>JAYKKI010000012.1:5452500-5882500 GCA_039881145.1 Druceiella hillmani
TACGTTGCAGAAGTTATTGGTTACCTTGAAATACAGTATGGAAAAATAAATTACTGACTGTGTTAAAATTACTAACAACCCAGTTGGTCTTCGCACCGGTAAGCGGAGCTTTTTTTAAACTACTGCTTTTTTATACACCACATTAAAAATCAATTGATTTTAATGTGGTGTATAAAAAAGCAGTAGTCCCGGTTTATATATGGTTGTTGCTATGCTGGTAATAAAATAGGAGCGAGTGCGCACCATCGCTCTTCATATTCATATAGGCCTACCGCCGTTAGTTACGGAACGAACATATTATTAATAATAGGATTAATTTGGTAAGGATTAAAACAGTTTTTGTTTGCTTTTGCGAAGATAAATGTTGGCATATATTTTTTCTGTGTATCTCTGATAACTTAGTAATGCATGACAATTGAATTCGTTTTCCGATCACATCGACATTCATCGTCACTGGTCGGTTAATTTTCACGAAGTATTCATGAATTATACATTTAAACTACAGCGTGAATTGATCTTATATATAATATTATACATAATACTTTTTGAATTTTTTGATGTATTATTTGGTATTATTGGTATTATTTATTGTCTTTTCAAATACGTCAAACAGAATGTAAATGAAAAAGACCTACTAAGTTAACATATTAGACTCAACATGATTACGAAATACATAATAAATGTGACAGATATTTTCATTTCTAAAGACATTACGAACTATTATTTTTGTTTGCTAGAATACAAATACTTTTCTCCACAATTTTGATAATCTTCTTATGGATCCTCATTTATGGGAGATCTTTTAGTTTGTAATATCCAGGAAATGAATATGCTTCACTGGCAAAAATCTTTATATGGAAGTAAAAAAACCATATAATATTTTTCAGACATCATAATCGGAGATTTTCCACGTACAATTTAATTTAGACGATATAAAAATAATCGTAAAAAAATCTATTCAATATTTGCTGAGAAAATTGCGTTTATACAAAAAGACGTAGGTTGTTTCATAATATCTTTAGATATTTTTTTAGTTACTTAACTCGGCCTCATAAGCCTAGCTTGATTTTATTTGTCACAAGTTTATGAATCGATTGCATGTGATACGAGAAAAAATTTAACTTTAAGGAAAAATTTCGGATATACAATTGCGTTTTGATCACTTTATTTGCTATAAGGTGTAAAGGAATAAGACTGACCCTGCAAAAATACAAACATAAAGATTAATTTATCAAATATGGGTTTGGTTGTAAAATTTTCTAAACAAACGGATAAATAACGTACGACCCTCACGTCTGGGACCGGCGAGGCCTTGACCGATGAGATCACGTAACAGCTGTTCCGTAAAGATAAATTACTCGCTACGCAAACCCCTTGGTTTTAATGCATTTTACGTGAGGTACTAGATTTTCTTAGTACACCAACACGCGATTTATTTTATACTTAAAATTTTTTTTCGAAAGGGCTACTTATATTACTACTCAGCTTAAGCGAGTGAACGTAAGCATTTCGTAACTTTATCCAGTCCTCAAAAAAAAACAGCAAAAGAGCTATCGATCTTGTTTTATTTTTTCTAAATTAATCTTGTAAAATATAATTTACTTGTTAACTATATTTTGCAATATACTTAAGATCTTCTTATAAATTTTAAAAGGCAATTTAGAGAGCGAGTTGATCATAATAAAACTTATCTGAGAATATGCAAAAAATTGCATGTACTTAAACGTTATGAAAATCCTTACTTCTAAAACACTAAAAATGTAAAAATAATGAGAAAAAAACTTTGAAATTACGACTCTGTATGCGAACGTAATAAAATGCATTCATAATTTGCAATGAATCGTATTCAAATGCTGTTGGTTGCACCACGTGAATAGCATCTGTACCAGTGTTTTTTTTCCATTATTAAACGCTGGTTAATTACTTTAAAGTAATCGTGTATCTTTTATCTAAACAAGCAGACTATGAAAAAATTATAATATGTATAATATATATGAAATAAATTTTAGTCAGAGAAAAGATTTAAACAAAGTTTTCCTAATATATATATGACTGAGTATATCTCTATTTTACTCCTTTTACTTCATGACTTATGTTGTTATGCATGCTCTGTCAATTGCTGAGGTTTTAGTCGATTATACATTTAATTTACAAAATGTTATGTATACGACAGTATTTAATATATTTTATTTTTAGGATTTGGCATACCAAAAAAAAATTAACTTTTTATAAGATCACTCGTGCTTTCATCTCTCTGCCTGCATAAGAAAGTCGTGTTTCCAGAAACCGTTTGACGTTAAAACCAGAAATTGTGCATAATAACAAATTGGACTCATCGACATTACAAATATGGTTAACACTTATAAATTTTTGCAAGGAATTTGTTTGCGACAAACGTAATTTATGAATTTTTTTCATAAATTCAGATTTGGATTCCAAATTTTTCTTCAAAACTTTTATTCCTAAGATATTATCCAAGATATTTACAAAAACAAAAACATACATTTGTCTTCGTATTCAGGGGCCTAGGGAGTGCAGTAAATGCAAATTAAGTCAATTGAGTATTATCTTTCTCTTTATTAATAAATTTCCAAATATAGAAAAATCCCATAAATTTAAAAATAACTATACAAAACAAATTATAACTAGAGTAGTACTGTATTACAATTGTAGTTATAGCCTAGCCTCAAATAATTTATAATTATTTAATGTTAAACAGAAAATGTCATGCAAGAATACGAATTTCATATTAATATTACATTCATATAATTGGACAAATGTCTAATTGACAACATTTTTGATATGACAAAACAAATATTGATAGTTGAATTAAAATGACTAACAGCTTAAAATTAATCATGAGCCCCGCAGGGTGCAAATTTTTAAATTTTTTGATAACTCCAGAAATCGAGGTTAACATCAAGGTTTTAGCTGTCTTCACATACCACCTATGTATTTTAGCGACATTGTAAAACTCATTTGTTTATGTGTAAAATTCCATAAGTTTTATTCTATGCAGCATATTTTATGTATTGTGTTAGCCTAATTATTTATACATACACTGAATTTTAAACTTCAAAATGCTACATATTTTTTTTTGTATAAAAGCATATTATCTTTCAATACAACAAAAAGCGTTCTATTCGAATATCGTAAACAGTATGTCAAAAGGATTTTAAGAAAAACTTAATTAAATAGTCAAAACAGATTTTCATGTCATTGGAATTAGACTTTCTTAAAAAATTATGAGAAAAGAAACGTTTTTTTCAATTAACGTTGATGAAATTTTCAATAGATCTTGTAATAAGCGAAGAGTACGTTTAACGAAATATTAGAGTTTTAATATATTTTTTTTTCATTTATATCTCTATATTATTTGGATTCTGAGAGACATAACAAGTAGAAGTGATTGAGCAATAACAGTAGTGAATAATACGTAAGTTACAAATTTGACAATAATAAAGACGATATAAAAAAAGAGTTATATAAATGAGACATCAGAAAAAGCTTAAATGGAAAGACTTAATAATAGAGTAGGAAACTGGTGTACCATAAATAGAGAATTTGTATTTCGAAAAGGATTCATTTAGGACAAACATATCATAAAAAGTTGTTATTTAATTTGAACGTTGATGAATAGCTAACGAAATGTTGGTTGTATTTGCAAGGTGTGGCAAGTTATGAAGGTAGTTTCGATAAGGCTGATTTTGAAATACATAAGAATGCAACGAGTATTTTGGTTGAAATAAGCAGCAGATAGTTGTGAGAGCTGTTAGTCATAGTTTGTTCCACTGGGGTGTGTGATGTTAAAATAACAAAATTAAAGAAGGTAAAAACACCACACATATATTTAGTGCTGTATTTTGACTTAGACAAATGTAAATGCATGTTGTATTAGTCAAGAGAGAGTTTGAATGTCGGTAGTATTATTGCCGGGAAGACATGATTACTGTCTGCGTTTTTTCTATAATTTAAATTAATGAAAATTTATTACATGGTTTACTAATATCATCTGCATAAAATTAGATCCAAATATTTACATTTTCTCGAGAACGCATTTGTGAAAGTCTTGCTCTAGTATTTTCATGACGTGTAAGTGAGTAAGAAAAATTTAATGCTTTAGGCGTATGAAAAAGGCATCAAAAACAAATATATTTTCGCTCCTATTTAGTTGATGCTTTCTGTTACTTGCATATGCTTTATTCTAAGTCAAATTGTCATATTTAATACCTTCGGCGAACTAACAAATACTTTTATTAGAAAATATGGCGGGGGAACTTCTTCGGTAGTACCTTTTTTTAGAATTTGTAAGTATTTAATCATACATTAATTTTCAAAATTAAATGAAACTACATGATGTAGTTTTATTTCTACTTTCTTTAATTTCTTTACCACGACCTAGATTTTGTTGTATTACAACATCTTCAGGTGTTAGCAAAGATTAGGTAAAGGTAGGTGAGCTATTAGCAAAGATTCTTGCTAATAAGGTCTTTGCTCATAGCCCATCTGAAGATGTTGTAATATAACGAAACCTAGGTCGTGGTAAAGAACTTAAAGAAAGTAGAAATTATACTACATCACGTAGTTTCATTTAATTGTGAATAATGAATTTCTACAAAATTAACGCCAAATATATTCAATACCCTAATTTTATTGTCGTTTCAGAAATCAATACAGATAGGTTCTTATTTTATTAACTTTAAAAAAGGGGCCGCATCTCAATATTTCTCTTTTTACGGTTTTTAGAAAGTAATTTGTTTTTTCACACGGGATTAGAATAGAACTGATCGATCATGTAGATATTGTCGCTTCGTATTTTATTTGGACAACGTACGCAATAAAATGGAACTGTCTTCAATTTATATATTAAATATGTATATATTGCTCAAACATATAGTTAATTTTTACAATGATAGTAGAGGATGTATTTTTAAGTTAACAAAACTACCCTCTTATCTTCCCACCCGCCATTAGAAAAAATAATGTTTAATATATTCCTGCTATAGCGAAAAGGCATACATCAAACCAAGTAATTTGGTACGGGTTATAAAGTTTTCTACATAAAGGTCGTGAATAATATACGAACGTCACGTTTGAGGCAAACACCGCCTTGATCGATGAGTTCACGTAACAGCGGCACGGTAAAAAATTTTCTTGTAACTTTCCCTTAATACTTTTGTTTAAATTTTGCGTTATTATCATTAAATCAACGGTATTTGCGGGAAATTCAAATGTTGTTGTTCCAGTTATAATGTTATAAATGTTATTGCTATTTTATTTCAGAAGACATAAAATAATTAGTTCAAATAATTCAAGTATAAATTTCTTTTTTTTTTCTAGAACAGAAACCGTTTGTGCTTGTAACATATTTATTTTCAACAACATTAACATTATTTATTCAAGCTTAATATTTAGAATTAACGTCAATTAAGAATAAGAAATGTTACCAAAAAAATATATGGAATCACTCTTGGATTTCTGGATGCTTTTCGTGGAAAAATATAACTGGTGGCACTTTCAATTCTATAAGTAAATGCAGAGTTGCCAAGTTTTTACTTTTATACCTTAATATATAAAAGAGTTTAAAATAAACGGCAAAAAACTTTGGTTAGGATATAAGGGGTCTTATATCTTATATAGTACCATCTTATATCCTATATAAAACTCCTATATAAAAAAAATAATTATTTCCATAAATAATAACCATATAACAAATATGTAAAACTTCTCCAAATTAAACCGTTTTTGTTACCAGTCCAATACGCGTTGATGTCCTTGATACGTTAATATGTGGACTTCTTGAAATATTAAAAAAAATCTGTATTAAAAAATATTAAGTAATATTCTAATATTCCCCTTGAAATACATTTTTTCGGAAGTTAGGAGTAATATAAAAACATTCCTTTTTTATAGCGCCATTTATTAGTTTTCCACGATATCAGTATTGTAATATAGTGCAAATAAACAAATTATCCACCCATGTCATGTTTCAAAATTAAACAAAATATTACACCTTTTGCGTTAAAGTGTACACGAATTTAAAAATTGAAGATTTATCATAAGGTCGAATCGCCATTGGTCCCTTTATTAACATTAAATTCCCTTTTAATTGTCTTATAGCAAGCATACCCCATACCCCAAGTATCCAGATCCAGATCTAAATATTTAAACAAATATAATATTGGAGTCAGTCTTTATGAGAAAGGACTCAATAATTTATTCTGAGAAAAATACAGAGAACCGTAAGCCTTTCTGCCGACATTATTTATATTAAGTTAAAATCAAAGTTCAGGACATATTTTATAAAGCTAATATTAAAAAATACTGTATTCTTTGAAGTGAGTTTAACCTAATCTGTATTAATCTAGTCTAATCTAATCAAGAAATAAATTTCAATTATTTATTTATTTACTTTCATTTATTTTTCTGTAATTTGTAAATATAAAAGACAGACTTAAATCTTAAGTAACGGCTAAATATAATAATTTTTTTGTAGTCAACCAAAATATCAGGTAAAACATATTTTCTCCTAATGGAGATTACGCCATGTTATGAAATAAAATAAAGGCAATATTAAATAAGACGATAAGCCAACAAGAAGAAATAACAAGTAAATATCAATAATATATTGATAGGCTAAAAGGAGAGGGACTGAATTTAAGGGAAAACATTAGGGAAGGGACGATAAGGAGTCCTGAATGAAAGTTACGAAAGGGTTTTTAGGGTTGTCAAATTTGGGAGAAATCAATGTAAAGATTTTTTTAGAGAACCGTCAAAGTCCATACGCACCTAGGACTAATAATCTGTTCCAAAGATAATCCGGGCTACGAAAGTACTTAAATGTATTGAAAACAAGCGGAAAATGTCTAGATTGTACCGAAAGTGTAACCAGTTAACAGCAGAATAACTACATAATACTATCAGAAACATATTTAAGTATATATTTAGTACTAAAATCAATTTATTTCTGGAATTTTTCTCCATTATAAATTGCTTCTTAATATTACTCTCTTTTTTTAAATAATTTTATTCTTTATTTATATTGACGTATACTTTATGTTATCGGGATGCATGAACGGATATGCATGCTTCTTTTTCTATTGAAAGAATATAACTCAAGACATTATTTAAAAAATTAGATCGACATCTAAATGCACGATGATGCACGATGGAGACGATGCACGATGGAGACGAATAATGGAACTCATCCACACTGGTGACCAATTATGTTTAAAGGCATTTACTTCGTTGCGTACATTATTTTGGCAAAGCACGTACGAGTAGCTGGGCCAACATTTGATGATGGCATCCGGACTTAGATTAATGGAACTCGTCAACAGATGACAAAATATCATTAATAATTAAAATATTTTTTAATGATTATACAAACATTCATGTATCCAACTGAGTCAGTGAAAATTATCCTCTACGCTTTCAATACTTAAGATCCTATTGCCATAAACCTTAAAATATTCTTTGCGTCATTTTCACCCATTTTCTTACATTTCTTCCTTTATTCGCTCGCTTCATTACAATAACAGCGCATTTAGTACGTCCATAGGCGTATATAAGTGTCTAAGAATAAAAATTATAAAGTAAATTAAACTTTAAAAAAAACAAAAATGGACTAACAACTTTTTCAAAAACACTAAAAACATGAAAATTAAAATAAACAGAGAAACAAAGAAAATCAAACGACCGTACAATACGTACCTATTAATTTTTTTTTTAATTTGGTATCGACTCAAAAAGAAGTAGTAAATTTTAATACGTACTTAAAAGACATCGGTGCTAATTGTTATCATAGCGTTTAGTTAAGGAAAATAATTATTACTTTCAAGTTTTAAAGAACTTTGTTTTTGATGACGGCTTTTTGTTTTCTAAAAGTTAATTTGTATTTTAGATATTCAGTTAGAAACTCCGTCGTCGCTGTAGGTTATTATAAAAAAAACCCTTATTCAAGTTAAATTTTGATGTTTCATTATAAAATCGGAAGAATGGAACGCTTCTTGGAAATCATTTGATATTGATTTGACACAGTTATAGAAAATAAAATCAAAATTGTAAACGTTTTTCATGTCAACATAAATGTTTTAAAATATTTTTTTAAATTTTTTTATAGTTTTTACGGGGCAGTATTCAAATAGAGGGAAAATTTACGACTACTTTTTTTTGTCTGGGTCTTAATTTTGAATATTGAACAACAAATTATGGAAATACGAGTTAAATAATTATTATTTAGGTGTTTGATATAACTATATATATCCATATGTATATAACAGTAAATATTTAAAAAAATTGTACACTAAATATTTTTTAATTTATGTAAGGTAGGTTTAGAGACATTATTGAAAATACCCGCAGATATTATGAAAAAATTGAATCACTGGCAGTTTACGGGAAAATTATAGCAGTTTTTTAAAATTTTCACATTTTTAGGGTTATCGAAATATAAACAATGTTTTTAGGCCTGTCAAAAATATACTAGGCAATATATTTACATTGCAAAAAATAACAGTAATATTTGCAACTGGTTTAATAGAAATACTATATATCCTAAAATGTTTCTGATTGCCTAAGTGTGTGTGGAATCCTGGTAATATGAGTTCTATTTGTACTTAATATTTTATTTTTTCATGAATGTGATAAAAACAAAGAATGTTCTAGAGCATTTTTCTTGTTATTTATTTAATAAATTTGAGTCATCTTTATTTTTCTGTTAAAGAAATAATTTTAATATGTATTATCTGCTAACGACGTCCTTAAGTTTTGCAGATAGAATTAATTATGACTCTACTAATGTCAATAGTAATCTTAATGCAGGTTTTTGGAAAGAGAAGATCTTCTTCGAAAAATGACTGCTAGGTACATACCGTTGCGTCCGTGTGTCCGTGTGTTTGTAAGTACGTATGTTCCTGTAATATCTATACACAACTATGTGCTATTTTACAATTCTTGGTTGGCTATTGTTATATATATGTTATATTGTTATATATGGCTATTTTACAATTTCTTGGTTGATATTGGTAATGTTTTTCTCCAACGATCGGTTTTCACAATGGTTTGCCAGATGGTCTAACTTTTATACAAGTTTTCTACAAAACTAGTTTGAATCGTGCGCGGTCACAGTTCTCGACCTTTGTTTTTTGCGAATATTTTTGCCACTACTCTCAACTCCTCACTAGGCTTTTCTATTTTTTCCATAATTTTTAATTTTATAAACAGAAAAAACACGCACACTTGGTTTACCAATGATCTACCAACGTTATATTAGTAACTCACTTGAGTTTGATGATATTATGTAACGTCGTTAACACGCATATCATAATTAAATATTTTACTCGGAACAGTAGAAATATAATAAAAAATTTTAAAAAAACATGTGGATGTTGTAAATAATCCACTTCACATTAACAGAATAATTTAACTTGCCTTTATTAACATTTTGCTCATAGGGTAAAACTATGTGCAAAATGTTTACCGTTGCATATATTATTTCGACACTGTATTCTATTTATACTGAAGTACTGCAAAAAATAATACAAGGTAGGATAAATTTTCAAGGAATTGAAAACAAGTTAATATTTAATTAAGAAACTAGTCTTAGTAGATTCTTGAATTTTTTAATCCTTTTGAGTTCTGTTAGATTTTGTAAATTTGTACATTTACCAATTTTTTCTTTCCAAGAATATCGTGTGACTCGTGAATTATGGAATCGCTTCATTGTGTGTCTATTTGTCTACTGTCACAAAGCACATTACTTGGAGATACGAGCACACCCATAACAAGTACATTTTTTGAAGATTATTTCATATACAAATTTAAAATTGAGATTAATCGTAGGAAGTGATAATTTTATTACAGGTTGCACGGAAACAAATTTTACCTCCATTTAGAAGTGTTAAATAAAGGGAAAAAGTATGTTTAGTTCGTCATATGGAATATTAAATAAGAGCTAAAGGCGAATAAAAAAAATATTATTTCAACAGAATTATTTAAAAGATATCTCTTTACAATTTTTTTTTCAAGAATTTGAAAACTATTGATAAACGTAATCTGATAAGAATCCTTAATATTGGTTCTAGAGCAAGAATTAATTTTAAGCGTCCTGTTATTACCTGAGGATATTACTTTTTTATCAAACATTTTAAAAACAAGAAATAGTTTTATTTATTTGTAAGAAATAGTTTTCAAGTGTGAAAGTATAGGAGAAAATATTTTTTTATCTAGTCATATGAAATATTAAATTAAAGTTAAAATGTCAGTTAAAAAGTGTTACTTCCAACAAATTTTTTATATAAATATCTCTATACAATATTTTTTTTCACGACCTTGAAATCTGTTGGTGAATCAAATGTGAAGAGAATTCATAATATTGGCTCTGGAGATAAATTTAATTTTAAGCATTGTATAATTTTCTGGAGGAAATTACTTTTTATAAAAAAAATATTTAATAAGTGAAAACACAACATGAATATTAGTGTGCAATATTCTTATGTCATTTATTCCCAAATATGATATTCCCTTATAAAAAAATTTTTTCACGATTTGCATTGTCAAATTGTATAATAAGTTGGACCTTAATATCCGGGATGAGCCATCAATTCACATGAAAATTCAACGTTCAAAATTTGTCCAAAAATTTTTTTTCGCAACTCCCATTCGTAATCTCATCGTCCCCGCCCTGGTTTTTCCTCCTATGTCCTTTTTCTTTCCTTTGTTTCTATCAATATACAATGTATATGTGTATATATGTAAATGTGAATACGTTTTCTTTCTTTTCATAAATATTTCTTTGCATTCATTACTTGCTACTCGTTATTTTTTGTTCTTAGCTTGTCAGTTGGTTTGTTATCGTTTTCGAGTTTCATTTGATTTTGTTTTGTAATTGTATTTAAAATAATTAAAATAATTAATTTAAAATTAAAATACAGCACATTATATTTTTTCTTATTTGGTGCTTTGATTGACTTTAAGAGATTTCTCTTGTGACAATAATTCTGGAATATGTATTAAAGTAAATAAATAAATATTGATAGCGAAAAACTAACAATGGGCATAACTTCCCTATAATGGATTATATCAATCATAATATTTTTTTATTGTTATAAATATTGTAAATTCATTATTTGCTAAGGTATTACAACGTTAAGATGGCATGGTTTATCCGAACGTCGTAAATCCAAAGGTTGCGTGTATGCCACATGCATCTAATATATATTTCACCGTATATTTTACATAGGAATCTGTCCATGTTACTATTTACATATGCTTTATTACGAAGTACTCTTGACCGGTTTTTATAATATTTTTGATTACGTACCTGAAAAGGAAAAAGACGTGTCTCCTTTAAAATCACTTATGTGCCTGTCGTTCTAACTGTCACAGCCGTTTTTTTCAGAAACCGCTCGATGTAGAGACATATTTTCAGTGTATCAACTTGCATGTATCTCAATTATCAGCACTCAAAATATTTCTATGAAAATTTTAGATGGCTGTGGGGGAGCCAAATTTGTTTTAAAAATCCCATATATAAAGTGCGTTGTCGTTTGAAAGGGGTAGTAAAGTAAAGGATAGTAATGACAAATTTAAGCTGTTTTAGGTAGAATATTTTCAAGTATTTACTGGAAAACCTGGAAAAATATTCCTACCCCTTATTTACGAAGCTACTGGAACTAAAAATATGAGGGAAACATTGTTTTTAGCCCCTTAGTAGTAAGAAACTTTGAAAATTTTACTAGATATTATAATCTTTGTGATATCCAAGTAAAAAAAATGTCTCCTTATTAATTACTGAAAATATTTGAGACGAATTTCAAAAGATAAAATAATTCCGCTTCAAGCGAGGTACGAAACTATCGATGCTTGAGCCAGATTCGCAATTGGCCAGTTTTTATATATTTCCATTAACCTTTGCTTAAAATAGACCCTAATAAAAGTACTAATTGGCTTATTGCCAAAAGACCACATGCGATGCGAAAACAACAAAACTTTATTGTTGTTACTAACTCGAATATCAATCCATAAAGATGTCATCCGTAAAAATGAAATTGAGAGACCTTCGAATGTAAACCGATTCCGAATACCTTTTCAATGATTTTGCGGATATAAATTGTGAAAATGACGAAGGATACATTTAATTTTGATATTAAAAAAAACTAATAAAATAAACTATTCACCAACCAAATGTTTTTGTCTATCCATTTACATTATTAAAAGCTAGATAAAAACAAAAACTCACCATTCAACCTTTCTCTAGGCATTCAGGTATGAAGGCGTGTTCGAAAAAAAATTTTGTAATAGTTTTTAATATGTCTATTTGACCACAAAAAATATAATTTGTATTCCAGTATTCGAAAATATTTTCTCTGTAATTTTATCATATTGAATGTTATGTACATATTCTCATAAATGTTACGTTAAATGTCTTTTATAGGAGGATAATATAATACAACTATAACCATATTTCTTTATCAGAAACTATACTTTTAACATAATAAAAGAAATTTAACATTGAAGGAAATCAACATGTTACAAAAATATGACAATGAGTTACGATTAAAAACGAAACGAATTCGAAGTGACAACCATGTCAGTAACAAAAACTTTCATAGTCTGCGTCAAATCAGTCGGCACACATTGGGATTATATGTTTAAGATACATGAAAACGTATAAGAACATATTAAATGAAAAAATCACGTCAACTCGATTGGTTGTCACAACAGTGGTTCGGGTTCGTTTAGCTGTATTAACAAATGAAATACAGCTAATAAACCCAGATCAACTATTTTTATAAGAGTATTGATAAAAATATTAATAAATAATTGACATTAATAAAGGCGTCACTAAAAAAATCATTCGTAAACTAGTATTTGAAAGTTGTGATGAAATTTATAAATATAAATTAACACTTAAATGTGCTAACTTTCAAAAAAGTTAAAATTAAAAAAATCGGTTCCAAGCATAAATTACTTTTGTTATTAACATAGTTCTAATAAAAAATGACGTAATTTAGTCAATTGGTTACCATTGTGTCAGATATAAATTATTACAAGTTAATTTTGGCCGTAAATACAACAGAAATATTTTATGAAACTTACGCGTGGTAAGTGTCTTGATCTAAGTACCCAGTCACCAAAAATTATCGACAGCTTACCGTACATTTTGGAAATCTATTTAAAACAGTAGCAAAACAATTAAAGTAGAAACCAAGTTAAACTAAATATAATGTTTATCGGTCAAAGCGCTTTCTCTTGTCATATTAAACTTTAACTCATCTAAACTAGGAAGCCGGCAGCCTGAGAAGTAATTGCCGACGGTTTAAATTCAAATCAATGAAATATTGATCCTCTCAATTGATTATCAATATTTTATTTTACTTTTGAATTCTTGGTATTTAGTATTTACCTATCAATCAAATAACTCAAGTAATTATTTAAAAAAATATTCTATAATGCATATTTGTGTCCCCTTGGTTACAAATGGAAATAGGTTAAAAAACTTGTAAGTTTGTCTTCTGCTACCTTCTAGGTCATTTGAAATATTATACACACCCTTCGATTTTTGCTGAATCCGAATTGCTGATAAACACTTCAATTATTTTTTTTTACTGCTTACTCGGGTTTACTGGTATATATTTTTTAATAAAATATAATTCTTTGTATGTTCAGATTATTTTATAAATGAATGTGGTAACAGATGGAGTCATTTTTAATGTATTTCCATGCTTTTAATATGAATTTAAAGGAATATCGTTTTCTTCTGTTAACAGGTATTTTTTCAGGGATATGTTAAAATTAACTTCTAATTCTTATACTTTGCATAAACTGCAGATTATTTGCCATGCAGTTATTTTAAGCAAATTAATAATTATTTATAATTAAGTAAGCTTTTAAGTTTTGGCAACTTATGGTAGTGGTAAAAATCGCTGGATGCTTTTCTCGTCCGACAAATGAGTAGGTAAACAAAATTATCCATTTTTATTTTTCTATGATGCGACACCTATTCAAGCATTGACATTTATAAATAATAAATATAAGGTGGACGGCGTTATAATCAATACCAGTTACTGCATGAACTATATTACTTGCTACGTGACGTAAATTATTATAAATTTGAGGAAAGTATTTACATTGTCGGCTAAAAAGTAAACTCTTGTATTATTATTTTCATTCTCATTTGCTCAGACTATACTGACGTTTTCAGAAAAAAATATTTAGAAGGTAATTATGGAGTGGGGTTTCATCGTCAGCATGCTAACAAAACTGTATTTAAAATAATATACAATAAATTTTAATAAAACGTAATATAGAATAATGCTAACATTAAGTTTTAATTTTTTTTTTATTTTTGTAAAATTACAAGTATATCGTAAGAAGTTAATATCGAAGCGAATTGCGACCACTTTATATTGACGAAACATTATATTCATTCAAAAATTCTTGAGTTGATGAGTTCTCTCTTAAATTAGTACACTGACAAACGTTTGTTGCAAAATACGAGTCGAAAGGGCCATTAAAAATAAAAAGAATTTTACACTGCGATTATAATAATGGTTTGCTTGCCAAGAAATTTAGTCTTTTCTTTTGTTTTTGAATACCACGATACTCTTCAAATCGAAGTACATTGCAGCGATAAATTTTTACTGCACCAATTATATTAATGATCTTTAATGATATTTGAACTTTGATCACAACGGACTCTACTCCGTATATTTGGAGTATACATGCTATTTTATTTAATAACAATTATTCCAAATAAACCTCCTAATATTAATTTATGTTTATAAGTGATTTAATTAAACTTAATTAACTTTAAAGGCAGTCTGAAGTAAATATGATCAAGCATGCACGGCGGGAATCCATCACGCGTTTCGATATATGCAATTTACTTGTCGAATATATGATAATGCTCCTTTATGAACGTATTTCGTATTGATGGCTATAAATGTTATATAGTTGCTTACATTGTTGCAACAGAAGCAAAGGTCTGCATAGTGTTCGTTTATGTGCATTGGTGCTACCTGCGTAGTGTCCATTTATGTGTGCATAAGTAAGTGATTTAATTAATGTTAATTAATCCTGAAGGTAGTCTGTATTAAATTCAGCAAGCTCAATTTGTATTAAATTTAGCAACGCAAGCGCTACAAAAATCCTTCATGCGTTTCGATATACGAAATTTACTTGCCGAATGTATGATACCGTTGTTCTAAGAATGTATTCTGTGTTTATCGCTGTAGCAGCGTGTTAGTGCTTTAATCATTGCAACAGATGCAAAAATCTGTGACGATATCTGTATAGTCCCTTTGAAAATATCAAATGAAGGGTCATTGCAAGCAATTAAATACCAATTAATTACATCTATTTTTTACCAAATTAATTTTTTCTATCTAAATTTATAATATTACACAAAAACTTCATTTAGCTTTTAAAAAATTGCTTACTACAGAGACAAAATAAATTAATATGATCTTAGTAATTAATTTTGAAATAACACAGAGGATTAAATCTCTGATGTCGGGTATGGCGATACGCCTCCACCAAAGGAGCAAAAGCTACGGTTAATAATAAATTTGCCAAAGTAGAAAGCTTTTAATGAAAAATTCCTTCATTTTCTATATTTACTATAAATTTACAATGAAATGAGGTCAATTAATCTTACTTTTTACACAATATAACGTGAGCGATTGATCTTCTAACATTAAGTTTCCTAGTTATTTTTGTTGTATTCAAAGCTAGAGAAAGCTTCTGAAAATTAAAATCTTTTAGGTTTGAGTGTTGGTGGTTAGTTTTTTTAACATACAGCCTACTCGTCTGCTGGGTCTAATTGCTTCAAGACTCTATTATTTCAATTACCCTTAAGATTCATGGATATATACTAAACTTGGAATCAGATTATATTATTTCGTACTTCAAAAGAAATAAAAAACTTTATCTTTAAACGATCAATTAGATGTCCGTCTGTCCGTTTGACATCCTTATTTATCATAATTGTGAAGGAGATTAACACACATGTATTTCAAACTCCAAAACGTTTATATAGACATATCAGAGAGACAAATGAACTAATCATATTTTGCTTCAACATTATGTCATGTTAAAAGAAAAAATGCTGTTCTTTTTCAAAACTTTGGCTACCGCACATAAAATTAGACCTTAAGGTATGGTTTCAAATATTGATTTCGATTTTCAGTTTACGTAGAGATCTGTCATAAAAACTTAAAATTTGGCATTAAAACATTTTAATTCACATATATTTGAAAAGATAACGTAAGAGTTGCAGAGCCGTCATATGAAATAATCATAATTTTTCTTTAACTAGCGTGACCCGTGCGAAGTCTTCGCATTATATCAATTTGCGTGGTAGATTATAAATATTTACATATGAGAAAAAGAACTCACAGCTGTCATATTAGTTACAACAGAGTGTTTAGAGTCAATTTAATAAATCAAAATTGATTGCAGGTATTCAATTCATTTCTAATTTTGCACACTGCTTATTACGTTTTTATTCCATTATGAAGCTCAGATGACAGATCAAACAAATATTTTACTATAATTTACATATAGAGGCGCAAGTATCAAAAGCATTGAGCTAAAGCGCCACTTTATTTATACGTGAGTGGATTTGAAAGTAAACAAAAATTTTACCGACCGTCAATAATATTGACGTTGAGCCGTTAGATGGCAGCATTGCTGTTTTGTGTATATAATTTTAATAATTAATTAATTTGCAAAAACAATAGCAATAATAAATTTTTTAGTTGTGGATGCCGGTAGAGCAAGCAATTATCTATAAAATGATATATAATTTATGTGGATTAGTTGTGAGTTTTTTTCTAAAAAGGGAGAGTAACATCTTAACCTTAGCGTATTAATATATATGATGATTCCATGTGTTGTGTTTGATATTAATTAAAGCGGCAAGTCATAAGAATTTTGCGACTATTCTTTTAGAATTAATTATATATAAAGTAATTCTAGAGGCATTGCTGAAAATGTTTCTCAAGAATATGCCACCCTTTTTCTCCGACGATTTTAAAAATGCAATTAAGAAAAGTTTATCTAAATACGGAAAACTAAAACCAAGTTTTCATGTCTTACACATTTTTGAGAAATTCAGGATATATGTACGCCTCTGAAATGTGTAGTAAACGATACAATTACGTAGCAATAATTGATAATGGGTTTTCTTAATGAAAATACCATGTAATTGAGGACGGAACATTGATAGAGGCCTCCTCGTAAAAAGTGTCTCCCTTAGAATTTGCGGTCTCACCGACTAAACAGAAGCCTGCCATTTTTAAAATTTAAATAAAATGTTCAAACAGAGGAAAAGCTTAAATAAGTATTGGAGAGGCGTAACCCAATTTTGGGTGTTAAATTGTTAAAACAAGGGATGGGAAAATTTTCAAAAACGAGCGCCACATGTGGGACGGGCGGCACCTTGAACAATGAGATCACGTAAAAGCCGCCCTGTAAACAAATAATACCACACGTGCCGTTTTGGCTTAACGCTCTTTGGCTACGTGATTACGATACTTTACTCTAATATCACACATACCAATAACAAATAAAATTCATGGCATACAATTATTTACTTTATATCATCCGTGTTTTTTATTTTTTCTTATCACGAAAATGGGAACATTATCGAGTGAAAACAAAAAATAAAATATCTTACTCAGTGTGTTGGTTCCAGCTAAAGCCAAAAAGATTTTCCTTTAGTTGAAGAAGTAAGGTCGTAATTACACCTTAATGCTCTTTTTATTGGCATTGTTTCTTAATATGGTCGTTCTTAAGGAGAGGTTTAATAAACCTAATATCTTATAACCAAACGTAATTCTAAAAAAAACACGACTTATCAGTTTACCTTAGATTAACGAGCAATTTTGTGGCTATATTTACGAATGGATCGGAATTGATTTTCTTCAAATTTAGTCTGAATTCTACAGAATTTGAACAGATTATTACCACAATAATTTTATTGCAAATTCTAATATGAATCATTAAATATTGATTGGGCCTAGAATATGCAATAAACCAAATATCGTGCAAAGAAAGGCTTGTCAAAAAATATTTCATTGAAATAGCGACTAGTTATTATTATTTGATCAATTATAAAAAAAAATATAAAAACATTTTGGAAAAAGAAATTATGATTTTATTGATAAGAGGGCATTACTTGAATTCCATAACAAAATCGTTCTTATTAATCATATTTATCTTGATAAGATCAGGTTAATAAACACTACGCACTATTAGCGTGGGTGTTTAGTTAAGTTTCGTCTAAAAGAACACAGATCAACCGTTTGTATAAATAAAAAATTCTCAAATAATCCGGTACCATAAATTAGCAATCGCTTCTTAAGCAAATAAACTTAATCTATATGAAAATGTTAGTGCATTTATTGCTTTCTTATAAGTGGATTTATTACTATCCTATACCCTCGAAAAATAAATAATAATTTTATGAAAATAATTTTTAACAAATTGTTGACAAAGAAAAGCTTGGCACAACATGGCAAAATATTGGCTGTTAAATTGTCAAAACAAGCAGCTTACGGGTCTTAAGTATAAGAGCTACATCAAGGACGGGCGACGCTTTGATCGATGGGATCACGTAATAGCTTTTCAGTGAAGAAGCCACGCGTGCCGGTTGGCCTTGATATTGTATTTATTGGCTGTAACATTTTACGTTTTGATTTTCTTTACCAAATGGTGGTTTGAAAAATTGTATATATTTGGAGAAAGACGACAATCATTTTAATCTTATGATGTCATTTGTTGTTAAATATATAAATAATTTTAGAAAATAATGTTAAAAAAAATAGTTTTTTATTTCAAATCAGTATTCAATTCGTCCTATTTAACGGCGAATTAATTTGCATTGCTACAGTTTTATAGCTAGTTAAATGAATTTTTTACTTTTTTTACTTGTAAATTAGGGTAACATACAAGCTAATAATATTAAATAAAACTAGAAAGAATCTGTACCGTGTTGGGCCTAGGTGGCTATATATATATATATATATATATATATATATATATATATATATATATATATATATATATATATATATATATATCTATTATATTACTTGGTAATAGTACGTCTTTGAAAAGCGTAAACGTATTTTGACTGTCACAAAAATGATGAAATTTATAATAATCTTTATAGTTTTTCACTAAAATTTATGTAATTTTTTATTAATATTGTTCATTATTTTCAAATCAATATCATGAAGATAGAAAGGGAAAGAGTAAATAAACTTTTGTGGCTCTTTTTATAATAAACGAATTTCAAGAAACACAATTAATCATTTTGGAATTCATGCTCTTAAAATTTATCCCACAAGATACTTAAAATTACTAGTACTACGTTTTAAGAGTACTTAATTTTTTTAAATTTGCACATAAATATTTTATGGTTTACTATACCAAAAATTCGAATTTATGCATTAAAATAATTCCGCAATTTGTTGTGATTATTTTCATCAATATATATTCTCGAATAATATTGAATAGAATCCTGAAAAAATAACATTGGGATCCTTGCCAATTATCCATCACACGAGATAAGGAATTACCAAAAAATGGAGGACATCGTTGGCCCGCTTCAAAATTTCCATTTTAATTTTTGAGAACTTTTCCTATACAGAATAATGGTCTACTACTATGTTAAATTTTAATTTTTCCCGCCGAAAATTACAAAATAATTATCGTGCGTACAATTTCTTTCCAGAAATATTCATGTGTCTTTTATAAATTACGCCTCTATCTCCTTAAAGAACATTATTAAGCATGCACTTTGGAAAGGTTTTGACCTAACGTTCAATTTGTACTACAATTGAATAGGAAATCGTGTTCAACTATCTCTAATTTTTTTTTATATTTAAAGTTAGTTAGGTCAATTTCCTTTTTATAAAGTAACGAATTTATATATGCGAATAAATTTATTCAGGATTTGCGCATAATAAAGAAGAGAAAACGTGCCTATGCACAGGATTTCCAAGACAGTTTTTAAGCATTTCAACTTACGTTGTTTATCACGTGATATCAATAGAATGGATGGCTTACAAATATAAACTGGAAGGAAGCACCAAAATGTTTTTTTTAGAAATATAGGTAAAATAATTCTGGAAACGTTTTCACCCATTTTATTAATTTTTGTCTCGTCATTAGCAGCAAATAGCAAATCCACTCAATGAGGGCTCGCCTGTAGATTTCTGCAAAGCTCAATCATTTACTGCTTACATCGAATGGTCTCCCGTAATTTTCATCTAACAGGGAACCGGTCCACTATTCAACTTCAGGTTTGTAGTCGCCATACGATAATTTTTCCTTCTCAACCATTCTTAGCACTATATCGCCAGCCCTTGTCACTTCAGCTTTCCAATCCTATGAGATATATTGAAGACTTTAGATCTACTAAACATCTCCTTATAACATATTATGTATCGTACAAAAACATTAAACAGGGCTTTTTCTATAGATAGTTAAGTCTCCCTTCTGTATGTCATTGCTGGCCACATATACTGGTGGAAGTTTTGAGTCTTCAGACAATAAGGTCTTTTGTGGGTGCAGAAGTAGTTTCCCGAATGTTGTCTAACTAACTGGCACTCTCTGATTGGTTATTTTGTTAAAGTTAGCTTCACATAATTTTACGATTTGTCTTTAGCATACGTAATGATATACAATGGTGAAAGCATCTATAAAAATATCTACCGGTATAGTCGCAATATCTGTGTTTAATATAATCTATGCCTTACCCGTGTTTATTTTAAGATTTATCAGTTAGAATTGCAGAGTTTTTGGTAAACATGGGATGCCGAGGTGATAGACATATTGAACAAGTTTATAACAATGATCAGGAATTTCTTCATTCCTAGGTATTGTCCAGATACTCTGCCTTAACAAATATCTATTAGGTATATTGTGAGGTAGGTGATATATTTAACATTAATATTGGCTCCAAATCCACTCCATTAAAAGACTAAAAGATTTATGGCGAAAAATTCAGAGTAATAATGAATTTACAGAGATAATACAAATGACTAAAATGGAAATTTTACTAAGAGAAAACGTAATTAACTGCAATCACTAATTATTAACTATGTCTTCATATTATATAATTACTCATAAAGGCGTCAAATGTAATTACCTGCATCTCACTAATAGTTATTGCCCAGAGTTATTGGAAGATGCAAGTAACTGCAATCATTATTATTTAGGTAAATAAAATCGTGAAAATAATAATGCATGTAAAATTATTACAATTTGTAAAAACTATCTGCTTCGTAAGAAGTTTAAAGGTGACTTTGCTCAAGTGTTCACAGTAAGTATTGGTGGTAATTGTATTGTTAGATGTATGCAGTTCTCAGTAGATAGTTCTTTTTCTACCATAACATACACTTAAAAGTATATTGTGACTTATGCAATTTCAATGTAGGTACAACCTCCTTTCTAACTCCTAACTATCGATGACTACAAGAAAAATTAACATATGATGCACTTTTTATCTCATGTGATAAAATGACAAAATATCTTAGCCAATAGACTTAATCAAATTATGAACAGAATATATCCACTTCGTAGACACAGAATATATCACATGTCGTCACAGAATATATCGCATGTGATAAACCCGGATAAGGATTTTCAAAAGATCTAAATTGCCTTCTTAAGTTTATGAAACCGACATCTGCGAATAGGAAGTAGTCTATTGAATATTGCACGCATCTAAAATTTTCACAATTGATTGCAAATGATGAACAAATGTTTGGTTAATAGGATCCACGGAATTGTACATTTATGCAAAAAAGTAGGACAAAGCCCTTTCAAACTTACTTGTTTGAAGTCTTTTTCGTAATTAAATTCAAAATAATAAAAATTTATAATGTTTCGAAAAGCAAGTTTTTCTGGTCATGTGTATGGTCATTACAAAAGTTGGAAGAATATGAATAGAATATTTTTTAAATAATATGCTAAATATTTTCAGATCTTTTCTAAATTGTCTTCGAGCATAGTCTACCTTCTGATGATAACAATGAGACTAATTTGATATTGCAAACAAGCATTTATATTGCTTCCGTCTGGTTTGAACAAGGTGAAAACGCAGCTAATATCAGATAAATTTTTCCTAAATATATATATATATATATATATATATATATATATATATATATATATATATATATATATATATATAGATATATATATATATATATATATATATATATATATAATATGTACTTTACTAAGTTCAGACAAAGAGAAGGACTCTTAGTCTAAATTCTGATGGTAAACAATCTGTCGAGAGTCTTTTGTTGGCAGTGCCCAGGATATTTGAACAAATCGCTCTTATTAGGACATAGCTGGCATTCAATCGTCCCTGAGGAGCAGCATTTATTTGAAAGTTATGTGATTTTTATTAAATAAAATGCAGGAAACAAATTGACTCCATTTATACAGATTTTTAAGAAGCCAAAGGGAATTAGAAATATACATAATGAAAATATTGTGGACAAAACAAGTTAGTTCTGACTCATTTATTGATTTTGACTGTGTTATGAAATTTCTTATAAATAAAAAGCAAACTGGTAGTATAACAACTACTTTTTAAATTAAATTTATTCAAACGTTTCCTCCTGTCGACAATATTATGAAGCATTACCAACACATAACTACTAGAAGGTAAATACGGTCTTACTTCATAATTAAAGATATACTATTTGACTATTAGTGAAGTTGTTCATATTATTACAAAGATAATTTTTTTATTTCAGCTAAATGTTGTTTATATGTCCACGAAAAATCATCATCATATAGTGCAGAAAAAAAGAATTAGGTCAATTTAAATACAAGGGCGGAATTTCGTTACGGGAGACTTAATTTATTTCTGTGGACGTAATCGTTAAGTACCTGTATCCAGTCTGTTAATATATGAAATATTAAAGTAAAACGTAATGACGCAGTGCGGGTATTAAAATCAAACGACACGCCTGAAGAGTAATACGTTTTTACTAGGTAGCTCTTACGTGATCTCATCGATCAAAGTGCCGCCCGTCCCAGACGTGATGCTCGTTTTCACAAGATTTCCGGCCGCCTGTTTTGACTAGTTTGCGACCAATATTGGATCATGTCTCTCCATGTATACACGTAGAGACATGACCAATATTGATCATGTCTTTCTATGTATTTAAGCTTTCGCTATGTTAGGATTTGCTTTTTATATTTTTAAGTGACGGTACTTTCGATAAATCTTTTTGTTTATCTAACGAGTTTGCAAATGTAAAGTCAATTTCGTTTCGTGAAAATTTTTTTTTTTCTGGGAAAATGGAAAATATAACATTTCGCGAAATTGCAATAAATATTAAAGAAAATTGGTAATGCGGAAATTTTACATTAGTATTTAAGAAACGGTGAAGTAAGTAATTTATTTTGTTGCGGTTTATTCCTATGCATTAATTATATCAAAGCCTGAGTTTTCGTTTTGTATATCTGCTGCACTAAAATTTTCTCAAATTCTATTTCGTTTAGACGAAAATATCTTTGTGGTTAGGCGGGGGCAATTTCTCTCTTTAAGGGGGTATATAAACATTTTTTTTAATGTTTACATTTTTTAAAAATTTTTTTATCTTTATCAATCATCTCATTAATAAAATACGGATTGCCTATTACAATTTCCAATGTTTTGTGATATTGTTTGCAATATAAAACATATTTTGTGTACGTGATTCTACTCAATTTAGGTATGACTTATAATACATATTAAAGGTATTAATGAATTAATTTTTTTTTTCAAAAGAGTAAATTAATTTTCCTATAAATAAAGATGCCTTTTCATGGTAGGACATTAGGTAAGAGTCATTGTTCTTTATAATGAAATATACCGGACCGTAATAATAACTAGTTTATATTGAATTTTTTATTTAATACTGAAAATATATTAGAAGAAATCTCGGATTTAAAAATTTATTTTCGTCACAAGAAAGCTCATGTATCTCTCCTGCGGTATGATTGACTCGCGAAATTATTACAATTCCTTTAAAACTGAACCGAAAATTCAAATGGAATGCCATTTTTCGACTAATTAAAATGTCTAGATGAAAAACGTTTAGTTTCAGGATATCTAATAATCGCAATTATGCTGTTGGGATGTTTAGATATCTTGCAATTTGTGAATTTGTGTCAGGCTATATAAAAATGGAAACACAAGTTACTGAAAGAAAAAATTCACAATTGAAATAAAAGGTGGATTGTACGAAATGAATTGTGTTAGCCTTACCTAAAACTTAAGTTGGTTGAAAGACACTTAAGTCAATATCTTTTCCCTTAAATAAGTGATGGTATTTTCAATAAAATATTTTGCAAAAGGAGATATGTCTGGTTTTATTATTTCGTCAGCTAGTAATGTGTTCTTTACGGTTTCCCGTTTCTACATTCCTGTCTTTTTTCGTAATTTTAGGTGTAAAAATAATGGGATAAATATGTATAACTTAAATTATGAAACGACTAGCACATACAAATTATACAATACATTGTATATTAAATATTAAAAAAAGTCGGTTACTTAATTTGTACGGACTAAAATTTACATGTCAATATTTTCGAGTGATAGTTATTGTGATATGTGTTAGCTAATATGCTTTATTACTACGCTAATCGATAAGTTTATATGTCAAACAGTTTTTGAGAAAAATAGTTGTGTGTCCAGCTATTTTTAGAAACGGATATGTGAGTGATCTTGAGAGGCTTTTTTTGACTTGGGCAGCACGGAATACAAAAAATGTAATTTTTTCATTAAACTGTTTCTGAATATATTCTGAAGCCTTATATTCAGAAACCGTTGAATATTATCATACTATTCCCTTACCATTTGCTACTCAGTTCAATGCATAAAATCATATCCATGAATAAGAAATACTTTTTATTACCCATTTTTGAAGCAGTTTTTGCTTATTCGGGAAGGTTATTGTAAGAAACTATAGAAAATTTAGGGCCTAGTTTTATTGAACCGGAAATTCAAATAAAAATTTATTAAGTTATACTTTTTTTAATAAAACATTGTAATAAAGTATGAAATGTTTTACGAATAATATTGTTTATTTGATGGATCTATATATATATATATATATATATATATATATATATATATATATATATATATATATATATATATATATTTATATATACATATATATATATATATGTATATATATATATATATATATACTAAAATACGGCTTATACAAGGGTTACGGTAGATGCGTTAATATCATTCACAGAAAATTAAATTACATGTCTATTCCTGTTAAGTTTTTGATCAATTTAGTTGAGATTGGAGTATTCGTACATCATCAAATGTTAGCCAGCTATAGTTTATCATTTTAATAGGTCATGTAAATTATGTCACAAAATGTGCTTGAATATAATCACTAGTATTGGATTTGAGAAAGTAACTTTAAATAGAAATTTTGCCGAGACGAATTTCGTACCTTGAAACCTTTAAATTTCTTTGTCAATTTATTTCATACAAACTAATGAAGATTTGGAGTTATATGTCTTGACAAAATTGAAAAACTGGTACAGCAAGTTGTGTTACTATAAAAACTTACGTATTTATATTTTTTCACCGTAGATAGATCAGGGCGTTTACTCGATACTTCGTAATTAATACTTTCACCCGTTTGGGTACTTCACAGCTATCAACACAGGTATCATGTCGAATCCTGGTAAAAATTTTGTTCTCAATATAATGTTTTAAAAACTCTTTTGAATTTCAACTGAATTGTGAGAATAAAACAGCTCCAAATAATTGCCATATTTACGAAACTTAATATTTTCTTTTAATTGGAGAACAGACGTCTTTTTTTATTTTTCAGAACAAGCCAACAAATTCGACAGTAAAGCAGGTTCCAGTTCTTAACATCGAGCAAGACGATTGGAGAAAATGTTATGTTTAATGTTTTAGTTTTTAATGGATTTTTGGTTTAAATAAACAATTTGATAGAATTCTGAAAAAAATACTTTTATTTCCTTGTAACTAGCTCTCTTAAATAATGTTCCATTTGGTATACAGGCACATCGACTCTGGCCAACCTAGTGCTGTTTGAGAAAACTTAGTATAGGTTGAAATTACCCAGTTGAGTTTAGGCCGTTTCTCTTATTAAAGGCTTACAAAATTAAATTATAAGTGAGTAAAGAAACTTATTATCGTTATTAAATTCAGCAACATTATTGGAAATGGACCGAACAACATATTAATGTCATTACTTTAATTGTTCAGGGACAAGTTCACATTAAATTTTAAAAGGAGGCCCTTGTAATTAAAAAAACATATAACCGTTACCTTCACAAAATATGCTGACGGTCAAAATTATCCAGATTACGCAAAGAAATTCAGTTTAGTTAAATAATTTTCAACGTAACCTAAAATGTAAATAATATTTCAGGTTTTGAGGTGTAGTATTGAAGCTTTACGCCGCTCACCTCAAAAGAGCCAAGTGAGTTTATATTAAGATATAAAAAAAATGTAAATTTATATTTAATGAACGTCAAGTTCATTAACGCATTTCACCAGATAAACATTTAATTTAGCTTTAAATTAATTATAAAATGCATAATATTTTAAGATTTAATACTTTACATCTCTTTACGTTTGGCATTCGAAATTAGTACCCGATATTATTCATTGTTACCGGATACTTGAATGTTAAATGAGAGTATTAATAGATGTAATGATATACGAAAGCGACATATTACCGTCACAGGTCTGCGTAAAATATTTCTACACTCAAAAATACTACAAAAAGTAAGTAGGTAATAATTACTTTGCGTAGTAATCATATCAATTTGTAAGTAGATTCTTTGCAGTTTTAGCAGTTTGTTTTTAAAGCGATTCATGGAACTAGCCAACACGAATTTGTGAATGTGCATATGTAACAGTATACGAAGAAGGATTTTGGTTGAATAAAATTACCATTTACTGAATGCAATAGGAATGTATTTTATTCAAATAGTGTGACTAGTGTTGGTCAAAAATGTTTAGCTGGGAAAAGAAGGAATTTCTCAAACAGAGACAGAAAATAACAATATATTGATTTATGTGTCCATATATATATATATATATATATATATATATATATATATATATATATATACATATGTATATATATATTTATAATAATGAAGTGAAATTACAGTATTTTCTTTTATATGACTGTTATTAGGGGTATAAATCGGTAATAATGGACGTACTCGGGTAATAATGAATAATGTCTTTTAAAAGTAATGTTAACTTTGAAATATTGTTCGTGCAAAGTCGGTTCCTAAGAATGAACTTTCTGACCTAATTACCTTTCAAAAAAAGCATTTAAATACGTTCCGAGTCAGATACGTGAAAATCGATGAGTGTATAAATAACTCGTCCATTAGCTAATTAGTCTAACAGGCACGATGATTATTTATGTATATTAAACCTAAATGAAATGTAAAGAAAATGTTGTACATAGTCAATTACACTATTAAGGTGGTATGAACAAATTTACGATTCTCTTTCACTTGTTGCTGAACTTTCATCCTGGGAAAATTATGTTAAAAATAGTAAAGTACTCGGCCGCTTTGATATGAACAACACAAGGTTTGGTGGTAGTATCAGAAAGCTTCGAGTGACGAGATATTTACATTTTCATCGGCACGATGCGAAGTTTAATTAGTCCAATTAAATTGAATTCATATTTTGTTTTAAGCATTAGTTTTCCTAGCTGTTTTCTTTTAATATTTGATTAAATTTTAATATTTTGTAGAACTCTCTCTGAAGAACGTAAATGAATATATTTGTACCGTTACAGATTTAATTTAATACGGTATGACGCGGCTATTCCGGCCAATTTTACTCGGTCGTCAACATATCTTTTGAAGGGAAGGATTATATTGTTTTTCACTTGTTTTTTTCTAATGTCAACATTTGGATGTTTGTTTAAATATTATTTTATTGTGAAACTCCCTACGATGTATATAAATGAATGTATTAGTGTATTTTAAGATTAGTTTTACTTAGGAATGCATATTTCATTTTTATTTCATTCAGGCTGTTTGTATCGCAAGACCAACAATTTTGCAAAAATTAAGATTTATTTTAGAAAGTAAAATATATATTTTTCACTTAATTTCTCTGATAACATTCTTCAAAGAGTCAAACTAAATTACGTTATATATTCCTATAAACGTAATATTCGGTTACATAAAATCAATGTGTACATTTATATCATCATAACTTTGCCTTTAATTAAAAAAAAAACGAATTGGAAATTCATTACGAACCGGAAAATCACAAAATGCTGCTGTCTGTCAATATGTATGATAAAGGTACGTATTTCGTAAGTTAACGTAGGAAAACATTGGTCAAGTTGCGACACCTGACCGATCACTTTACTTTGTACTCTTGTCACCTGTTGTCAGAATAGTGTTCAACTAAATTTGATTATTTACACGATATTAGGATTTGGAAAAAAAGGGTTTAATATATTTCGTACCATTTTTCTAGAAATCATTTTATTTGTGCAAAAATTGTAAAAGCTTTCAATTTGGAATTTCAAACATTCTAAGTTTTATACCTTTAAGCTTATGTAATGCTTATACATACTTAATATTTTAAGGCTCATGTAAAATATTACGTAATGTCATTCATTGCAATTACCAATTCCTCACTAAGTTCCCTTATTACAGTTTTTTTTCAAGGATTAGTTCACGTAAAGAAATTAGTCTAGGTCACCACTTCTACTAGGGTCTTGTATGGAAAATTAAAGCTCCTGTTAAACTTTTATTGTTTGTTAGTGCTAAAATCGTTTTTATTCAAGACATCCAGTAGCGCGAGAGGTCTAGGGAAGACCAATGTCTATTATGATTCTTATCCTCTCCATGGAGTATTGAAAATGGGTGATAGTTTTGCGATATTTTTAGGGTTATTGTAATGCCTTTCTATTTGTCTAGGTATTCTAAAAATGTTTTAGGAATGTAAAGGACAAAGTTTATACTTCTCCTCGCTTTGCTGCCGAAAGCACCATCTTTTCCGGTTTTGTATTTTTTCCTGTTCTCTAAATTTAAAAAAAACGGAAATAAAATTAATCTCATCATTCTTATTGAAATGTGAAATAATTTATGATTGCTACGTGTATATTAAAAGGAATGAAACGAATGAAATCACTCACGATGACTGGGGTGAATGAACGTTAATAAAATTTATTTTACAGAAGTGTGTTTTCTTCTTTGCTAGTGGAACTGTGACATTATTTGTGCGATTAAGAGTTTTTACGTGTTATTAAAGTATAATGACCCCTTCTTATTTGTGTAGGTATTGTAAAGAAAGTACTGAGAACTATAAATTAAAAATTGTATACGTATGCTCGCTCAGCTGTTAATCGTTTTCGGTTTTATATTTTTCGGTTTGTTCTGAGAATTTCAAAATACGTGAGAATAAACATAGAACAATATCATAGTGGCTGAAATAAAAAATTACCGTAAATTGAAAAAAATACTGTATTTATAAACAAAATAAATTAAATCTTTTCACATCGAGTGAGATATTTTAATACTACGAGTGAGATATGCCTACCAAATCATGTATTTTTTCAAATAAAATAAAAATATTTTTATATATTATATAATTTGTTAAGGGTTTCCCCCATGTCCACGATAGAAATGTACCCAAATTGTGGGATATGTGCATTTATTACAAATTTGCACAAACATAATAAAACTTACAAACGAAGACAACAAAAAGCCATTTAAATTTACGCGTCCCTAATAGTCTAATCACTTGATAGTCTAATAACTTAATAAAAATAATCCTGAAATGGTCAATGAAGTAGAAAAAAATAGCCGGATTGGATACGTTTCGCGATTCTGTGTAAGCAACCGAAGTTAAATGCAAACAGTTGAATGCAGCATCGTGCGTGCTTTAGGTAAGTGAAATAAACAATGAATTCATCCTTTCGTCTAATAGCCATGAGAATAAGGCGCTACTAACTTTTGTATCAAAGGATTATCAACGTAATGATTCAATAATTTAAAAAAAAATATTATCAGTAGAAAGTCTGACATTAAAAGAAATAAATCCGACTAACCTCACTATACAATTTGTTTAGACGAAATAAGGATAATAACTATATATATATATATATACATATATATATATATATATATATATATATATATATATTGTGATTCGTGGTAAGACCATATAACGGCATTCGTTTCTAGAGTATTATTAACCTAACCTAACCTAACCTAACCAGAGAAATAACGGATGGCAGATATTGTCGATGTCATGGAAGTCCTCGAAATATTGCCATTTTTAAGTCATATATAATAGAATATAACAAAATGTTGTCACTTATAAGCCACTTGTACACTTATATTAGTAGTATTTATCTTAGGTAAAACGGTGTACCTACTGTCACGCTAATATTATCTGAACTTTTTTTAATTTCGTCCTATATTCTGCCAAGTATGAATCGCGAGTAATGACATGGAAATTGAACAATTTCATTGGTACAACATAATAATTGATTAACTTTTATTTTGTTATTAACGGTATTCATTGAAAATAATGTTTCTCTTTGAAATGACAAATTTTGTAATTTGACCAGTTTACTAATTTTGTATAGATTGAAACTAACTTACGAGACATTTGTTTTTATGTTTTTAATTATATATAAATAAATAAATAAGTATATATTTAAGCCTAATATAAAACACCAAAGCACAGCCGGAAGTATAAGTTAGGTTATAAAATTAGTTTTTGGATTACAGGAACTTGGTTGTGAAGTAATCAATCAAAATATACAACATAAAATGATTTTATTGTATTTCAATTTTAATTAAGTAATTTTTAGGCTTTTCTCCGCACAATTATTACTATATAGAAACAAAATAAAATTCAGTGATAATTTCTGCTACCTAATTTCTTAGAGTAAAATACGTAGGTTGTTTCAAAACAAGTCCAATTTAATTTCTTTATTTTTGGTACACTTTCTGAATTTTTGAATTGCTATATAATTTTGACTGATAGTGAGCTTCGCTTCGTGAGATACTGTCTACGAGTAACAATCTGGTTACTCTGCTGCCGAACTGCGTGTAAGATAAGCGAACGCGGAGATGCTGAAGCAATATCTGAATTTACTTCAAAACGACGGTTCCAGCGGTTTTGCAGTGATTATTATTCCCTGTGTGATCAATCACGCTCTGCTGGCTAGCAACTGAGCTTGCGTGCTCTCAAGGAACTAAAGAGAATAATTTAACATGCGTGGGAAAAGGTTTCAAATATGGTTCTTGGATATTATATGAACTTATCATGCATCAAGTTGCTAATTAACACAAAATTATGATACGATACAAAATGTTAACTTCAATTATTTTATAAACTAGGTGACTGATATAAAATAATTACATTTTACCGGATTACACATGATTAAATGTGTAACTGTTTAAAGTCGCGCTATTTAGTTATGTTACCTACTGTATATAAATATTTTTTTCTTGGATCAGGTATCCAAGAAAAGTTAATTTCATTTTCCTAGAGGTTATCCAAGTGCAAGAAAAAGTTTATTTTCATTACCAAAACCGTTTTTGAAATAAAAATATTCATTTGACTTCAATAGAATGTTACGAATATACATTGTATGATTTTGACGAAACATATTGAAAACTACATTCGTTCCCACGTTTTCGTCTGAAGGAACGGTATGAATTTTAGCAATTCACAACTACGGAATTATGAAAGAAAATGCTGGGTCGATCATTATTAAAGTAATAAAGTTGATAAATTCACGTATTCTTAATATCTGAATATATATCGTTGGAACCTGAACAACCAGATTCATTAAATTTTATCAAAAGATAATGTGGAATATTTATTATTTTAATGGACTGATTTTTGTTGTGGTAGAGGTAAATTAATGTTGAAAAATATATTTTCGGGTAACTCTTCTGTTACTTATATCACTTACTGTAAAATCGGTGAAAGTAATAAAATTTTCCCTTTTATGTATTTAGTAACGAAGCTAGCGTTAGAAAGCACTTTCATTGCTGTGGTCTTGCAAAAAAAAATATATGTATATATATATATATATTACTATTGTTTATATACAGCTAAAGGGTTAAACACACTCCTCTATAATGAAACATTGCAAAGGTGTCGATAATAATTTTTTTACCTTCATTTTCTATGCTAAATTACATAATCAATAATATAGGATCCCTGCAAAGTCTGCGGGCCATTCTACGCTCGCTTTGAATTTGATTTTAAACACTGCCGAGTTTAGTCGTGACACGCTCAACCACAAATAATTTGGATATGATCTACGTGAATAACACTCGATACAGAGACATACAGGTAAAATTAAACATTTTCTTAAGTCACAAAAAGAGATGCTATATCAAAATTAGGCTCATTCAAAATCTTAAAAAAAATTAAACGCTACTGAGCTTAATAGTAACTCACTAAACCGCATCTTCCGTAATAAGTTAATAATATCATACAGTCATGAAAGGACAGGGGCTAAATCAAATGTCTGGATGGTATTCGTCAAGAAAAGTCATGTAATCACAAAAAATTATTAAATTGACATAAATATAAACATCCCTATAAAAAACATGGTCGCAAAATGCACATTTCAAAACGAGTCATAAAATATATGTTTCTGGCAATACTGTCGTGAAAAGTTCGAACCTTTTTGATTGTAAAAAATCTATTTACTTGACAATTACATAAAAAACACAGGTTAATAAAAAGCATAGGTCTAATATCAAAGTTTTACTGAAGAGATTTATTACTTACAGTCCCGTTAAGTGTTCATAACCTGGAAAACGGCAAATTTCATCTTTTTGAAGAGAAAAATGAAAACAATTTTTTAATATTCCGCATTAAGTAACTTATGATGCCTTTAAAAACAAATAAAAAAGTGTCTTGATGGCTTGATAATTAAGTACATAATTGTCAGCTCATTCACGAAATGGATAAAGATATACTTTCTGGTTTCATTAAATGAGACTTACCTATATTGCGTAAAACGGTTTTATATCTATACTTGTGTATATAATAAAGCTACGGAATTAAATTATCGGTTTTTTGAGGAGATCTACAAAAAATTAATTAGTAAATATTACAATAATGAGAGAAAACCAAAACATTGTTTTCGGAATTACTTCTGTCAGCTTATTTGCATGTTCACGTGTTTGTTTGTGAAGCCATCACGTAAAATTATGTGAAAAAATGTAGAAATTAACTAAATGTAACGTTCAATATTTACTTAATCACAGTTGGTTCACTCTATAAAAAGTAACACGAATTCCATATTTTTCAAAACTTACATTGCCCTAATACAACAACAGCAACAAATACATGCCTAGCTACCTAACTAAATTAACTCCACAAATACACATATATTTCAAATCGTGCAGCGAAAGGGAAGAGATGAAGTAAAAAGTGGTGCATAAGGGGTAGGTGCTTTAGTAAACAACTCAAAAGCGGGTATAAAGACAAAGATCTAGATGAACCTAGATGAATCCTAGATGATTCCTACTAGATGAATCATAGATGATTCCTACTCCTACCTGAATCTAGAGGAATCTAGATGAATCCTAGATGAATCCTAGATGATTCTTTGAAGTCTTCCTTACTAGATTAATATTTGAATTTGTTATGAATATTGAACTTCGTAAATTTTATGGTTACGATCTTTGTTATATACATAAATACACACACATATATGTATATATATATATATATATATATATATATATCTCGTCAACAAACATATACTACGTAAGATTATGAATAAAAATTATTTTTATACCTTATAATTAACCTTTTCAAACGATACCCTACAATATAAAATAGTTTATATATATATGACTTTATTTCCTCCATCACACCTAAAGTTTCCATACAGATATTTTTAAATTTAATCTATTTGAACTTGTGCACGCTAATATGCTTTGCTACTAGGCCAAAATTAATGTTTCCTCGTCATGCCATTTCGAAGAAAAACGGCTGTCACTTATGAACAGACAAACGCGTGAATGATGTTACGAGGATTATTTTTTTACTTTTTTAGGTGTCCAATTATAAAATATGTCCCAAAATTATAGGTTTTTCATCAATCATAAAAATCATATGTGTTTCATTAAAATTTTCGAGTAAATTTTGAAAGAAGCCACAGTTCGGAAGGACTAGTTATATATAAGTCTCAAAATATTTTGTTTTCGTAATTCCAGGTCATATACTTTCAGAGATATACAGATAAATATCGCATTAACATTTTTCTTCCCTTGCTTCTGAAACCGCTTTAACTAAAATTTTCATAAAACAATATTTTTGGATAAATATGCAACGATTCTTGAAAAATGATAACAAGAATTCTGGTGTTATAGTTTTTGAGATATGCATGGTAATATATATATATATATATATATATATATATATATATATATATATATATATATATATAACAATGCAAATCTGTTTTATTATATATATTTAGTATTTAGTTTTCTCCCTACTTAATCATATTAGATAATATTTAACTTTCGTTGTCCTGAGAAATCCGTGTTAATGATTAGTAATGACTTAATATTCACATAAATAATGACCAGGATAAATTAAATATTTTAATTTCAACGAAAGTACGGTTCCTTGATACCCGAACCAGACTCGAACATATTCGCAATTGAAGAAATTTTTTTCTTACATAGGTTCTACTAGCTATATCTGAACCGGGTGATCACGTTTTTCTGAATGTTGTTTTCTGACATACATGTCATACACATTTTATCATCACTTTCTTTATCATCACACATACAATAAACATTTTACATAACATTTTATCCAAAAAAGCACAGAAATGAAGATATAAAATGTTAAAGGCTTTTATTTAATCGTTCAAATTCTATTTTAGTCGAAGTTTACTGATGTTCTATCAGTATTAATAACATTTTTATCGTAAATAATTGAGGGTCATTTTGTTCTTCACCGCTTGAATATAGTGCAGCATGTTTCACTCCTGATCATTTTTTTCTGTTATGAGTGTAATCGTTATACATATATATATATATATATACATATATATATATATCTATATATATATATCGAGAAAAAAGCAAAACGAATAATTTTATTAATAGTTTAATAACTAATTTAGTTTAGAGGCAAGAATCCGCTGATGGAAGGAAAGATAGACAGAGTTGGTAAAATAGGGTTTCCTTTTGTTGTATTAGTTTCATAGTAACACTTTAAAGAATAAAAATATTTTTAATATTACTAACCTTTTTCATTATAATATAGTATTGGTTATTTATTTAATTTTTTAATTTTCTGCACATATTTATACACTATTTAGGAAACGGCAATTATAGGAGTAAGATGGAGATAATAATTATATTTTAACTAAACTATAATTGACGTGAAGTGAATTCTGAACTACAGTGTAGGGCGCAGAATGAATGATGAATTTAGCGCTATGATGATTCAAAATGCCAATGCGTCTTGGAACGCTGTTTGCTGAGGCGCTTGCAAACAGAGCTTCGTCGTGGGCTGATAATAACCTGGGAAGAGGATGGTGTCGTCGTATTTGTGATAATGTTGTATCAAAATATGTAATTAGTGAATAGTAACGCCATCTCTTATCGTTTTGTAGAAACTGTTTGTCTGTCTATGACAATTTGCTAAAATAAAAGACAGTCTACTGCGATAAAACGTGTTTTACTAGAGGTTATGGGCGTACTATGTGCTAAATTATCAGTTATTTTCTTGAAAATAGATAATTTGTGAAAGTTATATCGCGGAAACATGACTACGAAATATATTGCCAGTGTTCCTAAACTAAAAGGAAGAGAAAATTATGATGAGTGGAGCTTCGCGGCTGAAAATTTGTTGGTTCTTGAAGGAATGGACAAGTACATCAAGCCAACGGCAAGTTTTGAAGTTAAGCCAGCAGACGACGCAAAAACGAAGGCAAAGCTAATATTGACTGTGGACCCATCGTTTTATGTGCATATTAAGAATACCAAGAGCGCAGCAGAATTATGGACTACATTGAAGACCATGTTTGATGACTCCGGTTTCTCACGCAAAATAACATTGCTGCGACATTTGATTTCTATTCGGTTAGATAATTGTGATTCAATGGCTACATATGTGACTCAAATGGTCGAGACAGCTCAACGGTAGAACAGCACAGGTTTTACAATCACCGATGAATGGGTGGGTTCATTATTATTAGCAGGTTTGTCAGATCGTTATTCTCCCATGATAATGGCAATTGAACATTCGGGCATTTCGATAACTGCAGATGTCATAAAGTCGAAATTGCTCGACATGGAAGTGACCAGAGACAATGACGCAGGTGCTGCAATTGCCGCGCGAAATAATCATTTGTTCAATAAGTCAAAGAAAGGCAGTCCCGGTCCTTCAACGTCAGTATCAAACAAGAAAATGACAGCAGCAATGACAGATTCATCGAAAATAATTACATGCTACAAATGTAAATAAAATGGTCATTATCGAAATCAGTGCCCTTTATTGAAGAAAAACAATAATAAATATGTTTTTAATGTCGTTTTCCTGAATGGAAAGTTCAATAAAACTGAATGGTACGTGGATTCAGGCGCCAGCGCTCATATGACGGTGAACGAATCTTGGGTAAAAACATGAATCGATCACCGTGTTTACCAGAAATAGTGGTTGCAAATGAATCTACAGTGCCAGTAGTTTGTTCCAGAGACGTCGACATTGTTTCAGAACTGAAATTTGAAATTACAGTGAAGGATGTGCTGTGCGTTCCCAGTTTGACAACAAATTTATTATCCGTGAGTGAACTGATTAAAAACGGAAATAATGTGATATTTGATGAAAAACACTGCTACATTCAAGACAAGAATGATGTTTTGATTGCTACTGCCGACCGTCAGATGGTGTTTACAAGTTGAGGTTAGAAACACAGACTTGTATGTTGGCCGCACCAACAGTTAGTGGAAATCTGTGGCACAGAAGATTAGCACACCTAAATAGTCAAGACATGAACAAGATGAGAAATATTGTGAATGGTTTGTCATATGAACAAAATTTTGACATAACCAAATATCAGTGTACAACTTGTCGCGAGGGAAAGCAAACAAGATTACCCTTTTCGCATGTTGGTGAGAGAAGCACAGAATTATTACAAAGAGTTCACACAGATATTTGTGGACCAATGGAAACCACGTTATTGAATGGTGCCCGATATTTCATACTGTTTGTAGACGACTTCAGTCGGATGACTTTTATATACTTTATCAAGAATAAAAGTGAGGCGCTCAGCAAATTCAAAGACTTCCAAACACTGGTTGAGAATCAGTTGAATAAGAAAATAAAGATGATACGTTCAGATAATGGACTTGAATTTTGCAATAAGGAGTTTGATAATTATTTGAAACAAAAGGGTATAATTCATCAGAAATCAAATAATTACACGCCTGAACAGAACGGTTTATGTGAGCGAGCCAACCGTACAGTTGTGGAGAAGGCTAGATGTCTATTGTATGATGCAAAGCTGGATAAACGATTTTGGACAGAGGCAGCTAACACTGCTGTCTATTTGAAGAATAGATCCGTTGCTTCAAGACTTCAGACAACTCCGTACGAATTGTGATATGGGAAGAAACCAGATCTCAGTCACATCCGTTTATTTGGAAGTAAAGTCATGGTGCATATCCCCAAGGAACGTCGTTTGAAATGGGATAAGAAAGCCATGGAGCACATTTTAGTGGGATATAGTGAAAAGGTCAAGGGTTACCGGCTGTATAATCCTGCGAAGAAGAGTCTTGTTATAGGTAGAGATGTCATCGTGATGGAAAATGTATCAGATCTCAAAGAAACAGGCAACAAGTCAGCTATCTGGATTCCTAACGAAGAGATACTTGCAGATAACATAGAAAAAGAGAGCACAGTTTCAGTGGGGGATAAATCGTCTCATATTTCAGAGACAGAAGACTGCCCATCAGATTATTCTTCAGTGTATGAGGAGAGTAATGAAACAATAACGGAAACTTCATCTCCAACCACAGACATATTAGACACAGAAGTCCAGACGACATCAACCCCAGAACAGACACCAGAATTACCTGAAAAGCGTTCCAGGAAAGCAACTGAACGGTATGGTTTTACATGTCTTTCCAACACTGTTTCAGCATTAGAGGAGATAGTGTTGTCAGAGGCTCTTGCAGGGCCTGAGAGTGAACAGTGGAAGAATGCCATGGCCGACGAGCTGCAGTCTTTTGAGGACAGCGATGCATGGGAGCTCGTTGACAACCCCGGTGATGTGACAATTGTGAAGTGCAGGTGGGTGCTTAACAAAAAGTTTGATGTGGACAATAATGTGCGGTTTCGGGCTAGATTGGTGGCAAAAGGTTTCTCGCAGAAACCTGGAATTGACTATACGGACACGTTCTCTTCCGTGGTTAGACATTCAACGCTCAGATTATTGTTTGCTCTCAGTGTTAAGATGAATATGAGTATTGATAATTTGGATGTTACTACAGCATTCCTAAACGGTTTTTTGAGAGAAACTATTTACATGTCATTACCTGAAGGTTTTATGAACAAAAGTGGGGGAAAGGTTTTAAAATTGAAAAGAGCAATCTATGGGTTAAAACAGTCTTCCCTTGCGTGGTATGACAGAGTTAAAGATTTACTATGCAAATTAAATTTTAAAAACAGTCAGTATGAGCCTTGTTTGTTCACAAAAACTAAAGGTGAAGCTAAAATTATTGTGGCCTTATATGTGGATGACATTTTAATTTTTTCGAATTGTCCTGTTGAAAGTAAAAAATTAAATGATACTTTAGGATCAGAATTTAAGCTAAAAGATTTAGGACCTGTAAGGCAATACTTAGGCATGAGAATAAATGTTAGTAAAAATGTAATTACTGTAGATCAGCAGCAGTATATTGATCAGCTATTAACTAGGTTCAATATGTTGGATTGTAAAATGCATAAAACACCAATAGAGTGTAAATTAAATTTAGAGAAACCTGATAAATGTGTACCTGATGTTCCATATCAGAAGTTAATTGGATCATTAATGTATTTGGCAGTATTAACCAGGCCTGACATTTCCTATTCTGTTAGCTATTTGAGCCAATTTAACAGTTGCTATGATCTTACACATTGGCATTATGCTAAACGCATTCTTAAATATTTGCAATGTACAAAAACTTACTGTTTAAAATATTTTAAGGGCGGTAGCAAGTTAGAGGGCTTTGTAGATAGCGATTGGGTCAGCGATGCCATAGATAGGAAGTCCTACACGAGCTTTTGCTTTACTATGTCGGGATCTGCCATTTCATGGCAAAGCAGAAAGCAAAAGTCCGTATCGCTCTCTAGTACAGAGGCAGAATATACTGCTTTGTCTCAGGCAGCTCGCGAAACCTGTTACATGAAATAACTGGTAACTTATCTGTAATACAGATCTATTGTTACAATCAGAGTGCTTTAAAGTTGTCATTAAGTAACCAAAGTCACAACAGATCAAAACACATAGATGTGAGATTCCATTATGTAAGAGATGTTGTTAAAAATAAATATATTAAAGTTATATACTTGTGTAGTGAGGGAATGCCTGCCGATTTACTTACCAAAGGACTGTGTACTATTAAGCATTATAAGTTTATGTGTAAATTGGGCATTGTACTTAAATAAAATTGTTGTTTATTTTGATAAGTGGGGGTGTGATAATGTTGTATCAAAATATGTAATTAGTGAATAGTAGCGCCATCTCTTATCGTTTTGTAGAAACTGTTTGTCTGTCTATGACAATTTGCTAAAATAAAAGACAGTCTACTGCGATAAAACGTGTTTCACTAGAGTATTAATATAAGATGCTTGAGAATATTGCTGTGTATATGTAAGGGATGTACCATTTCAAACACTTCGATCGAACCTAAAACTATAGTCCTAAGCATCACCTATGTATGCAAACTAACATCTGAGCGGTCATTTATAAATCAGTTTTTCAGAAAATAGAGAAATAATGGATTACTTTTAAAGTTCATGACGGTATATGAGGACAAGATTGATATCTATAATATTATTTTATTGATATCTATATATATATATAAATTAGATTCATTTATTTTTCTACTCGGAGGGGTAGTCAATTTGGGTGTTTACTATAACTGTATACGATGCGATTTTTCTAACGAATTGACTTTAACACTAATTGCTGCACTAAAGTTAGTTCAAAGTTTTTCAATTATCTAACTCTAGAGGTTAATATTTCCGCCAATCTCTAAAATAACTGTTAATTGAAATTTAACACCTGTTTATCCTCGCAAAATTTAGATATTTTCGATAATATATTTGTAATAAGATGACTCGTTGCCATAAAATCTTGTGTTTTCCTTTCCATTCAGTGACGAGTTATGTATTCATAGTTATATTTTAAATAAATAATTAACTGCTTCAGGTTTTATTTCAAGTAGAATGAATTCCTATATGCCTATGAGAAATTAAATTCCATCGTTGCATCGCGACTGTCTTTGGTGGCGAGTACGTTAAAGGCTTTTTGTCAGAATTCTCATAGACGGATCGAACAAAATAACTACTAACGTAAAATTACGTTTATTATTTTCAGCTTATTGTTAGTTAGTTCAGTGAAATCAGCCGTTTAAACTATAAAATATTCATCCCTGATAATACACTGGAGTGCATTATTTTGTGATATTTAAGGAAGTAAGTTTACTTATTCGTGGCATTATGACATACATTTTTAATCGGCAGGTTGAGTATTAAATAATTTTATATTAGACTATTGATTGTTTCGTTGAATTTAACCTTTTAAATATATGAGTTTCCTTAGTAATAACATATTGATGTGGATTGTTTTACGATATTTAAGGCAGAAAGTTTACTTGCTCCGTGTTGTTTTTAGCAAGTTAAGTATTAAATAATTCTATGTTAGACGATTGATAAGTGGATGAAAATGAGCATCGTTTTTATTTAATAACTCTGTTAAACACATTTAGCATTAATTATTGCCATTAAACATTATATATATATATATATATATATATATATATATATATATATATATATATATCGCAGGATAAATATGTGTTAGATAAGAAGTGTCCAACACTTAGAAACTAAATTTTAACTGCCGAGAATAAAATTTTTCAAGTAATTTAAGGTGTTGGTTTGAGGCGAAACTATAAAACTACTAAATCGAATCAGTTAAAATTTTCAAAACTTTGTTTAATTTTTTAGGAGATATCATAAATTATACCCGTTAGTATGAGTATAACTCAAATAAAAATTACGGTATGAATATTTTAAAGTATTACTATTTCGAAATATGAAACTTCTTATGATATTTTTGATTAAAACATTTATCCATCCTTTATTGAAACATCTGTGCCAAATTAACATCAAACGTTTACTCTTAAACGATTTCTAAGAAATTCGCCGTAACAAACAGTGAGTTATTGTGCATGGGTATTTTTGTATTTTTGCTTTTTATGTATGGAAACTTTAAAATACTTTGATTTTTTCGGAAACGATTTAAAAAAATGGTTTTCCTCTATTAATTTTGGTTTTAAATGATAAAATTTATAGTCCTAATATTAATTAGTCTTAGTTATAATTAATTCTATTAAAAACGTAATTAATAAAATGTCAGTGAAAAAAGTCAATTATTGAGTGAAGAAAAATTTCGTAATTAAAAAAAAATTATCACAATGTTTGAATTGGGTTGAAGTCTTAATTGATTTGACTTGTATAAAAAATATTCCGTATATTATGATGGCGTACACTTTTGTGTGATGATGGGTTATACTTAGCGATGAATATGAATGAATAGATCGATTTCGAATAAAATTTTGCTCGAGCACACCGTTTAAGTGTTACAGTCCAAGATGAATAAACGAAAAGATAGCGTATCAGAACAGGAAAGTATTGTTTTAAAACGATTTTTCGTAAAATATTTAAGGATAATTTGGCGGCCAAGAATTCATCTAAACCAATCTAAGGTCACTTACGTATGAGGCCTTAAATTGATTAACCACCCATAAACTATGTTTGTACGTTATTAATAAATAACAGGTTGTCAACATTTCTAGCGAATTTCGAGGCGAGGAAAAGCAACAATCCTAATTTCGAACAAAGTAGTGAGATGATTTTTTTATTCAAAAAAGTGTGCAATTCATGAAAATGAACAAACATTTTCTATATTTACATATTTTTTTAAACATTTTATAAATGTTGGTACAACTTCGAATAAATACTTGTTAAATAAATACCAACATTTTATAAATGTTGGTATTTATTCGACATGGGTCTTTTCCGGAGTATTAAAGATGTTTCTTGCTTCTGTATGTTACTTTAACTATTGGGTTTAGGGATAAAATTATCAGTATGAATTTCTATGTTTTTATTATCGAAAATAAAATTTACTTATTGTTCTAAACATTCTATAAATTTAATACAAGTTATTTATTATATATGCGTTTTTTACTGAGTATCAAATGTACGTTTAACTTTTGTATGTTACTTTAACTATTGGGTTTATGAATAACATTTTGGGTATGAATTTCTATGTTTTTATTATCAAACACTCTTGGATATCAATTTTCAGTAATAATTTTTTTTATTCTGATATATAACCTGCATACATTATACATTAAACATATATTAAATGTAATGTAAATTATAAATATTTTAAAATTCGGATATGCTATGTAGACAAAGACATCATTATAATAGAATTATTGCATATTCATTGCTATAAATATCTATTGCCTTCTTTATATAGAACAAACTATATGTGAATATGAGAAATGCAGAGATCCTAATTTATTTGCATGTAGAATAAAGATTGTAAAATACATGTTATCATAATGAACCACTCCAGAATACCAGCTACCTATTATTGTTTTAAAAAGAACGTCATTATTTTGATTTACGAGTAGGTTTTACTTTCTTGACATACGAATAAATTTTGTTATCTTCATTTGCAAGTAGATTTTATTACCTTTATTTCCAGACACGTTTCCTTATTTTAATTTACAAAGAAGTTGTATTATACTTATTTACAAACGGTTTTTCTGGTGTTAATTTACAAGTGTCTTGATTTAAAAATGTATTTATGATTTAAAAATGGTAGGCTGTCATTTTCTACGAGTCAGAAAAGAATAAATTAGTTTCTGGAATCTGTCGTCATATATAACTGGCGTAAGCTCTTTCTAGCCAAAAATACTTTTTCTGTGCTCCGATTTGTTCACTCTTTATAACTATATGACAATGATATATAGTCCTCTGGCATTCATTAATTTTATAGTCTGAATGTAATAATCGGTTAATAATATACACTACGCATACAAAAACGTGAAGGTTAGATTATGATAGGTAATATGATTTTATCATGTTTTCTTTATGAAAACATTAAAAAAAAATTGTCTTAATATTTACATTTCGATTATGTTCTACTACAAGTTTGGAATTGTACAGATATTTCAGGAAGCTTTGGTATAAATTCAACTAGGTTGACAATAATAAGTTTTTATTTAAAACTGTAGCAATTATTTCTATAATCCGTTAGTCTTGATTACACCACTTTTAAAATTTATTTGGATCACTCAATGATTTTAAATGGCAAGTGTAATTTTATCCAAAATATAGCATGAAAAACATAATTGCCTTGCTAGATTTATTTGGGGTCATGCTTGGTAATACAAATTGTAATTTAAGAAAAAATGCTTAAAATATCATTATTTTTTTTATAATAATTGAAAAAGATATAGAAAGGTATTACACACAAATTAATTAATTTTCTGAACATCAACATAATTATCGTACTTCTAATAAGAAGAATTTTAAAATGACATTATCTTAGTATCTTTCATTATATACATTTTATTATGATCTTGATATTGGGTGGTTAATTTTCTGAGTTCACAATTGTTTGTCGTAATTGAAATTTTCTCCCAATATCTTTATAATAAAAATTCAGCAATCCTTAATTTTATATCAAGAAAGAGAAAATATGTTGGCTAAAACACTAATAAAAATTGTAAAAAATGAAGAGAAAAGACAGTATAATATATATTACTTGCATAATAGTTCTAAATAATGCTCCGCAAATAAATTCCTACTCCGTAATTGTGCGTTGTACATAAGTTTTTAATACTCATATTATAGAAAGTTGGGTGAAAAGTTTAATGTGCAAATTTTATGCGTACGAATCGAGTATTGGACTTGGAAAAACAATATTTTTAATGCAAAATTTGCAACAAGAAAAATGCTGAGGAACGCATAACATATCAAAATAAGTGGTTATTTTTGGTATGTCTTTGAAAATCCAGTTATTTTTATTAGAAATTTACTAAGTCAAAGGGCGTGTTATTATTTAATTTCTGCTTTATTTCATCAATATATATAAGCCCGATAGTATATAAACAATTGTGTATACAGTAGCTATTCCCAATGGCTAATTTCAGTTCAAAAACGTTTGACATAAATGTCAGATAAATAATTGTCTTCCCTTCTTTGTAATTTCCGATACAGACAACTGCAGCCGACACAATATCGTTTTACTATGTTTCAATGAACAAAGAGTTAAATTACTACCGTAATTGTATTATTTGGGAAGTTTTTTCTTGAAGAATATTGTTATGCCTCCTCGCATTCGGCCCCTGACTCAATGGGAATTCCTATGGGAAATTGAACTCTCGCAATTGCCCTTTGACGTCAGAATCTAATTCTCTTTTTTTGTCGGATATCTCCAGTAAGTCGCGTAAGGAAGCACTAATATGAAATTACGTTTATTGTCTCTCTATATCGGATTAAGGAAAGAGAGTTCCACGAAAGTCGCAATTGAAATTAATTGACTTTCTCGACTTGTATCAAGGGTATAGTTTGCGATATCTAAAAGATAATAAATTGTTATCAAAATGTTACCAGTAACACTGTTGTTTATATTAAATGTGTTATTAATATATATTAAGTTAAAAATTTTAGATTTTAGACTATATAAATTTTATTTTTGAATATAAGTTTGAAATAATTAGTGCCCTGATATTCGTCTAAATGGAATCTTTATAAAAATTGCTAACTTTCTCGTAGTCTAAATTTGTCCCATGTGTAAATGGTGAAAATGAAGAAATATCCGATCTGGCACGTAGGGGAACCAAATATGTGTCCGATAATTATCCTCAAATCAAAATCTAAATAATGGCCTCTTCTGTTCATTCCTGGATGTAGGCTTCCCTAAAGAACGTTTCATTATAAGTATAATACCCATAATCGCCAGTCGGTTTGAAGATTGCAGTACATAGCATCCCGCATCAGTAGCATTGCTGCCCTTCACTGGTATGTGATATTTTGCTACGCAATTTCAAATATCATTTCAGCTCCACTCGACTAACGGTTTGGAATCGAATTCGTTTCCATGCGGTGTACCGCACTGTCAAAGGTCGTAAGGCTTGCGGTCAACCCAGCATACTATGCCAACGACATAATCGTTTTTATCAATCTCAATACATACGTGCCCAGCTACGGCAAGAGCTACAAGTAACACAGCCTAAATTTTATTCAACGGAAATAGTCGCAATAAACGCAAACCAAATTTAATCTTCGGAGTTACTCAGGTTTTTAATTTTTCGGTTTTAGTTAGTTTCCTTATTGTTTAACTTCAGCTTTCATATTATTTCTCCCCTACTTCGGTTTTCTTTTAAATAGTTTGTGCTGTTATACGGCAGTTTTTATACGCTTTTGATCTTTTTTTGGGGTAATATTTTTTTCCTATAGGCATGCATTTCCCAGGTTAACCGAAAACGAGCTAATCATCTTTTAAAGGCTATTCCTTAGAGGAATTTTTCTTAGTACAGGATATACGAAAATAAATATTAGAATCATTTTGGGGTTTTTGATAAAACTGAAGTTAAATAAACATTCTAGTAACTAAAGTGAAGGCTTATGCTTAAATTTCTATAATTTAAGCGTAGATAGAAGAGATGATGATGTCCCATAGAATTAGATTGTGGATATTAATGCTACAATTCTAATTTTATCTGACGGAACTAAAGTTAATGTATGGATTAAGATACCTAGTGAATGAAGTGGTTGATGTTTTTAGTTGATGTAGTCATTGAATTATTTATATTAATTAAGTTTTCAAACACTATGACCTCAGTGTTTGATCTCTCTGGAACTATAAAAATTTTTCTTAGTAAATAATAGGGTATTTGACTGGTGTCGATATTTATTTTAAAAATGTTTTAACACTGCACAGTAGGTTTAAAAAAACCTTATTATGAAAAAAATGTTGCATATATGCATATAACAAATATTTAATCGAAACATCTAAATAGGAAAACGTGTCAATTGTTTTGGTCATTAAATTGAAAAAGTTATTATGAATTTTGTTTCCACACAAAAAAATGAGAAAATTGTAATATGCAATGTGTAACTTAAACGCATATTTAACGAGATAATACAAATATTTAATAAACTGTTGAAATGAATGTTAAATAACAGGCCAGTGACGTCATAAGCCGGCCGCGTTTTGTATGAGGCGTTTTCGCATGAATCGTAATTCGTCAGTTTTTAAGTCGTTATAACTTTGTAATGAAAAGTCCTAGGTGCGATATATTTTAACCGTTTTTAATTTTATTAATTATTCGATATCAGTAATATAAAATATAGTCAAATACCCTCTGTGGATGTCGACTAAGCTCAAACTCTTTTAAATCATGCATGGTGACCACAAACAACAGTGTTTAATGTAAACTTAACTGTCGTAAACGAGAGAGTGTAACGCAAACTATTCTCTATCTTTTTATGCTAAACATGAAGAGTTAGTTTTGTAATTCAGTAGTATGCTTATTGTTTGCGTGAACTTTATACAAATAATTAATTTTTCTTCTTAATTCTTTGAAAAAACAAACAGCTTCTTGTTTCCTAAACCTTTTCTTTGTGTTTTTTGGCGAATTCGGTGTCAGGTTTCTTTTTAACTTGTGTATATATCACTTCAAGTCAGATTTGTTACGTGATTATATAAGATTGTGTGACTGAAGACCACTTCCACGATTTTTTTTTCATGTTTTTGCTTTTCATATTGTAGGGCTGTCTTTTTACAGATAACGGCTTAGGTACAAAATTTAAGTATTTGGAAAAGTGAGATACTATCCTACATTGTTCTGACAATATATTTTCAAAAAAGGAACTAAAATATACAATTCCTTTGTAAGTTACCATTAAGAGTTAGTACTATAGTACCTCTACAAATTTACAGTTGTTTTATTAGCGTAAACTTAAAACTTATCTTTCTTCACGTGATTAGAAAAAAGTACAATCCAATCAAAAATCGTTTGAAATACCGAGTCTTATTGTCCTTGTTGGCTTGTAAGTCCTTGTTTACTGCGTATCCACATTCATTTTCCACCTTGTTCTGAGTTTCATTTGGCCCAATATTTCATCAAAAAATTTTTAGTAGTGTACTGATAAAAATATATGTAAAATGTGTCTATTGATTAAATTGGTCTGTTCTTATTACTTAAATATGAAATTCATTTAGTTACTTTTGAAGCTAGGTGGTCATCAACTTACGTTACATATTTAATCATTAATATTGATTAAATTAAAAGTTTAATTAATATGCCATGTATTTTTTGTATTTAATTTTTTTTTATATTTATTTGCACACAATTATGTTTAGGATCCTTGAAGGAAGAACGTTAATTGGGCTTAATAAATATATAATTGTCGTATTCATTTTCATTTTATTTTGTTTCTTATTGTGTCTTTAGGAAATAAATAGTATTGTCTTATTTTATTTTTGACTTGTATATTTTATTAGATTACACATATTATTGCCCAGTTTGGTTTTTTCTCAAGCTAAAGTCACTTTATTTACGGAAAAGGAATTTTTAGTTTTATTAAATATGGATTCGCAATATGCTCTGTGCATGAATAAAATATCGCTCATTTACAAAATGTATTTATTTTCTTTGTATAGTGTTAACCTCGAGGTTTGTCGTCTATACAAAGTAAATAGATAATAACTTTTAAATTACCAAAGTGAATATAAAATGTAAGGGTATATTTTATACATAAAATATATGATAATAAGCGACATGAGAATCCAATTATGTCTCCTCTGGTCAGTAAATTCCATTCCCTCTCAAAGTCAATCGTTAGAAAAATAACAAGTAATGGTTTTCCTTCCCATGAATATATAAACCCCTATATCCTTTGCAAAGCTTAACTTAAACCCATTTCAACAAGGAAATTTGCCACTGAATTATCTCCACTTTACTTTGTTGCAACAATAAATTTTTCCAACTTTAAACGAGTTATTTTTGGAAATTTAATACCAGGTCGTTTTTAATTTTACTTCAAATTTCTTTGAGAAAACAAACTTGCAATATTGGAACTTTACATAAATTTTTACAGAAGTTCTAGAAAAGGATGCACAGATCATATAATATATTTTGAAATTTCTTCTACATTTATCGTATCAATAAGGAAGTTTTGGAAAGTTGCTTTCAGAAGAAACTCGTTGTAGAAATATTTTCAAACTGTGTGCAACAAAATATTTTTTTTGTGTCTTTTGGTACTGATTAACCAATACATTGACTAAAAAATATTGCGATATCCATCCGTATTTGATTTTACATGGCCTCATCGCTTGTATTTTGATATAATAAACATGAATTCAGATTTTTTTGTATCAATAATAAGGTTGTGTAATTTTGGATACTTTTGAGAATTATATGCAAAATTGCGATCTCAAAGCATTCAAAAAATATGTGCAATTAGAAATGTAGGATTTTACGCAATGTGTAAGAAGTGATTTTTTTTTATTTGGAGAGCTTTTGGTTTTGAATTATAGTTAAATAATAAACGCAATTATTAGATATGCTGTATTGTAATCGTTTCATTTAAAAGAAATAGCCCATTTACAAAACTACAGCAGCTTTAAGGGGAAAATCGACACTTTTTGAGAGAAGTAAATGAAGACAGATTTTGAATAGGTGTATAACTATTTTGCGCATACAATAATATGACGAAGTACTTAGGATATATTTTTAATGCTGTCTTGTGTAAATAACTGTTCCTCGCAAACACTGGGCAACTTTATTAAATAAATCAAATATACACGCTGCTATTGTCAGCTTTCTTCAATGAGACGGTAAGGTATTTAATTAAAATCGATGTAAAGTGAAACTATGACTGAAATAAAACTGTGATACAATGAAATTGGGTAAAACGAAAGAGAAAGGAACACTTCCCCTTTTCCTTCCCTATCCGCCTCCACCATCCAGTACTTTTTTATGTAGGAGTTTGTTTAGAAATAATTAAATCTTTTGCGATTATGCAAATATCAACGTATGAAAGAGAATGTAACATGCGAATAAAATGAAGTAAGGAGGGGAATGATTTGCAATTACAATACAAGGTAAGGAAAAAAATTAATAAAATTGCCAAACACAGCGTGAAGAAAAATACAATGGAACTATGAAATAAAGCGTGAAACTATGAATTAATTCAACAACCTTATTTAAAAGTTAAGTTTCCATGAAAATGAAGGACGGAACTCCTTAATAATTATGTGCAAAGTTCTGATTCAAGATATTTGCTACGGGTAGTTCAAGATATTTGCTACGGGTAGATCTGGGGATAAGTTCTGGAGATGAACAATGGAATTCTTTAACGAATGGTGCTAAATTAAACGAGATTCAATATATCTGCTACTAGTAATTGTTACCTTAGTTATTATTTTGCAACATCTGATAACGGAACGCTTGAAGTGGTAGATGTTATTTTGCAAAATTTGATTTTAGATTTCGGATATAGAGAACGAAAATCCTCGATGGCAAAAGCTAACCTTTTGCTGCTGGAACTTTCACTTCATTTCTATGTGTTGTAGAAAACCAACTTCAGAAAAAGAGGAGATTATTTATATACCAGCTTTTGCCCGTGATTTTTAATAATTATATAATATTCTAAGAAAATAATAAATAATAAATAATTATATAATATTTTGTACAGTCTCATGATTAATATTATTGATCACTAAAAATTTAAGGACAAATTATCTTTTAAAAACCGACTTCAAAAAATAGTTGGTACTAAAAAGTAAAAAATAATTAACTCAAAATAGGTACCTTTTATTCGTAAAAAATAATTGAGTTATTTATTTTTGAAGTCGGTTTCAGCACTGCTTACCAATTTAAACAAATATAAAATATTATGTTATAAATACTTCCTGAATGAATGAATGAATCTATCTCGTATTTTGAGTACTTTACAAATTAAATGAAATTAAACATTTGTGAAAGTTAGTTAGCAGTATTGGCAATCACTAAATAAATAATTAATTTAGTTATTTATAATGAATAAGTATTTTTAGTAAATTACTTTTTACCTATTTTGAGTAAATTATTTTTTACTTCTAATATCTATTTTTTTCAACTCGTTTTTTGAAAGATATCTTATGTCTATATTTTTGAAATATTTTTGAAATTAATCTATACAACTTTCTCGTCCTTCGAAGTTTACTTTACTCTTATAGTTACTGATGAATTTACTCTAAACACTTAAAGCCAAGAAATGAAAACGACTGCATCCCTGACAGCAAAGACCGCTCTAATCAAAGCAATAATTGGAAGGCCACCGGTTTACAACCACTGGCGTGGTAGCCGGTGGCTGCTAAAAGGGATGGAATTGTGTATAAGATACAGTGCGACTTTGCTTCAATTTGTGTTTCTTTGAGTGGCAGTCCGAGGGCAATTCCAATAAAGTACACTCAATAATCCAACAGTTAAGAAGTCCAGCACAATCAAGATAGCTAGTGTTATGCTACAACACTCTTGTTTTCTTCACCCAATATCTGTATTATATCGTCAGTTTCCCAATTCTTTCAATGTTGTTTAATAAATAATTATATTTTAGTAGTCTCTCATACAAAATTTTCCCATTTTGTTTATGATATTTTTGCATTGACCGCACTTTTAACGAACTCGTTACTCGAAAAGAAGTGAATGAAGATATTGATATAGTGTACAAAAACATATGATTCTTGGGTTTACTTTTTAATATTAAAAATACAATAATTGGGTTATTAAAGAAAGTGTTTATCTAAAAATATATTTCTGTTTTTGATTTCATAAAAATATGCGGAAGAGGCTTGGTACTTTAATATGATTCACTGGTACACAAAATTCGTGTTTCTTGAGTACTACTTTAAAAAGCGAAAGTCTACCATTATTTTTTTTAACTGCAAAGCAGCACTTTCGTGGATTTTAAGCATTCCCTGATTGCTGAATGTGCTGATTTGTAGACATATCATATGAAATTCTATTGCCAACTTTTAGGTATTTCGGTAGTATGAAATTATTGTTATGTTTATTATCTAATGATCATTCCGTAATTTGTTTTACTGTCTTCCGACATAATTTGTCATCAATTGTTTAAATTATACCATATAATTTGATACAAAGAATATCACAAGTAGGGAGAGATATGTATAAAATACTGTCATTTAGTTATATAACTATATCTTATAAAATTCCTCTTAATAACTAATTGCCCTTCATAAGATAACAATTTTAAAACGATCTGAATAATTAACACCTCCCCACCCTCTTTCAAATTAAATTCGCTGCTGCTGATGACAGTTGTCGCGAAAAGATCATTTTTCGCTCTACAATTTCATCTCGCTTTCTTTCAATTGGTTTCTTTCGACCATTAATGAGTTATGTTTTGACAGTTTTATCTCGAGGAATAATTAATATTTGACGGCTTCGGTTTCCGCTTTTGCCGCAATGCGAACTCTCGGAGGAAATTAAATATCTGTCTCGCGACTCCTTGTCAGCGTCGTTATTTCGTTTCGTTTTTGTAGGACTTCTTGAGAATCCAACAGTGACTGAGTGAAATAGGCGCTGATATAAAATTACGTTTATTATCAAGGCGGCTTAATTATTTAATATTACGCTTCGGGAACGTCAAAGTTTGAATTCAATTAGGTTTTTTGCTAGCGGGCGATCCGGTTATTATTTTGTAGTTTTTTCAAGCGATCATTATTAAAATAATGTAGTAGTATACGAGTTTAATCATATTAATATTATTATGGGTGTTTGTGTGCGTGAAGAGTTTAAATAGGAATACGTGCCTTTGAAGGAAATACATGATATGTAAATGGAAATACATGTGTTTTTTTCAAAACCTTATTCCAAATTGCTAGAGTAATTTAAACTGAGCGTTTAGTTTTTGTTTAAATAGTTATATTTTAAACTTCATCTGTCCGAACTAATTTTTTGCAATCATGTAGATTTATAGGAATAGTTTTCAATTGTACGCAATGAAAATGGTACGTGACATTCAGAGTGTAAAACGTACATTTATCTTTTTATGCTGATATACATTTGGAACATTTATTCGCAAATTGAGATTTATATTTGCGCCATTAGTAGAAAATATGAGTTTACTTAAACTTAACTTTGTTTTAAAATGTACTTGAAATTCTTTGTATCCTATATTTGTCACCATTATTGGAAAATACGACTTTAGTTCTAGTATAATTTAACTGGTGTATAATTTTATGTGAGATCGGCGCATGGTTACAATATTATAATTGTTTTTTCTACATGGTTTAGAAGTATAGAAAAATATAAGAATTATGATATTTTAAAAAAATTATCTGATATTTCTGTTAACTTAGCAAATCAAGGTTTACTCATATTGCAGTAGCAAGGTTTCGATTCTCTTATTTCATGAAGTTGGAACGAAAGATTGACTCTAATAGTAAATAATTTTAGGTTAAAATAAATCTTCATTAGCAGTTTGCAATGAAAAACGAGGAACTATTAAATATACATACATTTATAAATATATATATATATATATATATATATATATATATATATATATATATATATATATATAAATATATATATGTGTATATATATATATATATATATATATATATATATATATATATATACATATATATAATAATAATTTGCCTTCCCCAAAAAATTGTCAATGACTCCAATAAAGCTAGTGTGGCAGGTGATGTTAATATGATATTTCATCAAAATCTGTAGGAATAATAGGTGTGTAATGAACATGTTTATTGTTCAATTTTAGTTCACATTTTTCTTAAAAACCATAATTTATATACTCAAAAACGGCAATATTCAGGAACCTATTTCTAAAACATTCATAATTATACACATTCTACAATATTCAGAATTGTAAAAACACCTGTATTTTTGTTATGCTTACATTTTTACTACTCTATAATTACCATAATTCGAAACAAAAGTACTCGAAAAAAAAATGGTGCCTGTTAGCTCCGTGGCGCGACTGGAGTTTACCCCTTAAGTATGATTGTCTTAGAATGTATAAAATAGGTAACACCGTGTATAAATATAAATATAAATACAATTAAATGTAAATGAAAAATTTTTTACTAAAAAAATACTGAAAAACTGATGATTTTCAAGTAAAACACAAATTAATAAAATCAAATTTATGCAACAAACGAGTAAACGGTAGATAATTTCTTTTTTCAAATGTTAATATAACATCCTCTTAAATTTCTTTAATTTTTTAAACAAATCACTCAACGCGTTATTAAAAGAAATGAAAATTACTACTCTTCTACTTGTAATGTGGATTGTACAATTTTTGGGATCGATTTTCTGAATACTTCCTTTTTTGAGGCTGAAAATTTATTTCTTTTCGAGACAAATTTGAAATAAAATTGGATAATAAACATATTCCTTGCACACATATATTATTACAGATTTACTTTGACAATATCATATTCACAATACCCATTACACTAAGTTTATTGGAGCTACTGACAACATTTTGCGGAAATCAAACCAAGGTTTACTCACGTTGCGGTACTAAAGATATATATATATATATATATATATATATATATATATATATATATATATATATATATATGTATATATATATATATATATATACATATATATATATATATATATATATATATATATATATATATATGTGTGGAATATGTGTGTCCTTATTCTATACATGCATTATTATCAGTAGATGAGTTATACAATCTATGGTTAAAAATTGCATATCGCGTTGAAATTTAAAATTTTCGTCGAAGCACAAAAATGGAAAATAGTGGATGGAGACTCTATTACAAAAAAAAAACATTTTAATTAAATCTACTAACTGAACAAACAAAAGAAATATTTTCTCCCCAATTTTTTATACACGGAACGGTATAATAATAATTTTTATTTTAATATCCTTTGAAATTTTTGTATATATAGTACCTACATTTCTTTTATTTTTATGATTTTTATAAATAAATTTACTTGCCTGCTTTTTATGCTTTTATATCTAAAATTGTAAAAGCTGTTAGTCTATGACAGATAGACGAACCAAATAACAAATTTAAACGAGCTCTATGGTTTGCAAAAGAATTCTAAAATCTGGTGTGCATTGATCCCAAATGTATCATAAACATCCATCACTAAGTTATTATAGTCCGTCACTGACATTTATTAAATACTGTGTGATTTCATGTTACTTCTTTATCGGATTAAATCCCTTTAACAACTCAATCCCCTTCATAAGATGATGGTTTGAATAATTAATACTTCCACCATCTTCCGTTCAATTCAATTTAAACATTTGTTGCTGACGACATTTGCCGCGGAAAGGTTACTTATCGCGTCGCAATCTCATCTCGCATTCTTTGAATTGATTTCTGTCTACCATTAATGAGTTATGTTTTGACAGTTTTATCTCGAAGAATAATTAATTTTAGGCAGTAACAGTTCCGCTTGTCATGCAATGCGGACTCATTGAGGAAATTGAATCTCGGTCGCGCGCTGTCTCTTTTTCGCTATCCCATTTTTGTTTTGTAGGAATTCTTGAAGAAAATATATATATTGGTATTAAATCTACATTTATATCTACAGAGCGATTTATTAAACATCAAGCTCCCGAAACATCATCGTTTAAATTTAATTACGATTTTTGAAGGCGACTATTATTAAAATGTGCTGATAACTTACGAGTTCATTCGTAAAATACCACGTATTAATTTTTTATTAATAGTATGCCGATCGTTTACATGACTCAAGAGTTAAAATAAAAATATACGTCTTTTTTTGGCGCCTTTAATTCTTGTGAAACTTTTTTATGCCTGAAATTTTATTTGTTTTTTTTCCACAAAAACATTAAAAATGTGACAGACAATTTTTATTGAAATGTTAAGAAAATTTCTTTGCCAGTAAAATTTATTAATGTATGCTTGTAGAGATAATTTCCTTTATGTGATTTGATTGGTACGTGACGTCCAATACGTACAACGTAAATTTTTTAACCATTTATTGGAAAATTCGCATATTATGAATACATATCAGAAAAAAAAAGGTAAGCTTGCAAAAAGTTAGAATGTTTTTCAATGTACCCGAAATTCTATCGAGGTTTAAGCTCTATGTTACAGCCGCTTTTTCCATGTGGTTTTTATTGTAATAGCGAGAAAATCTAAATATATATAAGACTATAATTATATTTGTATATATTATATAATATATTCTTTTACATGTTTAAAAGTGTTTCTTGATTGTTTTTAATTATTAATAAATAATCTATATGTATATATATATATATATATATATATATATATATATATAAAACACTTTATCCCACCAGTTTTTGGCAATTGTATTATTAGGGGTGTTTTGTAGTATGAAAATTGGAGAGGAGTTGAGTTCGACCTCGCGTAAAAAGACTTGTTTAGATAAACAAGAAGAGAAATAATCTTGTTTTCATAGAGATTCTTTATTTCATGTTAGCGTTAAAGTTTCGAGACAGCTATTAAATTATACAAATAACTGGTGGATAAGCAGGTTCCTACGGATTTAAGATTAATAACTTTAATGTACTGATTAAATAAACAATTGACAGAATCAGTTTTAAACTTAAGATTAAAAAATTATGTTAAAATATTTTGTTTATTCATGTCTGCATTATGACTAAGAGAAAAAAAAATGTTTACAATTTTTAACGTAAAAAGGTTTCCAATATCGATATCTTTAATATGTTAATTAAGTACACAATTGATAGAATCAATTTTTGTGTTTTGATGAAACGTTTAAGTTAAAATATTTTGTTCATTTGTATCCGTATCATAACTGAAAGGAAAACCAAAAAATGTCTTGTTGCAACTTTTGACGTGAAAACATTTTTAAAATTGATACTGGGTATGGGGAGGCAATCGTTCCCAATGAGCGATCGTTTTTGCCGAAATAAATCAAGTAATTAATAATGGGCACATTGCTGCCATCTGCGTATCATTTTAAAGAAAAAAAAAATGTAACAAGTGTTAGCCCAGCATTCGTGTGTTAAATTTTTCACAGCCTTTATTATTCTATTTCTCATATCACCCCCGTGCATTCAGCAAACGTTAGTTGCAAATGAATTAAATTAGTAAAATTTTAAATTTTAATTAATTAACATCTACTATGCATAATATATATCTTCAAAAATTAACTTCTGACACTTCATATTCTTTGTAGTCCGTTCCTATCATCGATTTTTAAAGTTTTTTACTCTTTCATAGAGTGCAGCTGTTAATTCTACCGCTTACATTTGTATTCTCTCAATGGGTGTTATTTATTAATAACTGTGCAAAACTTAGAAAGGAAAAGATATTAAACTACGAACATGTAAAATTATTTTCTAAGATAGATGCTTTATATTTTTACATATACGGATATGTGATAATTTTGACAATTTTTTGTGAATTTTCACAGGAAAATCTTTGAAATAAATTCTACTAAAATTTCGACGAAATTCTGACACTTAAATATACTTGATGCTGTTAAAGGATCTTACTAAGTATAATGTATTAAAAAAAAATAATGAAATTACATTTTTGGAATTGTCTAAATGGTATGGAAAGTTAGCAGTATTTCAAGGAAATTGAATTGCGTTTACAGAAAAATAATTTTGGTTTCTATCGAATGATTTTTTGTGAAATAAATTTGAATGTAGACACCTTTGTAGTAGTATATAGTTAATGTGAGTATAGTTACAACAATAACAGGTACGATCTTATTTGTGATAAATAAAACTTATAGAATTTACAAAATTTTCAAGTACACGGGCTGACAGTTTACTGTTACAGTTAAAATATACGTAGTACTACTTAAGTAGGATTCAATATAAAATAACATATTTAAAAAAGTTAATATTATATTCACAACAAGCATGTACATGCTTTTATGTTTTGAAAATATATTCGAGTTTCAACCCTTATGTTTGATTGATTATAGTTTGATGATATGTATATATATATATATATATATATATATATATATATATATATATATATATATATACTGTATACTGATATTTTAGTGCACGGTAGGACCCATAAAGGGCTGCGGTTTTAAAAGAAGAATAAAAAGGTAATCCTGTTCGATTCCGATTATGGTATTAAGTAATTGTAATATAGTTTTAATAAAAAAAAAATAGATCATTGGAATAACCAGTCATAAAACCAATGAAGATCGATATTTGATATTTCCGTACCTTATTTAAATGGTAACTACTTTATTTAACGTACGTCATCACAATATGAACTTCCTATAACTATTTGATTGTATTTATGTATGTCGCACACATACATGTTAACAGGAATATATTAAAATAATGACATCTAGGATCATCGTTATAATTTTTTGACAATCATTGCATAGGCTTCTAAACACTTGGAATGAAGAACGGCTATGATAAACGGAGAAACGGACAGGTGAGTGATGTTTTATTGATTAATTTTTTTTTGAGGTACTGTATTATAAAAAATACAAATACTTTAATAATAATTTTGTATACAAATACTTTAATAATAACTTAAATATAAAAATAAATACTTTAATAATAATTTAAATATAAAAATAAATACTTTAATAATAACTTAAATATAAAAATAAATATTTCAATAATAACTTAAATATAAAGACTTTCACTTCAAGTACAAAAAATGTTTTTAAATAATATTATTATAAGAAATACGGGTCTTTACATGCGCGATTTAGCGTACAATATTTTTTATAAGAATCATTGTTAAAAAATTTCTGTTTTAAATATGTATAAAATCCTATTTTACCTATCGTATATTTACTCCATAACAGTATGCAATACATATATATTAAGTTTTCTGCGATAAAAAATAGTTTGTATCTGAATAAGTTAATAACTTTATTTAATTATAATTACTATTAAGTTCATTTTGATTTTTGCAAAGGCTAGTTTGTAATAACTGTTAAAAATTGTGTCACAAAATAATAGTACGTCAATTGTAGAGGCTAAACTTTGTTACTTTGGACATGAAACGTCTTTCATTTCAATGAGAGGGGGTCACTTGCAAAAACCCCGTGTAACGAAATATGTTAGGGCAAGGTCGCTTATAATAATGGAAGTATAGCACCTACTGGCATTATTTTACCTACTGTGATATAATTTAGGGGACAGAAGCCAATATTCGGTAGTGCATATGTCGCTGGCGTAAATGCCGCTGAAGTTGCGTGCAGCACGAATCGTTCGGAATTAAATTCAGCATGGCGCGCTGTGTTCAATTAGTAAATACTCAACAGCACATCGATAGATTCGAGCAGGAGTGGACGCGTTTCATAAAGCTTGCGATATTATAATAGGTAGGATACGTAAAACTCATACTCGTGACCATTAGAAGTAGTAGAGTTTAAAAGAAAATTGTTTTTAAACAAATTTACGACAACTCTACTGTGGTGCCAACGCGTGCGGTACGTTACTTAAAAAACTGACGTGTAAGAGTTCGCGTAGCAAGAAAGAGAGATACCAGCCGTCGACGACCCCCTTTGAACTCGGTGGAAGGTCTCCCTAGGGAACGTGTTAGTCTTATTATATTACACACTCTCTAGTACGCTCAAGATATTTCATGTACGTCACAACTACTGCGTCCATGATGCAGCTTATTTATTTTTTTTAATAGTTATTTGACAAATTCATTTATTTTATTAATTACAAAACTTTGTGGTAAAAACGAATCAAGTAAAGGAATTTTCTTTTGTTTTCGGCCAGATACGTACTCGTGTTTTAAAATTTCTTGCCGCAGTTTCATAAAAACCTGTTATTACTTAGTAATATTATGTGGTTCAGTTGTTATGTAGGATTCGTGATCAATTTGTATGCAATTACAATTTATGCTAAATAAATTTTGAAGATCGCTCGTGCTCGTAGTCGTGCTTTAGCTGCTCACCTGCCATTTGGTAAGTAGGATAACGAAGCGATAATAACTATCCTGATCAAATAACAGGTCTGTTCTGATTCATGCAGTTATATAAATACTTGATCTTTTTTTATTGTTAATAACTTTGATGGATAACATTTTCTAGTGTACGTGCGTGACGACATATCGTTAGGTAGAGACGAACATGCTCGCAGTAAGCTTATTGATTACCGGTAAGTGTTGCGGGTAGCTTTTTGCTAGGAAAATACCATACATCACATTGAAAAGTACCATATTGATTATTCGATTTACCATAGGGTGTAAAACTTGCAATACATCGTACACGAATCACGGTACGGTGCATCAAAGTGATACGACGCGATGGGATGAACCATTTTTCGGGCCAGTGACTATTATTTAAAGAAACAGATAACGTTTGTGCTGTAATTCAATGTTTTGTCAAATTTTTTTTAATAAAAATGAAAAAAAATATTGCTGATGGCGAAAATTAATTATGACAGAGAAATATGATGAAAAGTTTTTACTTACTTATATGAAAAAATACTTTGTTATATAAAATCAAGAAATTCCTAGAAAACAAAAATTTTAAAAATTTTCAAAAAAATTTTTTTTTGAAAACACTAGAAACTATAAATTATTAAATGCAAAGCATGACGAAAGGGCTAGCAATATAATATTTTTGGAGTGATTGAAATGTTGGAAAATTTATTTAGAGTAGAATAATTTCAATTAACATATTGCCGATGTGATACAATTGCTTTAAAATATTTATTAAGCATTAATTTTCAAGATGATAAATATAATCAAATCAGGATTATCAAGAAGTTGAATGTGTAGAACTTGGATCGCAGACTGAATAATACATGTAATATTACATTCTTTCACATTTTTTTCAAATTTATTTTTCACCAGGCGTACATAATAACAAAAAATAATATTACAATAATTTCACAAAAGATTAAATCAAGTAAACATAAAAATCTTTATATAAACCTAACAGTGTAGGGGTAACAGTGCAATAGGTCAAGGAAACAACAGGATGGGTCAAAATAAAAATTGAAAGGTGAATAACGATTATTCTTATTGATACCTAAATTAATTTTCATCCAAATTAAACTGCGAACAACAACCGAATACAGAGAAAAATATCTCAAAAACAATCAAACATCCATTATTTAACATTTATTTTTATTATCCTAAAATTAGTTTATTTTGCCAGACCACTGAAACTACGTTACGGCTTTCAATCGAAAGTAATAATGACGATTTATATATTAAAACGAAGAGTCTAAAATTAATTCAATTTGGATCTAATAAACTTTCATTGAATATTTCTAAATTTTAAAATTATATATTTCCGGATCAATAATTTCTTGTCAATTAGATACATATTATTACAATTATGCCACTAAATGCATAATGTAATAAGATAATCCGAAAGCAACAAACATTCCTTTCAAACTTTGACAAATCTTCGAAAACGCACGAAGAGTACCAAGTCACATGTACATATATGAATTTCCATATACTCACAGATTCAGATTCGGTTTTTGTTTGTCTACTGTCATTTTGCTGTTGTTTTTATGGAACAATGTCTATTAAATATTATTAATTTTACACTTCGACAATGGTTACCTAACATAACGGTGCATAATTTTATGTTGCTAGCAATAGTGATTTAATTGATACGAACAAAAAAAAAACAATAAAAAAAATCATTTTAAACGTTAGAATGATGCTTTTTATGTTTTCTTTAAATTTATTACCAAGTCTATTTTTATATATTTCGAAGTATGTAGAAAGTAAAAGTGAGATGTCAATAGTGAAAGAACATATTTATTTATTCTTGCCAGACTTGCATTTTTAACCAGGGCGATATAATGAAACTGAATGTTGTCGTTTGTTTCTGAATTAAGATTATATCCATCACTATTTACGGGAATGTTAATTTAGCTTTCCTTTCTATAATATTATCCTGTTTGTACTCATACCGAACTTGCTTTGCTTATGATTCATCAATTTATTCTTATGATAAACAACCAAAGTGTGTAAACACCACACAGTACAGAAAACTACACAAAAGTGTAGCAACATGTGCGCTATACAGCAAAAGAGGACATTCGGCAAATTACAAAGTCTAGTGTACCAAAATAAATAGAAATCTTCTGCTGTTCAAAGATAACAAACTGAGAATACAAAATGTTTGAAAAAGATAAACTATCTACTTTAATAATAATTTAGGCTCAAACCATAAAAATCCAATTAATCCAAGTGCTGATAATAAAGAGCAAGCTGAACCTAACAAGCCTATAATCCCTGATATGATAAAATCGCTCATTATATTTCAAGCTAGTATCAGCCATTTAGCCAAAGGGGTGGAAAAACGGAAGGAAATCTGGAGCTCACTGACTGAAAATTCAACAAAATCTGAAAATAAATAATGAGATTCTATGAATTTAAACATAGAATGCAAATGGGTTTAATCAATGAAACCAAGAACTAGAAGTATTCACAAGCGTAACATAGCTATCACACTGATATCTGAAACACACTTTTCACGAAATAATCACATCAACATGAAGGGATATAGGATATCCTATCGAACATGATAGTGTGGGAACAGATTTATTAATAAAACAAAATATAAAATTTTTCAGCAAGAAGAAATAAAAGAGTCCAACTTTCGAGCCACCGCTATTACTATTCAGCATAATGGAGCTGACATAAGTCCTACCTCATGATTCACCGCGTCACAACATTAGGAAAAGTCAATATGTCAATTCAATTTCAACGACAAACATGATACCTTAGGGTCTTGACTTATCACTCCAGGTAAAGGGAATGAAATGCTAGCTACCATTAATAAAACTAAATGCAAATTCCATTTGTCTTGTTTTCCACCATATTACTTTACAGATAGAAATGACATTCCTGATCTGATTGATTTCTTTATATCAAGTAGAACTGCATCTAATTGCATCGAATAGAATAAACACGAAAAAAGAAAACATAATTCTACCAATAACTACATTGATTCGGAACTATTCAAAAATTATCTTAACAACTTGATCGATTTAAAAATAGGAATCAGCACTATTGATTACCTGGAGCAACAGGCACCGAATTTATTGAATACTTACGCCTGGCAACCAATAAGACCAAAGACTATATAACAATACTATGCACACTCCAAGAGACAAAACAGAAGAAGAAATAAATTATCTTGCTCACATGAGATATCTAATCAAGGACGGGTAAAAACATAACGTCCAAAAATCCGGCTGTCAAAAGGATTTTTTTTCAGGTAACAGATTAATTAAAGATTATAAACATAACTGCATTCACGTTTACTTGACCCGACAAAATCCTGAACCAGACGAAGACTATTTATTGTGGTAAGTAACTTGTAGATTAAAATGACTCTTTACCTATCAAGAATGCACACGGTCAGTGTATAGAGAGAAGTAAAAAGAAAACTGAAGGCTTCCCTTAACGCCTGGCATTAGTATTCCAAACCCACGATATTAAAACCAGTACTGATCCAATTCTGGTGATCAATCAGTAATAACAATCAAACCAGTAAGTCTGGTAGAAGCAGCATAAGAAATAGACAGAAATGTAAAACTTAAAAAAGCACCTGGTATTGATGAAATAACTACTGGTCCATTTAAAGAATTATCCTGTAAAACTATTATCATGCTAGCATGTTTATATAATGCTTGTTTTTGGTTAAATCATGTTCCGAAATCATCAAAAGAGTATAAGTAATCATTTTAAAAAATTTAGTATTCCAGCGAAACATATAACATCATAGAGGCCAATATCGCTGTTACCCTTCATATCCAAATTGTTTGAGATATAATTACTTAAACGACTTAAACAACTCGTCAATATCCCGGATTTCTAGTGTGGATTTAGAAATAAACTTTCAATCATCGACTAAGTCTACTGAGTAATAACCATAATTAAAAAGGCATTCGAGGAAAGAAAATATTGCCTTGCGGTGTTCCTGAATGTATCGTAGTGTGGGACGACGATTTCGTCATAAAATGAGCAAATTATTACCAGTGAACTATTGTCCATTACTTACGTCTAATCTATCTGAAAGAAAATTTAAAGTATCGTAGGAGGAAGCGTATTTTTGATTCTGTTTAGCCCGGACACCCGCAAAAAAGTGTGTTAGGTTGTGTTATCTCTTCTCTATCTATTTTATGCTGCTGGTATTTTCACTCCATAAAAAATCTTCATAGACACTTTTGCTGATAATTCGGTAGTAATGGCAATTTCAACAAGCAAAGTCATGCTACCAAAAGTTTACAAGACATACCTGAAAAATCAAAGGATGGACCGTTGATTGGAAATTCACACTCACATATTGCATTTGCATTGCGTTGAAAAAATAGTAATCTGCACAGTTGTCCTAATGGAACACAAGTAGGTACAGCAAAATACCTTGGACTTCATCTGTATAGGAGGCTCATTGGAAACACCACATCAAAATAAATGCTGAACAAATCAGATTGAAACAACGTCATATGCTATGGTTGGTTGGATATCATTCCAAGGATAACCTTTACTATAAGCGATTAATTTACCTCTCTATCGTCTAATCGACTTGGATGTATGGTATACAGCTTTGGAGAAGTACCAAGCAGTCAAATCCTAATTTAATCTAAGGAAGTCAAAACAAGTTTTTGCGTTTGATTTCCAATGCATATGTTATGCAAACAATTGAAAAATGCACACTGACTTAGACTTAAAATAGATTAACGAATTTTTTCCAGGATATGCTATGAAAAACAAAAAAATACTCCTCAATCCTACCAACGTAGAAGGTATTCGACTTCTGGATATTACCCATGAATGAAGAAGGCTGAAACTTATGTATTAAACCACATGAATTAACATCATAAGTAAACCTAATTTACCTGGAAGCTTGAACATTTGTACAGTAAACCGTGTGTTTACACAAACTGTCAATTCTCTGTTAATTCTGAAAGGAAAATAATATGAAAAAAATCTTGTTTGTTTAAGAATTAATGATGCAGGAAAATCCTGCTTTAAAACACTTTTTGATCCCTTATATTTTAGTGCTGCATAAGTCAAAAATTCTCAACACAATTTTTGAGTTTTTAAACGATTAAAACTGTAAACCCCAACTTTATAAAGCTGAGATATGTCCATAGAACTAGATTATCTGCTTATATTTTGTAAGACTATATTACAATATAGTCATACAAAATCAAAATCATACAAATGGTATTTTTTTCATTTATCTATATATTCTCTATCTCTAATATTTATTCTCATGTCTATGTATACAAGGTTTCCATTGATTTTGTCTGATTATTAGAAAATATACTTTTTAAAACATTTTCTAAAATATTTCTTAAACTGTCTTGTATCAAATTTTTAAAAAAATTGTTTTCAATTTCCTAACTTATTTTTCTAACAGATATTAGTGAAAAAATTTATAAAATATAAAAAAAAATGTCTTATTTTTTAAATACGATTAAGATTCTTTATCATTAGTTAAATTGTAAGTTTCTATATCAAACGGTTTCCACGAAAAATTACCTGGGTTTTTTAACAATTACTCTAAAACTATCTGAGATAAATTGGAAAACGGTCAGAAGCTTTAATTTTTTTTTTGAGAAAACGTCTAAACATTTTCTAAATTTTTTTGATGAAAATGTGCAATTATTGTGACCCATTCTGCAGGTTTATTAAACTTTTTCTATATTTTAAAGCTTCACAAAGTAATTTAATATAAAAGAGAAACTTTTAAAGCAACCTAATAACCTTGACATTCTAACATTTCAAAATAACCGACAAAAGCAAAGACAAGGTAGTAAAGAAAAATAATTTTTTAATATACTGTCCACATGGAAGTAAAAATATCATTTATAATCATTTTCATTCGAGGATAATAGTGACGATATCATGAGGTACATGTTACATTATTTGTTCAACGGTTGTCAAAAAGTTTATCCATTTATAAACAACTTTAACTGTTACGTCTAAAAACCTTTATTTCACATGCAAAAATACGCATACACATATACGCATATTATAACAGTATTAAAAAAAATAGTGGTTCGTCCATGTTTAACCCGCGCCATAATGACTGTACTGAACTTATTTAATATTAAAACAATATTACACGAATAGACTTGACGTAATGCATCATGCTCGTTGAGTTTGAAAACGTCTTCAATGAAGAACGATCGTAATGGTGAATGTAAATGCTCATATATTTAAACAATAATAATATAAATAATTCTTTAAATTTGAAGTGATTTATTTTCATATGAAAAGTTTCATACGGATATCAATGTCATTATTTTTAATTACAAAATGTATTGAGCTAGGATAGTATAAGATATACTGAGAGAAGTTATTAGAGGCTTTTAATTTTTCTATTTATATTTGTAACTGTAGAGCAACGTCATCAGGAGGAGAATTAATGTTTTATGTAATTCACGAAAAAAATTGAATTAGAAAACGTTAATGCCTAACTCATATCATTTATGGTATTAAAATAAATTTCAAGTCTTTAAGTGTAACACAGTACGAAATGTTTGCTCAATACACTTGTACTTTAGTTCATTCTCAGTAAAAATTTTAGTGTAGGTAGATATTTAAATCGGACAGAAGACACTTGGTTCCAACGAAACAAAACCAAATAAATATTTCCGAAAATAATTTCCTAAATCACAGCCATGTTTCTAAGTTACCGTTTCTTATGGAGATTGAAGATGGCATATGATCTATTACATACTACATATTGGCATAGGATCACAAACGTAAAGACTGTACATTAAAATATACATAATTTCAACACGTACCTCTCAAATGTATTTGAATGAAATCGAAAATCAAGGGTATTATGAAACTTTTCGTTTTGACAAAGAATAAACAATTAGAAATATGTACGAATTTAAAAAAAACAATTAATTTTGTAGAAAATGACCTATGCCGATTTCCCAACTACAGGAAGTTTTGACAAAATGATTAGGTTTTATGAAGATTGACGTTGCACTATAAATTTGTTTAGTAAATTTTTTGTCGAGTCGTCAGTTGTCTTGAACAAAGCCATTAAAGCGTAATTATTAAATAACAAAAGAATTAAAAACACACCAGCTTCCTAGCGTAATATTTCTATTGAAATATTTAAGGACAGAAAAGGCAAAACTTTGGCCCAGTATAAGTTTAAAACAATTTTAAATATTAGAAGGCTTTCAAAATGTTAAATAGCTAATGTGTCCAAAAATAAAAGTGTTATTTAAAAAAATCAATGACGTTCCTATTGACATTACCACTAAATTTTTTTGAACTTTGGCTTAAGCATATTTTGGAAATACTACAGTAGTCAATTTCATAAAAATTAGTTACATGGGTTTTTTGCCACACCATTCTTGAGTCAAGTCAATAACGTGAACATTCTGAATGGTATCGCTATGTATAATGAAATTTTATTTTTATGTATACTTACTTTTGACAATGAAAAATGCCTGTTTTTATGAGCTACTAAAATCATGAAATAATCTGATACTATGATAACTTTGATACTGATGTCTATAAACTATGATGGATTTTATGTATCTATCACTTATCACATCTGTAAGATTTGTTTACTGACCAGTAGAGTGCAGTGCCTTTCGGGTAGAGCAGGATACTAAGGAAAATAATATAAAAAATAATGTTATGTATATACATAAGCATTAATGCTTATGTATATACATAAGCATTTGTATTACGTGAAATATATTTATATTTTCTTGTTACCAAAAGTTTCTTTATCAATGTTCTTTTCGTACTAATTCTTGCCAATGCTTCTTGCTTCAATTTCTAATTAGTTCGCCGTTTACGATGACCAACGGGTAAAAACAAAACTGTACATGCACATATATTAATGCAAATTGTGAACCATAACGATTACATTGAAGATCACAACATCCACGTTTTGCATTAATATATTATCAATTATTTCTCGAAATATAAGAAAGCTGCTCAAATGCCATTTACTAGAATTTGTCAAATTACTTAAATTGTAACAGAAATAGTTCAACACAAACGAAAAATTTACAGTATCTTGATTATTAAGTGAAAAAGTATACATTGTGTATGATATAATTAACAATAATGATTTTCGGTCGCGGTTATATCATAATAAAAAAAAATTATTTTAAATGTATTTCCCATACAAAATGTGATTTTTGCAATAAACGATTTAACAAACATCAAATATAGCACGTATATTTTTGGAATGGAAAACTACCCATTTTTACACTGTTGTCAATTTGTTTACACTAAATGAGAGATAATAATAAATAACAGCACAGTTATCATCTTACGTTTCGCGGTTTATAATTTAATGTTAGTATTTGTAAATATTATCTCGTAAGTTGATTGTGTTTTTGTTTTACTAAAAGTAGCCTCTTTACCTATCTAGCAAATACATGAGAAAATAACAATTCGTTACAAATTATGTTTTGGATTCACTGATAAGAGATGCCTCTAATATCAGACGTACCTTTGTTTTTTTAGCTATGGTATCACATGATCAACTTGTTTATTTTTCCAATGTTTTCTTCAGTAATCGAAATTAATGGTTGTCTGGTACGAATGACGTATCCAGTGGTCTATTAACCCCATTTAAATTTTGCTGAGTATTTATTAAATATTATTTATTTTGGAATTTATTTTCCTATCAGCATTATATCTTCTTTGATCTATTACTTCATGGATTTCATGGATGGGGTTAAGTTTTTTTTAAACAGATATTTTATAAAGGCCCAATGTTCAAATTTTTCCATTCTCAAGAAATCTATTAGTTGATGTCAATGAAATCAGTATGAACGGTTAGCCACATCACGATTTTATTGCATGCCTGAATAGATTTGAATATCGTCTATATAGCTTTTGGTTTGCTTATAGTTCAAAATAATTCTCTTGAAATTTTTTTTATTATAGAAATTGACTAGGCAAACCGAAGGCTCGTTTCATTGCATTTTTGTATTCTGTTTAAACGTAACTTAAATTAAAACGTAAACGTTTATTTCCTAACTCATAATTTATAAGGAATCAAAGCTTTAATAATGAAATGTTGGTAATTAAGGACTTAATATTTAAATAAAAAACGAATTGATATTAAAAAAAATCCAAAAATCTAAAAAAATTAAGTTACCGATAAGTGTTGCGCGAAGTTAATACAGATTTAAAAATTTTACATTCAATTAACAGCCGTCTCTTTATAGTTAGAAATTGTTTTATAAATTTACTTTATTAAAATATTGCGAAACGTATTTATTTGTTATTAAATGTATAAGTTTTAAGTCTATTTCTTGATATAAGGAAAGAAGAAAAGTGAAATTATTAGAAGTTATACCAAAAAAACATAATATTTACAGTTTGTAACGAGCGAATTGCCATTTTTTTAAATTCATATAGACATAGTTTGAGAGAAATAATAATATGAAGCTCAGCAATAGTTTTGTCCAAAAATTTACTGAAAAATATGCAAAACGAATATGTCCTCCTTATTACAAAACTATTTAATTGTATAGAAATATAAATATTTTTATTAGCCTACGGTTGAAGTGGAAACTGTACTGATGATTGTAGATAATTTTTAAATAATAATTATGTATGTAACGCCTGTGAAAAATATAATGTGCAATCTATTTTCGTGGTGTAAAAAATATTTTTGTAAATAGTTTAACAGAAAACACAGTATTCCTACCCCTTAAATGTTTATAAAAGCATACACGTTGAGGGCGTCCTGTTATTGTTCTTTTTTACTTTTTGTACTAACACGCATTTAGCCCTTTTTATTCATATTTTGTTATATCGTCTAAGAACGAGAATAAAATTACTAATATAGACTATTAATTTATATTTTAACTCCATTTTATTCCTTTGAAGGGTTAAGTTATAGTAATAGAGCAGAGTATATAAACATTTAAGCAATAATCTGAAAAGTCAACATCAAGTCTTACTAATAAAAACTTCTAAACTCAACCATAAACTTACTTCATAATTTCGCAAATAAATCTTGCAGCAGGCTAGTCCTTTTTTGATAAACTTTTATGGAAACTTTCGCTAATATCATTAAATTTTACGGTTATTACATCCACCGCATACGCAATCTGACTTCAGCATCTCGCCGAGCAGCCGCACTGGAACAACGCAGATGTCACGATACGGCGAGGGGGAAAAGTTGATTAACAGTTTAGGAAATACCCATCTGTCTCCAGGGGATGAAGCAGCACGTACTATTTGCCAAAATTTAGAATATATTTTTCCTTATCAGCTTCAAATATGTGCAATAGATTGCTTTGAATACAATCACGTTTTTGAAAATTACATTTTGTACTAAATTTTATATTATAAAGAGGTTATTAATAAATGTTGAATATTATATTAAAATAATGATCATCATTATTAAAATTTATTTTGTTTTTCTTATTTCAAAATATGTGAATGAATATCTCATAGGAGTAATTATTATTTTGCTCCGGTTTTTTTAAATCTGGGTCTTGTAAGAATTAAAAAGGATATATATAAAATAAATTAATAAAATTTGTTCCTTAAAAGATGTTATTTAAATCTGAATGCCACTTTGAATAAAACCTGATAGCCACTTTTTTACTTGTCATTAATTTTGGCAAAGGTTATATATTTAAAAAGCTATCGACATTGATTTTAATTTTAATAAATATTAAAGACTTTTTATATACTCTGCTAAATGTATAGTGTAATTTTATATCTTACTAGTTTTTTTTAATGTATGGAAAATACAATGCATTTGGATTCACGAAGACATTCTTTCCTTGTTTTGTAATCTGATCATAAATTTTATTTCTTGCTTGGCCATTAAACCTTTGTACACTATCATAGATATAAATTTAATTAATTTTTTTTGCATCGTAGCTTTATTAAAGACTTTCTTCTAATTCAAAAATTTATTATTTGATACAATATTCTCTTTATGCAACTATTTTTTAACCTTAAATCAGTAACTATGTACGCGACATGCATTACACTAAAAGAATGTTTATGCTTTGGAGAATAAAAAACATAAAAAGCTGCAAAGTAATAGACTTTCATCAAAGTATTATAAGTATATTAATATATACTTATCTTATACTATATATAAATTAAAATGTTTAATTTATATATGGTATAATTCATTTTTAATAATATATAAAATTCAATATATTTACTAAGACTGAAAATATGAACTTACATTTTCCAATACCAATTGACCACAAAGCCTTCCCATTCCTCAAATATATACAATCCCGTAAGGAAATTACCAAAAGTTGATTTGAACGGTTTACGTAATATGACTAGCGTAAAGTAGAGGTTTGCTAATAATTTCTGCTTTCTCTGGCTTACCAACTTCCACAAAGTTTAGTTTATACATTCATGAGTGAAAGTCCAAAAAGTCCAAAAGTCCAAAACAGAACATGCATCATGCTTGCATGTTCTGTTTTGGACTATAAAAATTCCGATTGCTCGCCCGAGCCGAGACCGAACCGAGAGTTTGAAAGGACAGTGCGTGGAAAAACTCGTTTAAACAAACGCGACACCTTCGTGTGCTTGACGTAAATTTGAAAAAAGTTTTTTTAGTTTATAAGTAATAGGTCTCACAATTATTCTTCAGCGTTGTGATTAGCGATGACCTATTAGTTTGATTTTAACGTGTATTGGTGACCAGTTGCGCATACTTTACCCCGTCGTACTAGGTTTAAATTAAAGTTTAATTTTTTATAAAATCTGACAATAAAATGTTAGTATATAAAATATTTCCAGATATTTCAAATCTCTTGTTTGAGTTCAATATTTTGTGAAAATATAATGAAAATCTAAAAATAAAAATGGAAATTAAATAATTCTTTAATACTCTTAACATACACCTACATATGCTTAACACCTTACTTTAAATGTATATAAGAGCATATTTTTTTATCATATTCAGCTACTGACTAATTAAAATGGTCATAATAAAATATCTATGCCTTCTTTGTGAAATGAGTTATATTGTACGTATATTTTTAAATTGTTTTTTTATAAAATTTGCCTTTTTTTATTGCAGAAACGTTACATTAGTACAACAATATGTATATAAATCAAAAGAGTATAACTAAGTTTCACGTTTTTAACAACATGTGCAAAATAAATTTATTTATTTTAGACAGGTTATTACAGAGAAAGACATTTGGATATAATGCAATCGTTACTATTGCTTATCAAATTCATTTCTAATTTAGGGTAATATGCGTCCACAATCCAAATTTGCTTGAAGTTTTGTTAAATTGGTTATGGTTATTTCATTGGTTTTTCAATATATGCAAATGAAAATAAGTTATAAAAGTAAACTTAATAAAACAAGGATCTAAAATTTATTGAGTACAGTTCGTTGCTACTCAATGTTAAACCAATGTTTATAGTTTGGGCTAAAGAGATTATTAGTAGTAAAGAACTGAATATTGTTTGTTAAATTCGTTATGGTTATTTTATTGGGTTTTCAAAATAAGTTTTGTTAAATTGGTTATGGTTATTTTATTGGTTTTTCAAAATAAATTATAAAAGTAAACTTAATAAAACAAGGGTCTAAAATTTATTGAGTACAGTCCGTTGCTACTCAATGTTAAACCAATGTTTATAGTTTGGGCTAAAGAGATTATTAGTATAAAAGAACTGAAAATTGTTTTAAGTAAAAAATATATTGTTTGTCAATTTTGCATTTTACGAGTTAAGTATACAGAATAATATATTTAGGGAAATGATATCCTGTAAAACACCAAATTAATTCTTTATTATTTCCGAAATAGTTTGTGAATGCAATTTTACTCAGTATTTTTCTGACATGTCGGATTTTATTATTCGGATTTTATTAAATATATATCTTGTTTCTAATCGATTTTTTTTAAATTTCGTCTTTCTGTGGCATTTTGTATTCTTGTACTTTTAATAATTTAGTAGATATGCACAAGTCAATCAAACAATTGATAACAATATATTTATATGTAATTTTCAATGGTTTGAAATTATTTAGCACTTCTTTGGAGAAATAAATAAATTCTGCAAATATTTGAAACTGTTTTACCTATTACATATTATATTTCATAAAATACATACAGATTTATTTGCTCTGCATCTTTACTCTAATGCTGTTCATTCTCCAATTGATGAATAATGATAATATTTCACTCATATTATTTTCAGGAAACTATTTCCTATTTTCCTGCATTTCTACGTCTGCGAACATTTTGAGAAAATTAATTTAGGTGATTTCGAGGTGGCACGTTGTAAAGATGTAAAAAAATCATGCATATATTAGTTATTGGAAATTTTTTTTTGTTTTAGATTATTCTAGTAACCGGTCGATAGAAAAATAATTTTAACAGTTATTTCCTGTTTGCGTAGAGTTTCGTACCCAAACGATAAAAACAGAACCCTCGTATTTTGTCCGTCCTTGCCTATTACACTTTCGTAGTTTTTGCAGTTTTTTACGCAATGATGTTTTATTAAACACTCTCGTTACACCTTGATAAAACCAACAAGAAATATTATTTCGGTAGGAGGGTATACAAAAATTACGAGATTTCATATTCACTTTTAAATATTTGATAGCCCGGCTTATCAAGGAAGAATGCAAAGTCGAATTAAAATAGGAAACAAGTATTAAAGAGAGAAGAGAGAGCTTTAATTTTAACAGGTTGTTTATAAACAAACTATAAAGAGGTAGGCATGAAGGGGGTAGCTTTACTGCACAACTGGATCAGCCCATTTCCTTCAAATAATAGCGGGATAATCTTAAAATGTGAAAATTCCATTTAGTATGTGACAATTGGTGCCACAGTGCAATTATGACGATACCAACTAAATGGTATTATATTGCTTTTCTTTTCCCACTTTGCTTTCGTAAGAAACGTAGAATAAGAACATAAAAATGTTGTAAACATTATTTACAACATTTTTATATTTTTTATAATAGTTAAGTTTGTTGTAATTACTTGCTTTTATGGCAATATTAAGTTAATTAATGTGTTTTTCGAGTTCAACAATCTAAAGAAAACAAAATCAATGTGCGATCGCTCACGTGTCCGTATGTTAGTAGATTTCCCCAGTAAGTATTTCAGATGTCAACTTGAAATTTTACAGAGTGACAAGGCACATTAACACAAATAAATTTATATTAACACTTAAAAACATTTACATTGAAATTTTGGAAACAGGCAAACTAAATACTCAATTTTTAAAAATAGATTTTTATATAAAAGTATTTATTTCTTAATTTTAAATATCAGGTCAGTATACCTCCGTACTGAAAAGAAGTTGGAAAACAATTGTTCTTCATACTGTTGAGAGTAGTGAAATAAAAATTATAAAAGTAACGAAATTTGTTGGAATTTCTAATTTATGGGAAAATTATAATCACTTTCCTATGACAAATTTTAGAGAAATTGATGACGTATGTACTTGGCGTAAAATAATATTAATATTTGAAAATTATTGAAGATAAATAATATATACGTATGAATATTTCAACTTTTGACATATCTTCTGTCACATGGAGTATAATATGGAGGATAATATGAGAGTACCATTTATATTTAGGAACACTTAAAAAAAATATTTATATTTACTTATATATTTAATTTAATAGAATTGCTGTGTACACCACAGCAATTCTATTAAATTATTTGTGGATATAAATTTTTCACAACGAAAATGTATTGCCTGCTATAGTTTTCACAGATGTGTCATATAAAAAAAATTAAAATATCATCGGTCTAGTTTTTGCTTTAATTTTTGAGTAGGCTTCTGGAAAGCTTTTTTCCATAATAATTTCGTAGATAAGAAGAGGGAAAATATTTGTTACACTATTTGTCAGTAAATTTTGAAGATATGCTACCTAAAATTTTAAAAGAAATATCTTCAAAGTCCTTATTATAAGCTCTTTCAAAATATACACAAAATATATTTCGAAGTAAAAAAGAAATTGTACTCAATTTTCTTCTGATAAGTTTAGTATATTATTATTTAGAATATATATAGTTATTTGGTATAAATTGTGGGTAATACTCAATTTGCTTGTGATAAGTTTAGTATATTATTATTTAGTATATATATAGTTTTTTCGTATAAATTGTGGGTAATACTCAATTCGCTTGTGATAAGTTTAGTATATTATTATTTAGTATATATATAGTTGTTTCGTATAACTGCTGACAATTTCACTTTTCTTTTTTGTTTAAATGAAATAATATACATAAAAACGTGCATATTAATTTAAAAAATCCGATCGCGATTACTTCAGCAAAAACAATTTATTTTAAAAAAATCCTTAAGATGAGAGAAAATCAATTGACTGTAAAACACTAAATCAAAAATCTATCTTCACAAAATATTTTGTTATTATTTCAATTTTTAAATTTCTCTTTTTACAATAAATCGATTTTTATTTCAATATTCAGTGTGTAGTGTTAATAATAGTGACAATTACATCGAAAAGAAAGTTTGCGGGGGCCTTATTTTAAAATATTTTTTTTGTAATAATGTAATAACGTAGTACAATATTTAATTAATAATATAGTATAATATTGAAAAAGAATTATTTTTCATTAAATAACCAATAAGCAGTAATATTGTCAATAGGGCAAATTTAAATTGCATTTGTTGTTTTTTTTATATTTAAGATCAAAAAATAAATACGCTGTCAAGTACGAATAATGGATCTGTCAAAATTTTAAAGTAAACTTTTTAGAAGAATTACTTATAATTTCTAAGAAATTAGTAAAATATACGTAAAAATGTTCCAATTCGTATGAATTCATATAAAGAAAGACGCTCTTAAATACCTATTGATAACATAGAATATAAAAATTAAGAAAAAGGCTGTATTTAGTAACTCAATTAATGTATTAAAATATAATTTTTTCAGTATAAAGTTAAAAAAAAATTGAGAGTAGAATATCGCTTTCCATCCTGATCCCTGTGCACTTACGGACACTGACATTAGTACAGGTAATGTGATTCTGTAGCACGTATACTTGTGAGAATAGTGGAAAAATTAATAGCGCTTAAAACACATAAGTTTTCATATTTTTGTTTCTTATACTACTGCCGGTGCCGATGCGGGTACCGTACCACCTTCGTCGCGTTATCATCCGGTTTAAAAATATGTTTTATATTTTAATATATTTTTGCTTCTAGTTCCATGCTGGTGGAAATTCTGGGCCACTGTATTCAATTGTAAAATGCCTTCAATTATTTTATTTAATTTTTGTTTCTACTGTGTTAATGGGAGTTCTCTGTCTTACCCTGATTTTACCTCCCATTGTAAAAATGCACATAGTATGTATTTTTGAATAATTATATAGAATATTCACTAACTTAAAATATTTTTATAAAATATCCATCACATAATTCATTGAGATGTAGGCAATAAAATCTAAGAAAAAAGCAAGAAACTAAACAGCATTATACAAATCTGATCTAATTCTCCTCCATACGTTTGAAGGAAAGAGTTAACGATTACGGAATTCTGTTATAGAAAACTTAAATTAAAATTCAGACAATGAGTTGGAAATAAGACGTTTACATTTTATTGAAAATAATATTTATAACAATAAAATCACTGTATAAACGGCTTTTGATTTCACTACTTAATTTCTACAATTACTTAAAAAAAATTACAAGCAACTTCTTGGAATCATAAACTTATCCAAGAACAATATGTGCAATATGTACATTTATTCAAGAGTGAGAAATAAATGCATGGCCATCTTATATCATTATTTTGCCTTATAATAGTATGAAAATTGATTAAAAATTTAGCGGTCTTTTGCAAAAGTGATTTCATTATTGAAGTTGTATTATCTTAATTAAATTCCTCAATTTTTTAATTATCACCGTATATATATACATACATATATATATATATATATATATTTTTTTTTTATTTTATGTATATATTTTTTTTAAAACACTAATGATTGGTCAAATGTTTCATCCAAACCAACAAAACTCGTCAAATGCTTAAACCGATACTTTATCTATCCATCGAAGCTATTATGTAAATTGATAAATTTCATACATATTTAGTTTTATTTCCACAATTATTTTGATATTGGCTATCTACAATCATCGATAGTTTTTTATACATGACTCTCGTTAATATATGACAAATTCCCCGTTAAGGAGACATATACACCAAATAAAAAGAGATTAATTAAACAGAAACATTTTATTTATTATGAGACGCAATTTAATTATTTGCCGAATTTTCAAGTATCCAATTTAAGTTTTAAAATCAGGAATAATATAAATAAAAAGGTATTAAATTTGTGCGTAATTATGGAATGCAATTTGTCTTTTATTCCCGTTCTGTTAAGCATTAAATAGGAAAAAATCCAGTACTAATTCATTGTTTTCTTGCCTCATACAACTCTCCAACTTCAGCCATTCGATGTGGGCTTCATGAAATGCTTAAATATATTTCATGGCCAAGTAGTTAGTTCGTGGCTCAGGTCTAATCCATGGCTAGTTGTGTACGTTCGATAAGAAGCTAAATTATTTGAAAAGCATTAATAAAGCTGCTGCAATAACTATGGCTATAAAAGCATTTAAAATATGTGCAATTTCTCCTTTCGATCCTAATATTTTTATTGAAATCAATTGTTTAGCTATGGTTGCTACCAAAATACTAGTCCAAATTACAACCGTTTCAAGGTCAAAATCCTAAAATTATGGAGAAAATTCCTATAACGGATCTTCAGTATGGATTTTCCTTTTGGTCAGATAATATCCACAATTGCAAAACACCTTCAGGTACTAATACATTGAGACCTCATGATGCTGTGTTTAAATAAATAAGCTAAAAATAAATACTGCAAGTAGCTGTAACAACAAGAAGGAAAATAATGATGAAAAAGGGGAAAGACTTTAGTTGTAACCTTATTAGAAAAAGAAGAGATCAACAAGAAAAAAGAAGCAGAACAAGAAAAAAAAGAAGAAAACTAAAAGACCCGAGAAGAAGAAAGAAGAATGACCTAAGAAAAGAAAAGATTTTAAAAAGTCACGAAAACGTACAAAATCAATACCTACAAATACATTTTTTGATAGTAACGATGATTCCGGTAACACAAAATATTTTTTTCTACTATGGCTTGTAGCCAGAATCTATTCAATGTTGGACACATTGTGTAAAATATAAAAAATGAGCACATAATGGCTGTGCTGTTGTAGATGATGACGACGAGGCGGATTGCTGATGTTTATATATTATGTCACTAAACTGACTAAAGGTTTTTAATGGTGTTACGTGTTAAATACGAAAATTTCATAGCATTAAAGTTATTTTCGTCCCTGTTTAGAGATTTTTTATTTTTATTGAATGTTGATTAAGTTAAATTTTCTAACTTTTTTCATACGCTATCTAGTTTCATAGATTATCCCATTTTACTCCATGTATGAAGCAAAGTTTTTGTTTAATCATTAATTATGCTGAAGTAAGTAATTGATTGTTCTTACAAACTATCAATAATTTATAAAAGTATATTTTTTGATGTGTGAAATTGTATAATTTATTTAACATCAAACTTTAGCTACCCCGACTTGCCCCACCTTCCCCTACTGGGTTTGAATTTAAGTTCTCAAATTTATAAAGTTAAAATTTAAAAAGTATTTTCAGACCTCTAAAACTTATTGCACAAAATTAGAAGGCGAAGAAATAAATAGTATCTCAGGTTGGACCTTAACATTTTGCGAAAGTGATCGTAAATATGCAAAAGAAAAGAAAGGAAATTCTCTCTAAATCATTTTAATTTGAAAATACTCTTGACATGTCCCTTGCAAGTGTTAATTTCTTACTTTGCATACATATGTACAGGTACGCAATTTTGATTATATTCAGATGCATATATATCCGTAGAAATCATCTATTTGCAACATTTCATGCTGATAATTCTTAAGCCGTGAAAACGGTTATGTAGTGAAAAATGAACTAACAAAAGGACATAATGAAATTATAAGAAGTTTACTCAGGAATCCTAAAAAATATTTTTACATATTGCAAGAAACAATTCAAATTTCTATCCGAGAGATTAAATGCAATATATATTTCTTAGAATGAAATAATTTGAATAAATCGTGGTAACAAAATTAATTGAATTGTATAGTTTTTTTTTCTTACTTCAACCAATTTTATAATACACAAAAAAATATTTATCCTTTTGGGCTCAAAAGAAATATTAATTGTAAATTAAAGACATGAAATTAGTTTTTTGTTTAAAATATTGAAATATTTATGCTTTGTGTTATTAAGACGACGCTCAATCTTCATACCTAATAATTTCTACTATCTTCCTCCCTCCAATGTCAGCTCAAATACGAAACTACATTTTATTTTTATTTCTCACGGCCCTCAATTTCTTTATCATTAAGATCACGGTTTTGTCATGGTGTGATTTATTTTTGATGCGTGGAAATTAATGTCTTGATATATGTCACCTTTATGTGTTATACATATATATTTATATTACATTGACTAATTTATTGTATCATAAAACTTAGCCTCTTATTTTAACTGAAACCTACATTTACACAACTAAAATATTGCTTTGAATATATGTAAAAAAAATCAAGAGACGTGAAGTGAATTTCATTTATATAAGGAGATTGGCAAAAAAAATAAATCCACCTTAGTAAATTTATATAATTTGTTGAATTATATCCCTAAATTCCATTTCATAGTTCCTGCATTATTTGCCAAAGCCAAAATTTATCTTTCAATTTAATTGAATGTGGCTTAAAGGATTGTTATATTACTTCCATGAACTTTACTTTTTGTATAAACGAAAATAAATTATACAAGGTAAACTTAACAATGTACGAACCTTCGCTACTCGTTTAACAACCAACGTTCATATTATAGGCTAGAACATTCGTAAATATTATAGATTTGACTTGATTCGTTATTTCGAAATGAACAATAATGTAAATAAAAGTAGTTACAAGCCAATATTAATATAACGTTTATAATTGAAGGAAGTATGTATTACTTTCTTTATTGAAATCATCATCCCAGTACGATAACGATCGTAAAATTTCTTAGTCGCTAGCTACAGCGAACTACAGAGAACATATATTTGCGACATATTTTTAATAAATTTTTGCTTAAAAAAATTGGATAAATTCATAAAAAACTGACCTTTTATTGACGTCCCCCAAAAATGACAGGTAGAAAAGTCCATTACCATTGGTAACTAAACTATCAAAGACAAATGTCAAAAAGTAATGGAGAAGCAACATCAGTCACTTTTATACAACATTTAATAGCCAGTGAGTAATTTTTAGTAGTTTAATATTAAAACCATTATTATATACTCCAATACATAAAAAGCGAGCAAATGATCACTTATTTTGGTTTTTAACATCTTACGATTTAATTTTGAAAAACCAAAATGATATTTGGACAAATAATGCCGTATAAAATACAAATCAAATAATTTGGTATTAAGGAAACAATTTATAAACCAAATATACATATATATTGAAATATTTTATTTTATTATTTGTATTTAGCTAAATATACATTTTGTTTTTGTTGACTTTTGGCTTTTTAATTAATTTTTTTATTCGAGCACCTTTTTCAATTTCGTTTTTTTCCGCTATCTTAAAATGCTTCTAATTATTTAGTACTAAAAATACAAATATTCTCAAAACATTTTACACATTATTGCCTTTTACATATAGTTCATAGAATATATGTAAAGTGATTGCCCCTAAACGCCTCTTTATATATATTCTACTCTTCGTTCCTCAATTGACGGATGGTGATAATTAATCGCTTATAACATTTTTATTGAACCAAGGAATATATCAGCGAATGTTTATTGGAATATATTATAATTTATTTGATTCATACATTTTACTTTGTGAACGAATAAAGAAATTTACACATGTGTTAATTACAATATATAATTTTTTTAATGTTTTCTTTTGGGCTTACACAGAAGATTTTAAATTCATAGGTAGCAAATAGATTAAGAAAGACCCTTCTATTCAGAATTCCGTACCCAAATGACAAAACGAATTACGTCATATCAATTCATCTGTCTGTCCGTCCCTATGTATCACGCTCTCGCAATTTTTGAAGTTTTAGACCCAAAGAAGTTTCAATCAGTAGACTCGTTATATTTTCATATAACGAATGTAAAATGTGATTCCGGTTAATGGGTACACAAATACTATAAAATTGATATACAATTTCAGATATTGAACGACCACGATAGAAGATTGAGACGTCGAGTCAAATTTAATACAAATAGCGTGGAAAATAGTTTTAATTTGGAAAGGTCAATAAAAGGCAAATAATAATGACGTAAATATTAAGGGAATAGCTTTATTATAAAGTCAATCGAATCAACCCATTCATTATAAAAATGATGGAATTATCTCAAAACTTCAGAATTCCGTTTATTCTTTTTACACCTGCTGCTACAATACAAGTGTGACGAAAAAACTAAATATGACTATCTTGTCTTTTTATCTTCCTTTTCCTTCCAAATAAAAAATTATATACAATATTTTTGGCATGTACTTTGAATTAATTTTTATTCCCAGGGCTAACGATATGTCTATGTAACATAACGCCATTCTATATACCTACATAAAAGACGTTTTACAAGGCTATGCATCATATCATCCCAAATATTTTTTTTAACGTGTCTTTCTATATGTGTAAAGTGCGAGTAAAAGTTATTATTTCGTACATATCACTGAGTCGGATATCAATTTATCCATCATCTTAAAAGTATAATGATATTTTATTTATCAATTTTCATTTTTAAGCTTTGTTTGCAAAATTTTACACTTGTAATTAACATACATTTAGAAAATCTATATCTTAGTGTTCCAGCTATATGTCTGAAAAATATAAAATATTTTATTTAACAATTAGAGGAGATAAAGACAATTATGGAATGCCACATTGTGCCTGCTTCGACATGTAATTTTTTAAACTTCTTTAGAGAAGCATAAAGTTAAATACCAAAAAATTGGAAAATGTTTCTTTGTTCACGTTGCATTGGATCAACAGATTTCCAGCACAGAAATAATTGGCGGACTAAGAAGTGACACAGCTTTTCACGTCCCAAAGGAGCAACAGATCTATATGATTTTCTACTTTTTTACCTCAAAGGAATAAGAAGCTAAAATGCGCATGACTTTTAAAAAAATGTTTACATTTTTTATAACACTTTCCTATATTTATAGCGGTTCGTATTCGTAGCGTATTCATAGCTATGTTAATGTTAAGTCAATTAATGCATTTCTAGAGTTCCATATTCTAAAAGGAAAAGAAATAAACTGAATGTGTGACATCACCCATGTGTCGTACGAGAAACGATTTCCTCAGAAAATGTTCGAAGTTGCAACTTAAACTTTACAGCGTGATAAACTTTTGTAACCCACATATGAACAAATTAACTACTCAATTTTCCAAAGGTTAATTATAAGAGTCTAAAAATATATGTTCCATAATTTCAAATAGCATATCTTTGGAGATAAGCTAAAAAAATAAATAAAAAATAATGTTTTTCACAGACCCTGAAATTTATTTTTCTTACGGTATTCAATTTCTTAATCATTTTATCAGCTTTAACCGTAGCAAAAATTACAAGACTTCCAGGAGCTTACTTTAAGTTTATGTTAAAATTATATTGAACTTCCTAGAACATAAAACTACCACATATTTACATAGCAAAAATTAATGTTAATATTAGTAAATAATTTAATAAAAATCCAACGGACGCTCGAATGTTTCAACTTTTAATACGTTTTACGTTGCCAGATCTCCTTTTTGAAATTGCATATTTTCTGTCTTTTTATTAAATCCAATCTAAATTGAACGTATAATGACATAGTTTGATAAATTTTTGTTATTAATGTTAATATTCACATACATTTTAATTATTTTCTTGAGTATCTGCGAAAAACGTTAACATTTTTGGAATTTCATATTTAAAGCTTTCAAGGGTTTTTGTATTATATTTACTTAGATGTATGGAACTATTGCGAATAAAACATTGTGTAGATTACATTGAGTACACATGGTATTTCCATGTACACATCTTTTTGTTAAAAGCATATTTGATGAGAAATTATCTGCCAATGTCATAAACGTTTACCACTATACCAAACTAACACTATGTGTATAAAACTCGAAAGAATTTGTTATTTACTTTTTCCAGATTTATTATAATACAAACGAACACCATCCGTAAAAATAGGTTACATACCTTTTAGGATAATATGAACATCTGTTCTACATCCTGATATGATATATATATATATATATATATATATATATATATATATATATATATATATATATATATTGGGATTTTTACTACTAAACTTTGTGCTAAAAAATAGCAGAACGCAGTAAAATATCATTTCCAAAAAATTAAAAAATAAACGTATTATAATACGAAAAATATGACGCTATATTTACCTTTACTGACTTTTGATGAAAAACGAGAAGAAATGAAAAGGATTATAAGCATTATGAGTATATTACTATTATCACTGTACTTTGCCAATGGAACAGGGATAATTAAAGAAATAGCATATTACAAATTATAATTTTTGCTGATTTTCCTTACTTCAGCCGAAAACTAATGGTTAGGAAATATTTTATTTTTTGAGACGAATATAACTTACATTACCAGCGTGTGAAGTCTAACGTTAAGTCTTAGGATTAAACGTAATTTTAAGATTTAAGGACTCACGTTAGTTTAACTGTGTACGGGCCGGTGACACTTGAATTTACTGCATAAAAGGTTATCTTGAATTCGACGCGTCAGAAGTTATTGGTCAAGCGAGACTCTTTATGAACGAGATAAGACAGAGCACTCCTCGTTCGAAAGCAAAAATAGTCTTGAGTCAGAAAGTAAATTTTACATACTCACTATTATTATTGCCAACCTACTTCTAATGGATTTGTCTAATTTCTTTGGTTCACTCATGAAGTGATTATTTTCTATGCGATTTATTTTTCGTACATGCGTAGGTTTTATATAATTATTATTAATGTTTAATATAATTATTGACATAAAAATATATTTTACTATTCTCCAAATAAATCTGTTTCTTCTCTCTCATCTGAAATCGTCACATTTTTTAACGTTTTCAAATCAATATTAAATATATGTTATATTATGTTTGTATATAAGTACTAAAATAGAAATAGTTAATGTTGCTAATAAAATTCTCTCAATAAGTAATAAATACACATAATTACTCTAAACGGAATGTGTACAATGGTAAAAATATATTTCTAATGCACCAATAAGAATGGCTCAAGTACAAAAATTGATCAAAAGGATTACCGCCTGAATATGAAAATAAAACACAATTTTCCACAAAACTATTTTTAGTTTTTAACATAGTACTCATTTATTTCAACACATTTTTTTATCCGGTTTCTCCATTATACTTCTTTAGAAAAAAGTTTCCTGGAGATCTTCACAACATATTGAACGTAGCTTTGACCTCTTCATTTGATGAAAAGTTTTTCCACTTGAATATTTGTTTTCTTCTAGAAGAGGAAATAGTGAAATTCCCACGGCGGTGCGGTCTGAATTTCATTTCTCAGGTTGACAGGTTGAGCGTGGCACAATTCGTTTGAGAAGATGTGTGAGCGCATGCATTGTCACGTTAAACAAAATAACTTACCTTTAATTTTATCATGCAAACAACGTCAAAGATTGAAGCGGTAAATGGAGCTTACGGTGGAACCGTAATGACTCCTTTCGAATTCAAGAAAATTGGAAAATCACTTTCGTTTTATTCGGTTGTGACGATCTCAATCTTCTATATTCCCTTCATTTTTATTTTCACACGGAATTTTGAATAAAATCCAATCCAATTTCTACTAGAATTTAATACAAAATTCTTGTAGACTGGTTTTAAAAAACATCAAACAGTCGCGTCAATTTTGTAAGTTGGTTGCATTTTTGTTTGACCGAAAAAATATAATAGAAACAATTTTTCATGACAAAATTGAGTATTACAAAAAAATTCTTTTACTTCCATGTATGGTATATGATATAGTTTAAAAGAGCTAATAGGAAGGACCTCAGAGATATTGTTTTCGTAATTTTAGTTAGTATATCGTAAAATATTTGCTGAAATATATACAAGACAATTATGCCCCTTTTTAAAGAAACAATTAATTTATAAAAAAATATGGTTTTCAGAAGCTTAAGTAAAAGTTGAAAGAAAAACCATAGCGATGATATAAGATTTCATAATTGTTCATGATTTTTCGCCTGTGAAAGATAAAGTAGGCAATCTATCATCGTTGTGAAAAATATATATTGGTAAATAGATTAATAGAATTATTATGCACTGATAAATGTTTATGAAAGCCTAAACATACAGAAGTATATATAGGTTATTATAAACATTTCCGAAGAGAAGAGGGTACCATTTAGTTTGAGTTTTAGTCGCAAATAATAGGTTTTTCTCATTTAATTTCAGTGCACTAAATCGTAAATGTTAAAGTGATGTAAAATGTGTTCCATACCTCTTCTAATTTTTTATCACTTGATTTGATAATTCTCAAAAAATTCCGAGAATTAGCATTTAATTAAAATTATTTTGTTTAATTTCAACAAATTCAAAAGATATAAACCATTAAAAAACCTTCCTTTAGGCTCGTCCCAATACGCATTTGGTCGATTTGTTCATGTTTGTTTACGATGTTTAAGAATGAAAAAGTAAGTACGTGTTTTTCTTCAAATTATCCGTCATTCTCTCTCATTTCTCATTTCTTCAAAGAGTTTAGCTGTAGATATTACATAGTCGTAGAACACAACGATTTAAGTATTATCTGCGAAGTTCAAATTAAGTTTTACTTACTTCATAATTTTGCCAACAAATCACACGGCACGACAGCACTTTTTTGAAAAAATTCATAGCGTCCGTCACAAGGATCATTACATTTTTCCCTTACCATATTTTGACATCTGCGTAATTCATTGAATTACGCAGATGTCAAAATATGGTAAAGGAAAAATTATGATTGACAGTTTAAGAAGTGCCCGTCTGCCTCCGGGGATGAATTTGTTCATACGAATCGTCAATATTTTGGAAAAATTTTTCCTTATCAGCTTCCAGAGTTTGTAATAAGGAGCTTTTAGTATAATATAGTTTCAAAATTGACATTGTAGGCTAAATTTAATATTATATACTTTTATTAAATACTGTATAATATTACATTAATATAATAATCATTATTATTTTAGTTTATTTTTGTCTTTGTGTTCCAACAGGCGAGATATTTTTGAAGCTATATTCGGTATTCTTCCGGGTTTTTCTATTGAATGTTAGACTAGAGTCTAGCACGAATAAAATTAATTAGTTTACTTTCTAAAAATTGTTATAAAATGATCAATTTGGTAAACGAGTGATTCTTAACTTTTTTATGAAAAGTTACATGATTTTTCAAAATGAATTAAATTATTTTTGGTTCGTTTTCAATAAAACATGAGAAATCTGCGAGTAAATATATTGAACCAATTATAGGCACATTAAAACACTAACTATGCTTCCAATGGATCATTAGAACCCTCAACCCTTACCAAATTTGTCGAGGAAAGGCGCTTAAAATTGGATAAGATTTGAAAATACGTTCACTTACAAAAAATGCCAACCAAACTTTATCCTAACTTTTTAATTTTTAATTCACCTTGAAAAAACCAACACGTTAAAAAACTATCAAAATTGACTGTATGTTTAACCAATTATTAAGACGTAATATGTACTCTATTAGGTTTTTACTGTTTCTTTTTTTTTATTAAGCATTTTTTGTGTATTGACAATATTATATTAGTTATGACGACAGTTTATTCCTTCTTTTATATTCTGATCATAAATATTAATTGATGTTTGGCCATTTTCCAACTATACACGGTTACACGTAAATTTACTGACATTTCTTTAGTTTGTGGTGTAGAAAGAGATTTCTTCTGAAAAATAGATTATAGGTTACACATATAGGTAATAGATATCTACATAAAATTAAAAATAAGAGAAATATATAAAAAATGATCATAGAAAACTGAAACCGAACTACAAAAAAAACGTTTAATTTTATGTTTGAAAAGATACCTATTTATTTTTATAAGTAATATTGTCTTCTATTATTAATATATGTATATATATATATATATATACATACATATATATACATTGTATATAACAATAAACTCAAGTAAATGAATTCTTTATTTAAATTTTCAGTTACTTTATTTTAAATATAATGAAACGTTCTCGGTACCTGGTTTAAGTTATGTCTAGACTTTCAGCCTTAGGTACGCATTGCCAAAAATTGCCTTAATTCACATGTTCCTGAACATGATACTTGTTTCTGTGAATATACTTCCACTATTCATGCTGCCGAATGGTGGAATAACTTGGACTGTGATATCCAAAATCCGTTGTCAGTTCATGCATTTGAAAGTCACTGGAAAAGATACCCTTCCGTAACTCCTCACTTTCCTTTGCCTGAATTCTCCACATAAGTCTCGCCCCTTTACTTTGTCACTATCAATATATATTTTTAAATAGTTTTGACCCGTTATTTATTTATCAGCTTTCGAATTTGTTAATTATTTTTCTGATGTTTTTCTATTTGACCACTTTGTTCACAATTTTTTGTAGTATTCTATTATACATAATATATTAAATTACTTGGTGCTTTTTTGACGGGAAGAGATTTCTCCTTCAGTAGTAAGTCCGCCTTCTCTATTTGTAATGTGAATAAATAAATCACGCTGACTAAATTACCTTTTAATGTTTTTAATACTTTTTTGTGGTTGGATAAACAATTTCCTACTTAACTTTTTTGATTTAATCTAATTACAACTCAGTCAGGAGAGTAAATACTAATACAAATTTGTCTTAATATGTACAATACAGATTTCTGTAGGTAATTTTCTTATGTTTCTTATGTGTTCAGCTTGTGGGGTGAAGCGCGTATGACATTTGCATTAGCAGTGTCTTCAGACTGTAAAGCATAAATTCATTGCAAAATTTATCACTCGATTGATGACACACGGGTCTTAATTGCACGTTATTTGGAATTAGGTTATGTAAACTAATCGAGGAATAGTGAAATATTTGAGTAACTAAATTTAGTTTGACTGCTGACCGCAAGGCTTGGGGTAGTAAGCGACAGCCATTGAGAGTTAAGATAAATTTTCATGAACATGAATTGTTTTTATCTGCTCAATTTTTAATTTCATAATTCAAGAATGAATATTTCTGTTAAAGATAAGAAAAACATTTTGTGTTTAGTTTGTGAACGATAAGGAAAATGTCCGTCATGTAAACGTGTATTGTTTTAGTATAACGATCGAAGGTTTAAACACATTTCTTCTTAAATGAATTTTTATAATTTTTAAATAGAAAACTGATGTCAAGTTAACTAACCTCAGAATGATAGTAGAATATTTTGTTGTATATCACACTTTACGTACTTCTGAAATACCTAGATATAGGATATCCGTGGAATAGCTTATATCTTCTACTATTTTCATTAAGTTCCTTTTTGATTTAATAGTATCAGATCGGGGACAAGTTACAGCGGGTTTACTAAATTTTCATTAGGGCGAGCCGCGTACGAAAACTAGTTATAAAATAAGTCCCACTATATGTTTTGTTTTCCATTATATAAAATTTTTTTGTTTTCCATAAACTATAAATAATCTATATATATTATACCGTATTATTTATATAATTTTACTTTGTATTTCGTCATAATCAAATTTTTTAAAGTATGGTTTTCACTTGGTTTCTTTTCTCTTTAATTAACTTTTTGGTCTAAAATAATACATGCCTTGTTTAATAAATATACGGCAAAACCATGAGTTTTATTGTAAGTAAGAACATTTGAAAAAATAAAACCTTTTAATTTTATTGGCATACAACCTATATCTTATCTCCTAATGCTTTTAGTCTCCATTAAGGGGTTTAAGGTATGAAAACCCCAATTCTTGCAAATAATTGTCTCAGTATACGGTTATTTTAACGTTTTTATGGCCTGCTTATTATCTGACGCCATTACAGGATTAGAAGGCACACAGAGGTTGTTTAAGATGTACCTGAGTTACCTTTTCAAGAGATATATTTATTACATCTTAAAAAGATAGGACTTAGATTGTTTCGCAAATATGAACTTAGAGGAGCTTTATTTAATATTTTGAAGCCAACAGCTTTAGACACGGAAGCTTATTCTGTACGTTTCTATACTAATATGTTGGAATTTTTATTTTAAAAAGAAATTGTTAAAGAACATAAGTCTCATAAAATTAGCTTTTGAATGCTCAGTGGAATACACAGAGGAGTAGAACACTTTTTTCTGTTATTTTTTTGGTATTTGTTCAAAAAAGTTTTGTGATCCATGAGGATATTATACAGAGAACGATGACAAAATATAGAGAGCTTTGATGCTCAATTGCGAGTCTGTATTTCGCATCAAGGTTCACTTACTACAACCTAAGATACATGCATATACATATATTTATATATATATATATATATATATATATATATATATATATATATATATATATATATATACGTACATATACATAAGTTCATGCAGAAGTTCCTAGACGATATTTGTGAATGAGAATTGTGTCAGCTACTATATATATACTTATGTTGCCTACATAGCCGAACATTCAAGCTACTTTAAGAACAACCATGAAACTGTGTCTCGAATTTTCTGTCTGTCTCAATACTGTATAAAGCAGACTTTGCGAATAAAAAAACATTTTGTTACGAGTTTTTTTAAAAAAATGCATTTCATTTACAATAAAATATATTTAAAGATAAAAACAGGTCACGAAAATTTCCAAATTTTTATGGTTACACTCCTTAAGGAACCATCTAGCTATAGACCATAGATTTTTCAACGAGGCTATGAATTTAGAAAACACAATGTTCTACTGAGTTGAGAAAAGCCAACGAAAAGACAGTTAACTAGAGTAAATTTCCTAATTTCATAAGTGTATACACGTTGTCCGGGAATAAGTGTCAGACAAAGAAAGACGTTATTCGTTGACTGAAAAATAGTTTTATATTTTCGTTAAAATAAATTTCTTTTTCATCACCTTTTTCGTACACATGATACTTACGCATATTATTCAGCGCCGCTCGGGAGCATAACCCGTGAAAAGCTGCGAAGACATCTCGCTGCTCGGGTAAATACCGCCCTCCAGGCAAGTATTGGGTGTGTTAAAAAGAGATATTTGCAATATTATTTTTTTGCACTCAAATAGAAAAAGAGCGTGTTTTACGTTTTGTTTATTCCTTTATAACCAATGAATAGCGTGTCTCTTTGTCCGTTTATATATATATATATATATATATATATATATATATATATATATATATATATATAAATATATATATATTTATATAAACGTAGATATGATAATTTTCCTAAAATTTTGCGTTGATTCCCGAAAATACTGTTTGTCTAATTACTAGATTACATTTGAATATTATTGAGGGCCTTATAGCCCGTTGACACCTCCCTCTCTTTGAAATATAAATATTTTTTTTGAGTATTTCATTTGCATTTAATAAATTTCTGTGTAAATAAATTTACGTTTCAAGTTCCTACATAAAGCCGTTTCCGAAAAAAACCTCTGTCAGGCGGTCACCTGAGTTATATAGTGTCCCCTAAGGAGTGGATCAACAAAATACCGTTGATAGAGGTGGTTATTAAACCTATGAAACAATCATTTTTATTATATCAGGCCTAATAGTTTTAGAGATACGATTTTTTTAATTTTTGTTTAGTTTTTGTTACTGTGCAAGAAAAAGTTTTTTTATTATATATTATTACAATTTCCACTTTTTTATTGTCCAAGACCTTTAAGAGAACATGCGTCTTCTTGACTAAAATGTTATTCATTCGTTATCATTGGCAACAAAAATTAAACGCTGACATGTGCATTTTTGCAATTACAAAACATATAAAGTGATTTTTGAACAATGCTAGAGTAAAAAAATGTATGGTAACCTTGTAGAACTTTATTTCAAAGACATCTCAAATTTACACAGATTTCAAAAAGGAAATATTGTTACTATTAAATCTGTAAACATTTGAAAAATATCTGCTTTATTGAAATAACTCCACGTCCGTAGAATTGCTTACGATCAAAACGACAGTTTATGAAAATTGTTTCGCAATCTTTCCCACTCGTAGGATTCCTTAACAACTTCGCTTCTTTAGTGACTTGCTTATTGCTCGAAGATAATAACGTGTTTTTTTACTATTTTTTCCGATTCGCAATTGAATCGTCTTGCAAATTAGGGTGTATATATATGTACATACATACATATATATATATATCTATATATATGTATTTTAATTTGCTGATTTTTTATTTTTGGCGCATCTGTCTATTTAATAAATATTGTGTGTGATGCATTCAATGATTTGCAAAAAAAATTTATTGGATGGAAATTATGTGATTATTATATTAAATGATATCGTATTACCCCATAAGTTCCGCAGAAAAGTAAAATGTGCATGGCTAGAACTGATTCTGGCCACACACATATTACCAAATTGCAGCATTGAATAATGTTGCTTACATGAAATCATGAACCGCATTAATTTTTTTTTGGGCTGAAATGTGATTATTGACGAGAAAACATAAAAGGGTGCACCATACTATACGTTTTTAATACATTGCAATATTTAAATTTTTATTATTAAACTAATTGTAATGTAAGCAGCATTGAATGCACATCACAACGATGGCTTTATGATAAATTATAAGTGCCAATGTAATTTGGTGAAATGTGTGTGGCCTGAATCAGTTCTAGCCATGCACATTTTACTTTTTTGCGGAACTATAGGGTAATACGATATCATTAAATATTTAAGAAAAACTTATTTTATATAAATATTAATTTTAAAGTTAATACTTAAAATACATAATAATCAACTAGGTACACACATTTTTTAGGCCTCGGATCACATGGAGTCGTTGAGTATTTTCGGAATATTAATATTCAACCCATAGTTCCGTGGGAACAGCGATTTTTACACATGGAAAACCATAATTCACCTATATACTGAACTCATTTATCAGTAGAGATAGTAGAACTATATGTTTCTTCACAAATTAAGCTTTCTGCATTTTCCCTTTTATTCCTCGTTACTTTCATTCTCTTTCCTTTTTTATTTTTAATTTACCATTGGTAAAATGGCAGTTTTTCCCTGTCGACTTGGGGGTTTCAAACTTGTAAATTAGGTCAAATATAAACACGACGTAACTTCAAAACTAGCTGCTTATTAGCTCAGAATAGATTTGCAACCAATCCATAGTTCAACGTGCATCCCCTTGTAAAACAAATAAACATAAATTAAAAAATAGTCCATATTAAAATTCATCAGGCAGATCATAATAATAGATCGAAGGGATAAATAGGATTTTTAATTAGAGAATTGAGAAGATGTTTCGTACGAACTCCTTCAGACTAAGTAAAATGTTGATGATGATTTACAACTTAACGGGGTTTTAAAGCTCATTTGCTTTCATTTTTTCAACTGATTGTAATTTGTTAAAATCGACTGAGTAGCTATTAAAATCAACAGGTTTTGTCGAATTTACATGACTAAATCATTGCCTTTTCTCAATACGTCAATATATCAACAACAATTCAAACTAGTCTACGCATTTTCATACAAATTGTGTTCCTGTTAGTTGTTTATTCATTTGAATCAGATTTCTCGCTAAAAGCTTTCGCGAGTGTTCAATTTCAACTTTAAGTATAAGTAAACACTGACTTTGTCTAACTTGAAAGTGATACTATGTGAAAAGATATAGCCTATGAAAATAACCAAGCACATTTCTCTTTCAACATACTTTAATCAATCTATTTTATTTTTTCAATCTATATATTAAACCTCGATAATACAGTGCACCCAGCTAATTTTGGCGCTAAATGTCGAATAGTTAAGTAATGGTGATGCATAAATAGTCATATCTTATTTTTATATAGCACTGAATTGGTATATTAGTTCTATTTTTCATTTTTATTGGATTGATTTCATTGATTCTAGTCATGCAGTATTAGCAGGAAAGTTTTATGAATAAATTTGTTCACACATGAGAATAACGATGAATGATTATGAGCGTGTTATATAAAAAGGAAAATTCTGCTTTATTTGAAAATCTAATAATGTTTGTTTTATTAAAAGGAAGGTGAACTAAATTGTACACCTGTATTATATACCGTATCGAAAACAGAATGAGGAACGTATTACTAACACATCATTTAATATATGCTCCCAATATGAAACAACTTCTGAATTAATGTATGTAGTTTTACAGTAAAGTTTTGATGGTATTTCGATTTATTTCATAACTGAAAAGCAAAAACGAAAACATGTAAAATCACTCACTTATCATAGCTGTGTTCTCAAAAGCCGTTTTAGGTTGAAATTGAAATTTTGTACAATAATAAAACACATTATAATGTACACATCTCAATATAAATATGTGAAATAAATCTTATAAATATTAATGTAAAAATTTTAGGCGGAAAAACTAAATAATCAACATTTTTCAAATTCCGTGCACAGTGTGGAAAATATTTTTTTTCACAATCTTAGGTAGTATGTTATTAGTCGTACATTGAAAAATATGCAAAGAAATATTTTGCCCCCTATTTGGAATAAATAACTATAAAATGTTGGAAATATGCACCATAGTTTGAGACCTTGGAAGTTATAATAGACAATATATTTACAACACCAAATATAAATATTCATAAATCATTTCATAGTAATACCGTATAATCCGAATTTGTGTGTAGTGTTTAAATATTTTAAAGATCCTCGCAATACGGTTTCCCTAATTTTACTGCATATAAATTGCAGTGGATGTAGGATATGGAAATGGTTTGAAATTAATATTTGTGTTTTTAACTTAAAATTCTTTTTTCAAATTTAGTTACAAAGTTTGGTCTTTTGCCATCTGAATAAATACAATTTATTAAATATGGTTAATTTATGGTGAATCGCGCCGCTTCACTAGAAAGGCACAAATACAACAGTCAGAAAAAGGGAAATCTATGGAGCACTAGTTTTACTTACTGGCAGAATATTATACCTTGAATTAGTGACGAAACACAGGTTACTACACAGCTGTACTTGTATTTCTTAAACACTATTTACTTACGTTAATTATTGAATTGTTTTTATAAAAGCGATAATATTTGTAGAAGATTGTAACATGGCGATACTTAGTGTGACCACTAAGTTCACAATAAATTTTTGTAAGATTGTAAAACAAATTCAATGATTATGTGGTAGTTTGTGGTTGGCATGTACGTACTGATTTTTTTTATTTAGCTGTTAGCAAAGATTATTTGGTCTTAATTATATAAAAATATGCATAAGCAAGGTTTAATAGTTTAATTTTGGAATATCTTCCAAAATTTGTACCAGTAGTAATAAATGCTTATTAACTATTTCTATTCGCTCCAAAATTAATAAGTTAACATTTTCATGGGTGACTATTACGTAATGAGAAATCAACGTAATTGAGAAATAATTTAAAATTTAATTAATTGCCATTAAGCATTTTGTAATCAGGTATTGGAGTTGTACGGTATTATTTCTTCAGTTATATGACCATTTAATACAATGTATACAATTAATAAATTAATATCTATTTTTTTAATGGAATGACTATTTCATTAAATTAATATCTATTTTTTTAATGGAGGAGCATAATAATATTGTAATTTTTTTAATACGATAATTTTCAGGACTAATTTTTTTGAACTAATAAGAAACAAAAACTATTGAATTGTATTTAAAATCTATTTTTTCACTTAATTTTTAGTTACTTTAAAAGGAATGGATTGTACTAATGTATGGTTTGATGAAATGTATACTTTTTAACCCAATAATTTATCTTTGAGTTTCAATAAATATTTCAGTAAAAATACAGTTTGAGGAGAAATATAGTAAAAATTAATACTCTTCCCTCAGTAACAGAATTGTAGATTACAGCCGTAGGTAGAAAACTGGTTAATACATTTAATTACATATTGAATATAAATTTGCCTTCGTCTTTTCTAAACGAATATATATTAAGATAAAAACAAACGATTTTGCTGGCATTGAATCGTGTTGTTCATCCTTTAAGGTGACATCGAAAGAAAGATACCATTTGAAGATATTTGTATGATACCTGAGTAATAAACGTACTGAATGTAGAATGGGATAATATATCATAAAAGGCACTTCTTTTTTTAACGGTGTCTCTCCTCTTATTAAAGGTTGGCAGTCAGCTTTGCATGTTTGGTCTTGTCCTGGGCAAAGCGGACACTTTGCGCCGTACTCGTAACCTCTGTCAATTCTTGTATGTTACACAATCATAATTTCTTTCTGTAACCGGATTTTACGGATATCATTTTAAAATTTATTTACTGTACTTATTTTTGCATGACAATTCTATGTTGTTAACACTACTGTTTATTTATATATCAAGTAGACACGTTTGGTTTTGTAAGACGATATGTGTCTTCGTCTGTTGGTCTACGTGTAATATGAGTAATATACAAATAATGAAATCACAGATCGTACTTATTTACCGGTTTTAAGAACAGTTTTTTGTTCACTATGGGAATACAGCCTTATTGGTTTTTCAAATTATTTGTCAAGTACTTTCATTTTTTAAAAAATAAAATTACAAAAGATCTTTTTTTCGTGCTCAGCGACAGTTTTTGGTCCGTATTCATTTTATCTGGATCTGCTTACACTTGTAGTCTGCTAATAAATATTAATTTTTTTTTTAGAATTTTCAACTTTTCTTATAATTGCTTAATTAATAAACACTAAACAAGTTTTTGCTGTTGGGGCACTCGCTTTCGTTTTCATCAGCAAGTTATTATTATTGCTTTATGTCCTATAATTTCAATTACATCCATTCATATAATAATAAATAATAATAACAGGAAGTGTAATATCAACACTAGTAAGGCATTTTATGTCGTATGTATGATGTATGGTATGTATGATGTAAAATTTGAGAAGCTTTAAAGCTTTTACATAGAACTTTTGAAAATACGAGCCACATGAAAATATATAGGAATAAAATTTGCAAATATTCAAAAAATGTTTCCAAACCGGTTGTATTTCAGATGATGTAGCAATAAATTTAAGCCACATAAATAAAATGTAGCGTTAAGTGTTGTTGTTACTACTTGAATAATAATAATATAAAAAATAGAGGTTGAAAATAAGAATAATTTTTTTTAACCAAAGAATATATTGAGGCAAATCAAATGAGGTCAAACTTGATAGATTTTATGTTTACGAGAAGCTTTCATGACAACATATTTTCGGATTTTTGATTTAGTTTAAATCTCACTCAATGACTCATTGAAACATATTAAATGACACTAAACTGTATGGGTTTACTTTTAACCAATGAGAAGTTACCATGATTTTCCTCCTCCACCATAAAATGGAGTTAAACCAAACATGACCGAATGTGAATGCAAATGTGAGCAAAGGTCTTATTGGGACTAGTCTAATGAGCCTAAATCCGACGAGTTTACTGTTAGCCATTGAAAAGTTAATATGATCAACTCCATTTTCCACCATCATAGCAGCTCAATATTATTGTATTGTTATTAGAACTGCACAAGTGCATATCAAACCTATACCGAAATTAGAATTAATAAATATCGACTTACTAGATTTGTTTCCATATGTATATTATTATTTGCATAAAATAGGACCTAATGAAAGTGCGTTAATGAAGGAAATGATAAGTAATGTATTTCATTATTAATATAATTATGAGCATTTTTAATAACTACTTCCTCCTTAATTAAACCTTTATTGGATCTCTCCTTTTATATTATACTTAAGTACAAATTTGAAGTATATTTTCTAGTGATTTGCTTAATTATTTTTAAACTTTTCCTACTATACAAGAATTGCTAGGTTAATTTAAATGTATTTATGTTATGTTATATAAAGCTTGCGTAAAAAAGTAAAATTTGTGTTATTCAATACATGTTAACGCGACGTGAACAGGTTGAAAAAAAATTGAATGTGACATATTGTTTACCTTGACATGGTTAAGTAGTAATCATTGTCGCCGTCAAGGGTATAAACATAAATCTTAACATGTGTTGTAAACAAAATTTAGTTTTAACAAGCAGCCATGACTCGCTCGTAATTTTGTAATTTATTATAAAACATGATTTTATGATTTAAAACGGGAGAGTAAACGAGAATGGAATATTGTAGGCTCCACCCATTTTAAAATTAATTATTGAATTTCAAACTTCTGTAGGGTTCATAGTCCACGAGGTATAAAATATAATGACTTTTTTAATATAATTCTTTAATTAATAAGTGTCTATCTTATTCTAGCTAGGATATATTCCAAAAATTAATATATAATTAATAAAATAAATTTTAAGAAACAATTTAAAATCAAAATTATTCACAAAAAAATTTACTCTGATATTATAATATTAATGAAAATTTTAATAGAAGATATATTGTAGAAACTAAGAAGGCGTTGGGGAAAACTATTTTATTAACTGATTTTAACTTATAATATGTCGACAATACAAAAAACAATTTTAGGCAAATTTATTTTCCAATTTAGTAATTATTAAAAGGATAGTTTCATATATTTACCTGTTCTAAATAAGACGCTCCAACGAAATACCTAGCAAAAACTATTTTTTTTTAATCTAACTCGCCGTTATTCGCCATCTATTTATTTTACAATACAACGTTCATAACAAAACTATGTTGATGTGCAAGATTTCTGCTTGTTATTTGAAAAAAAATACATTTTTTGCGAACTTTTATGTACTCTTACTCATATATTAGGTTGTGGGAAATTGATGCGGTGAAATAAATAAAAATAAAATGTTCTGTAAAAGTGATTTAATAATTTTTTATGATATTAATGATTCATGAGAGATTCATTTTTAAAATATTTGCATACAATCATGAACGCACTAATTTTGCAATTCACCGATAAGTGACAGTAATCATTTTCGAACTTATGCATTTACTTATAATTAAACTTTAGGCTTCGATGGTGTGAGGATATATATTTTCTTTGTTTTAGTCAATATACAAAAATGAATGCCTATCTTGAATACCACAATGTATATCACGGTTATTATGCGATGGAGATCGCTACACTTCGCATCTGGCACATATTTAATCATTACAAGGACGGAGAGGATATGAAAGAAAATATTTTCCTTTGTATTTTCTAAAACAAGAATGTTTTGAGAAAACAATGAGTGTGTTCGCTGAAATTTAATGGATTGTTTTCATGTCGTGATAATGGTAAATGAGGGTGGTAAAGATACGTGGAGTATACTACTTAGAAATATGTTATATTTTGCAAAAAGGGTCGAATGAAAACCCGTAACAAGTTAGGGAAACTAGCAATTTATTCATTTAAATAAAGTTAAGCCAAGCTAAGCTAAGCTAAGCTTATTGATTAAAAATATTTATGCTCTTCGTTTTCATTCATGTGAATAAATATGTATATAATTTTTTTTTATTAAATGTGACTAAACTAAGAGTGATACTGAAATTATGTTAATAAACATATTTGTAAAAAAATATTTCACTGAATACTTTTGAAAAAGAAGATAAAGTGGTAACTTAATGTAGGTACGATTTTGAAAGTTATTAATTATTAGATTAATAATGAATTGAAAATTTATATTATATTTATAGAGGATGTTTGCGGCTTATATAGGAGTAATAAATTGTTCAAAAAGGTAACGTCGAAAGTAAAAGTTAACATTAACGACCTTTTATAAATTGTTTGCGATCATCAACAACGGCAAAAAGAAACTGGCCGAAAAAGAAAGTACAATATAGTACACACACGCTTTCTTTAATGCAAATAGAGCTTTCTGCGGCCGTGGGAATATTGCGATTAATCAACGCTTTATACTCGCTCTAACGGGAAATAGCAATTTTGCTCTCGACATTGATGTGACATAGATACTTAACTAGATGCCGATGTACTTACGTATTCGCACAGAGGATACTTCTTGAGCTGTATATTATTCTTATATTGAGTTCTTATCAATACGCTTACATAAACCAACTAAAAAGAAAAATAATTATTTTTCTCCGGACAATACTTGAATAGGGATCGAGAGACTGGTTTATCCCTAATTAATTAATGATATCTATTTCATTTAGATTAATCCGTGATTAAATTAGTATTTTGATCATATTACCTTTTAAATGGATCTAATATATGAGCTTCATTACAAAGAAATATTTTGGGTAATATTTCATTTTGTTGAGGTAATTTTTATTAAAATCGTTATTTCGAATAATATTTTCTCTATTATTCAAAATAACGATCTAGGTCAGTACAATTAGGCGTTCGTTGTTTTAGTGATGGTTTATTATTATGTAAATTTTCTAATTGCATAACTGATAGTCGGCGTTCTAGGTTTTCCGCACGTGTTTTACATGGTTTTGTGTTTAAAGGTCACTTCTTTACAAAAAATTCTTATAAGTTAAAGTTTGAAAATACTGATAATAGTAGCCTCATTTCCTGAAACTTTTGTCAGCTTCGCTATAATTAATATAATTACTTAACGGTTGGGGCAACCGCTTATATTCAAAACAGGTCAAAAATAGGTGAATAATGCACACTTTTTTGAATTGTTATTTCGTTTGTGGTATTAACGCAATACTTTAGGAGTATTATGAAAGGTAGAGGCCTTGTTAGTTAGACCTTTTGAAGAACGCGAAACAAGGAAGTACTTGTGTTAAAACACTTTGACTTTACCTATGCATATTTAATGCATTGGAAGCCCAATTGTTCCAATTAATGTTAACTCGTACATACGTAATACGTAATTTTGGATGTACTATGGCACATCGATTTTTTATCAGTAAACAATTAAATTTTATTAAAATTGTTTACTGATAAAACGTGCTTAAACGTTTGATATCTTGACCAGAGGTCGAGTTAAAAGTGGTGGGTTAACTGGTTTAAAAATAACGTTAAATAAAAGCCACGATGAAATTTATGGGTCTATTATTTAGGAGTTATTTATTTATTTAATATTTTTATGTATCGTAAGGTATCTAATTGATACATATAATGAACTTAATACTAAGAGTGTAGCCAACCAAAACAACAGTATAACTCTGTTCGGCGGGTGACCTGGAATCGAACACGGGTCTCCGCGGTGTGCTGGTACAAAACTGGTTTACAAAATATTTGTGAGACTAAAAAAACATCAGGAGAATAAATTGATAGCCCCTTTTACCCTCCGATAATTTGTTTATGTCATACTATGAAAACTATCTCGAAAATTTTTTAACACATAGTCATTTGTAAAATATTAGTTATATTGAAAAAGTCGGTATTCTTTAATTTTTTATATGTTATTTATTACAAATTTGAGATGATACATACCTTACATCATTTTTCAGGAAGTTTTGTATGGAAGACAATAATCTAAAAAGTTTACCTTATTAACATGTTTTAACCACTTTTCTGATGCCTAGACTAAAAAATATTCAAACATTTGAACAAGTTGCTCCTTTGTGTATACTTCTATAGAATCTGTCTTCTTCATTACATTTGTTCGTCGTTAAATTTTTGTATCCTGGATTTGTAGACTTCCTGATTAAAGTAACTATCATGAACGAGTAATACTAAAGGAAACGATGAAGGCTACCTGCCTAATATTGGCATTCAATCATTTCTACTTTACATATTGTGCGCAATTGAAGTGTAGCGTCTTAAAGTTATTTGACGGTTATAATTGCACGGATTCGCGTCATTGTAAGCTTCTCGAGGTAACTTTATAATAAAACGCTCATTTGTCAGCCGATAATAGCATTCGTAGGTCAGATGATGATAGACAGAAGTAGATGTTAATCTGACAGGCTGAAATCTGTTGAATAAAATACGTGTTTGTTATTAACCTACACCTCCTCCATCCGTAAGTTTAAATTATATACCCCAAAATGTAAGCAACGACTGTCAATAGCCTGATTTAAAATTAAATATTTAAGTTAATCGTTCAGTTCCATGATAAAATAATTGAAGGTGAAAAGAAATTTAGTAACGCAACTGCAATAACTCTGAAATTCCCGTATTTGATAGTTAAAAAGACACATGAATTACTAGATAATAAAGTTTATAAGCAATTTACACGTATAACAAAATAGACCCAGAAAATATAAAAAGGTGGATTTAAATTATAAATATTTATTCCTTAGTTGCATTAGAAATAAGTAGCAATGAACTAAGTAAATGTAAGAAGGTGAATTTAGTTTATATATATATATATATATATATATATATATATATATATACATATATATATATATATATATATATATATATATATATATATACACACATATATTATATATATATATATATATACACATATACTTAATTGCATTAAAAGTAAGTAGCAATAGATTAAGTAAATGGTTACATTTAGTTCATTGTGAAATAAAAAAAATTCTATAGTATTCCAAATTTTTCGATATTGTCATATACTCGTATTCTAATAATTTTCTAATATTAAATTTTATATATAGTTTATTTATCAATTGTAAAAATAATTTCAATCCCATGAGTAAATCAAATATTTTCACGATAATTCTCGAGTAGACACAAAATAAAAAATGGCAATTTTATTTTCTTCTCATGGTAAAAGAATGTTTAGTCGACTTTTTATTGTGAAACATGGGGCACTTATTTTACAATTAGTCGCTTGAAAAAATATTAAGTCCTTGATTTTGATAGTTAGCATCAACTGTTTAGGGGGCTACTCAGGTCTATTATACGTCAAATCATCATAATAAGTAGCTATTAAAAATATGTTCACAGGACCATAACCCTGACTAAATTTACCAGGGTTATGGCCCTCATTGAATTTAACTACCACTAAAGCATTTTCACTTTTCGGCCTATATCACGTATGCGAGCTTTCTTTTGTTTCCTTCCAATCTATCATCATCTGTCATGAGTTCAAATTCGACGTAGACACGCTACGTTTCAGCTTTCATGATAAATACAGACTGAAATGCTCGGACGAATGATATTTTAAATTCAACTTATAATATCTCATCGTTAGATGATGAAACTTTCTAATATATTTACGTCGTTGATTTCTTGCAGTTTATTAGATACACGAAGCACTACAGGCTGGTTTAAACTAAGATACATTACTCAATGTACTTTTTAAACACAGTGCATAAGGTTAAATCCCTAATTAAATGTTTATAAATATGGCATATTTGGGTAGTGTTAATGTCATTTTATATGGGGAAGATTTATTTGATTAATTAGAGATATCTTCATGGTGCAAAAAGTCGACACAGAAAAATATTTAAAAAATTATAAATGTGAAGTCATCATATCAATATTCATATAATTTAATAGTTATTACCCATGTTTTACTTTGCGCGAACCATGGCAATTCTTAGTTTTTCAATTTATTAATATCGTATTTATATATAGAATTTGCAAGTTATTAACTCGCCAATTTTTCTATTTTTTTCGAAAATTACAAAAAGTTCTGATACATATGTGATATGTGACTGATAGGATATATAAAATACCAGCAGTCATTCTTCAGTTAATAACTGAGTTTCGTAAAAAACCTATAATAATATACACCACGCAATATATGCACGTCGATGCTTTATAGTGTACTCTGTTACGAAATAGTCAATAATTATACTTTTAAAATTCAAGGAAACGATTATTATACTTCTAATAGTTTTTATTTAAAGTTACTTCTTAAATTAAAGTAATGTTTGAAATTCAGTTCACCTTAAATAGCAAGGCTCCTCCCATGTTCTCATGGAATAATACAAAGAAAACTTCAAATTTTGGGGAATAGTTGGACTATGACATACGTTAACACCCCCTTTAACTTAGAAGTTGGACCAGTTGTGTGTAGAGCTATGACGATATATGAGTTTCTATTGTATCCATCGTGACTATAATATTTTATTATAGAAAATGAAAAATTGTTTTTATCTGGTAATTTTTAATGTAATCTTCAGGTGCTAATAAAAAACGAAGAGAGGTGTGTTCATACACAAAAGTATAACATAAACTAAAATATTCTGTCAAGGGCGTAAAGGGGTTTATACAAAATATATTTATCGGAAACTTTTTCTAGCTAACCACAAAAATATTGTTCATCGAATAAAATCGCCACAAAAATTCCTACAAATTAAATCAAGTTGAATTTCATGCTTAAAAATGAATGAAATTAATTTTTGTGGTCAAATTTTAACCACTTTTTACGGTACTACACTGGAGCTATTCAAATAAAAAACTATCATACAAATTTATTGATTAATGCCAGAGTTATGAGTTAACATTTACGAAACAAGCTACTCCACTGGAGCATCAGAGTGAAAAATTGGAATCCAGAGTTTAATAATAGAAAAATAATAGTCTAAAAATAGAAGATCTTTAAGGCTTATAATTTAAGTAGCCCCGCACAAGGAGATCGTTAAGTTTCAATTTCTAAGCAGATAATACCCACAGTGTCAAGTATAAGGAATTGGAATCCGAAGTTTAATGTAGAGAATCTGCTTGAGACTCACAATACTAATTACATGGCAGCAGATACTCAAGTCACAAGGTTTAGGCATACAGTACCCGTGATGTATCAGTATTGACGAATTGCAACCCGGAGCTAAATATCAAAGTTTTCATTAGAAACGTTTAGTACTAATTTATAACAGTTGATACTAAAAATTTAAGCAGATATAAGCCCCGATGGTCAAAACTGAGAACTTAGAACTTCGAGTTCAGTGGCAGAATTTCTGCTTGAAACTCAAAATACAGCTTTTAAAAACAGCAAATCTTCAAGACTCAGGGTTAATATAGGCATCTATGCAAGAGCAAGACTAAGGAGTTGCATACAAGAGTTCAATATCAGATTTTTGTTTGAAACCAAAACACTAATTTGATAAAGCTTGTCCTTAAATCTCATGATTAAAGTAGACAGTACCCCCAGAACATTGAGGCTAAAGTTGAAACCAGGAATTCAGTGGCAGAATCTGTTTCTGAGGCACAAAATATTGACTTAAAAATATCATATTCTCAAATCTTACAGTCTAGGCAGTTAGTTTATCCTGGAAGTATCAGAACTTAGGATGCCAAATTTTAGGTTTTTATGTAAAAGAGTTTCTTAGGAAAAGAGCTATAATAAACGGAGAGATGGGCAGATATTAACCAAATTGAAGATAACGCACATCTTGAACTATATTCCAAAACATTCCTTCAGTGCGAAAAATGCGTTTTCTTAATGAAATATTGCTTCAAAAGTTGAAACACTCAAAATTTGTTAGAAATTATAGAATAGAGAAATGTACACTTATCATTAGGAGAAAAGAAAAATAGACAATAGACAGAAAAAAAACGGAAGATAAGTAAAAGTATAGAATTAAATGTTACTCAATGACAAGTTAAAGTGCAAAAAAGACTATATAACAGACAACCATGACTAAAAAGAGGAAACGCTCCCAATTTTTTCCCTTCGCGACTATTATATCACCACATTTAACACATAGTATAAATAAATATAATGGATATATTTTATACTTCTTCTAACATAAAAAGGTATACTTATTTATGAATTTTGGAATTTATTTCCCATATCCTATAAATCAAGCAATGCACTAATACAGAGATTTTTATGTGAAGCAAGTAAAGTACCGTAATTGTTTCTCATAGTTTTTATAATAAATATTGTCGGACGTAAGTCGCTTTCACTTCGACGTGATTAGTTTTTATCATACATTTTTTGAGACCATTAAATAATTATGTCGATTGATACGTGAAGGGACGATATTATAGTTTTTTAGTCTACCTAGAGCACACACAAATGCTCAAAGCAATATTATGAAATGTGCCTAATTTGAATTTTTTTTGCTGTATTTATCGCTTTACGGATGCGATTATGATTACTTGATTCTTTAAATTGAAGTATTATTTTCTGTTTTTTAATTGTTATTCATATCACACTTTGTATTAGAGATTTTTTTTAAGTTATTGGAATATTCTTGGATATTTCCGGTGCGTTTGATAATGCCTGGTGGCCAGCCAGTTTTCCACAAAACTCCGAAACTGTCCTCTTCAAGGGCAAACTGGCAAAGGAGCCATCTATGGTGATGGCCCGTGATAGGATTGTTGTACCAGATCAAATAAAATATCTGGGCATAGTCCATGATGCACGGAGGAGTTTTTTACCACAGGCGCAATACATGGATGAGGGCCCAAGCAGCCTTCCATACCACGGCTCGGCTTGGCAGTACCGGGTGGGGATTGAAAAACTCTACCCTCAAGCTGTATACGGCAATATACCTTGGTACATTGACCTATGCGTCATCGGTTTGGGCTCCGTAGTGCGTTGGGGTCCAGCAAGTTAGACGTGTTGTGCTGAGATCGCAGCGTTCGCCGCTGTTTTGGCCCTGACTAAAGCTTATAGAACCTGCTTAAAAAATGCGTTGCCGGTTTTGGTGGGTCTTTTTCTTGCCGACCTCGTGATTATGGAATGCGTGGCAAATTTCATCTTGGCATGAGGTAAGAATTTTGATGCTGGTTCATTACACGTTGAGTTTTTGGCAAATGAATCCCTTGCTGATAGAAAAAGGCATGTTTAGCAGATTGTTGATTTTCATTGGCAGTCTAGATGGTTTTTCCCAGATTCTAAGGGAGAAATGACGATAGAGAAACGAGGTTATTTTCCCATATGTATAAGAGCGGTTTCGTAAGAACTGGCTCGTCACCGATCACTACATTGAGCAGTTTTTAACGTAATTAGTTAGATTCACCTTTTGAGGTAACCCGGCAAGCTCCTGCGGTTTCCAAACGAGAAATATATCCGAATAGTATTCGAGTATATTTCTCGTTTGGAAACCACGTTATTTGAATAGTATTTTTTTAAATATTTTTTATTATATAGATTTCTTAAATAAAACAGAGTGGATTAATATAATCTGATATCTATATAAATTACATAACATGTAAATTATACCTAGATTACTCAGTCTTTTTGTACTTAACTAAGAACTAGTTAAGAAATTTTAAATATCAAAATCATACCAACTTATTCGGAAAATAATAATTATCGGTACCTTAATAATAAAGCACAGAAAACATAACACAATCACTAAGTATGGTATACACCTGTGTTCTTAAGACGTACAGGTATACATAGCTTTTTTGGCACTGTATTCTGGTAGAGGAAGAATAGCTCTTTAGCCTACATTTTTTACTCCATGTTGTATCATCATAAACAGGAAAGTAGCCATATTGACCATATCGTTTATAAAAGCATGGCCATATTGCAATTTGTACCTGTTCAAATGCATGTGAAATAATGGAGAGAATTCTCCTGATCAGTTGATTCATTATTTTGTGAAAGTAGATAGCAGAACCTGACCGAAAATTAGCCAGTTTTATTAAATTTTCTGTTAGTTTTTGTGTGATTATACAGATATATTTAATTACAAATATTTTTGAAATAAATTTGCAGACATGAAATTTCAGAGATTGTTAGATAAAACAAATGCAGAACCAGGGGCAGCTATTGAGCCCTAACAACATAGCGGTGGAGAATGTTAAAAAGTATATTCTAAAATTAATCTGCCGTTGAATCGCCGCCGATTTTCGCGTCTTTAGTTGTGCATTTAGTTTCGTATACGGTGCAATGCAGAAATTATAAGTGAGTATGGTATTATCATTGGTTTCGAGTATAAATTGATTAATTGATTAAATAAAAAAACAATTAGAAAAAATATGGCTTTATGTAGAATATCAAGAAAGAAAAGAATATATTTATTGATAAATAATGATTATTAAAAACTAATACCTAACATGACCAATTATAGAAATTTTACTTCATTGACTAGCATACCCATACAAGGTAACTTCACCTTGTTTAATTTCACGAACAGCTTAAGCTATTTATTCATCTGCCGTTTCATAGAAACAATGGAACAAAAACGAAGAATATTTAAATATTGACCATGAAAATGTGATATTTTGGCCCGTGTAGGGGACTAACCAGTTATGGTTACAATATATGATCTAAAAGTTACCTTTTGATGTGACATTATATACAACAACTTACGTAGTGCTTATGAAAATCGTTTTAAAGATGCAAAGGGCCAAAATAATTGTAATGGACCTATGAATGCATCGCAAAATTCGTTAATGGAAATTAATACATCAAAATTTTGTGTATCTTTAATTTTCCAAATTCTCACCAATTTACGAACTCAGACGTCTATAATAAATGTCAAAACCTTGTATCGTCATCATTATAATATAGTTATGTACAAAGAGACTACTTACAACAATACGTTATGGTAGCATTATACTTCTTATAAGAGAAAGCTGAAATGAAACGTTTATCCATTTTTGCTCACAAACATGAAGCGTGAATTTCAAAGTTCAAATCAAAACCAAAAACAAAATTCTCGAAAATGTTATATAGAATATTCTTTGATTTAGAAGTTCTTGAGATTTCTTTTCGATATTTAGATTATTAATATCATTATTTTTGAGCCTCCATTTTTAGGATTGGCCTTTGTATGCACAAATCACAAGAAACACAAATTTGACTAGCGCAAGTCAGATCTACACAACTGCGGATATATATATTTATATATATGTATATATATATATATATATATATATATATATATATATATATATATATATATATATGTATATATATATATATATATATCTTTTTTGTTTTTAATACTGCAAAGTGTTATTGACATACCTTCAATTAGATCGGATTCGAATACTACTCCTATATACTTTTCTCGATGAAACGCGCTACTAAACTTCGCTATTTTCCTGAGCCAACGCAAAAGGAGACCCTTTATTGTACCCATCCTAGCGTCGGCATCCACTGGGTCGTGAAAGCTCAAAACAAAACTTTCCCACGGTTAAGACTCAAGTTTTTTAATATCTAACTTTTTAAGTTTTTTATTGTGTGACCTAACTTAAGTAATCCATTTTGTGCGTAAAAGGCTTTAAGACATTTCCTCTCTTCTCAAGACTTTTCAAATATACGAATTTTTGGTATAATGTAATGCTGAAAAAGAATCTTAAGTAAATATTGATGGGCCTGGTATTTGAATATATTGGGAAAGTAAATATTTATATTTACGGACTCCAAAACACTATCAACCGAATCATGCGTAACTCTCGTTAAAAGAAACCGGTCAATTTACTAAAGTTTATATGTAAAGTATTGGCTTCGAAAAGTTACTATGATAGCAAAATATGCTATATGGTTTAGCTTACGCTATACTCATTACGTAAAATAATTAAAGAAAATCGTTGGGACCCATATTGAAAAAATTTCATTTTAAAAGCTTGTTCTGTTAAGTATCGTGAATTATTGAAACGAACAATCTACGAAATTTCAAAAAAATTAATTTCACTATATGGATCAACCAGTTGTTGACACATTAAAACATCACACAAACAAATACACACACACACATATGGATATATATATATATATATATATATATATATATATGTGTGTATGTGTGTGTATATATATATATATATATATATATATAGAGAGAGAGAGAGGAAAAAAGGACTCCTTATAATATAATTTACTTATTTGTCTTATTTTTCTGTCATAAGCGATTTTCTCAGTAAAAGTTTTTAGCAGAAAATTTAAAGATAAAACCTAGTTAGGAAATATATATTTATCTATAAATTTTGTTTTAGCTAACACTTAAATATTTTCACACCAATTTAAAAGTAAAATAAAATCTATTTTAGTTTCATGTATTATATGATACATTGTCGGATAGGACTAGTTATAACGAATTGAAAAGTTTTTCTCTCAGAATTTTAAGGGATGTCCTTTCAGCGATATGCACCAAAACATCCAAAATATGACATTTTTTATTTATCCTAATTTAATTGTGTTGTGGTCGCTGTTAAAGTAACTGCGTCTGTCTCTTTATTAGTTCTTCATTTTCATCACTCTTATCAGTTCTTCATTTGATAAAACATTTCCGTCTCCTTAAAGCTGTAGATTCATCACTCTTCCTCCATCGGTAAACTGAAGAGCATTTGATCAAAAGCCATAACGAATAAAATAATTTTGGAAATATACGATTAGAAGATTACAGAAAACTATAGAAATGATTGCAAATTTCATAATTTTTTATATATCCACCAAATTTCGGCGTTGCTTAGAAATACTTGCAATATATTTACATTTTGAAAAATCAAATTTTAGTTTAAAACAAAGGAAGAAAAGGGGAAAGGAACAGTGGGGTTGACAATAAAATTTAAATTATTAAATTGGGGCGATTCGCCTTGAGGCCATTTTTAAAGTATTCTCAGACACAAATTAAAATATAATTATAGTTTTAGTAGGAAATGATAAAACTAAAAGAAAAGTCAAGAGTAACTGTACGTAGTCGATAAAGTATGAATATTAGAGCAATTGTACCAAAGTATCTAATAAAAAAATAAAATAGACATGAAGCACTTTACAGAAGGAAAAGGGATAGGAATTAACTGTAATTGGTAAAGTAAAATAATATAATATAGAAAAAAAACAACTATAAATTGTAAGTACCCTTTATTTTCACTGTTGATTTTATCATTGTTTTACTGTATACTAATTAATTTATAGTTATCGGTCGCCAGTTTAGTATTAGTTCATTTATATCTAGCTATAATTGACCGCCGACCGGTGCCTGGCTACAATCTTGGTCACGAATTTTACTAGTTTGCTTGGTTTTATATCATACAGATTACCCAAACGACGCTGTTAAACTCTGCACTCAGCTGGATTGACTAATATATGCCGTTAAATAAAATCATGTAATTTTGTGTAGCTTTTACATTTTGGATAGTTGTGAAACGATACGTAGGTTTGAATCATTTTGATATTTTATTGAACGTTTCTGATATCTAAGTAAAAAGAAACCAATGCAGCTAAGACAAAGGGGAAATTTAAAAGTTCATTAATATAGTCTGATATACAAAATTGAAACCGTAATTCACAATTGCTATTATAAGGAAGTGATTTCAGGCTCGATATGATACTCAGGCAGGTAACTTTTCTGATATCATTCTGATTTTGTTTAATATAAAGCATTTTTAAATATCTACTTTCGAGACATTTGAGCATTATCTATTTGACCTTTAATTAATTGCAATAGGTAGTTCCTTCTGTCAAGTTTCATCCTCAATTATGTAAGATCACTTTTGCAAGAGGAGTCAATGATTTTAATTTTTAAATATTTATACCTTTAGTTTCAATATCAGCTTCGGTTAGCAAAGTATAGGCATAGACAGTGACAGATTGTAATTAGAAATTTATAGTCACAATTTCGTATCAAATAATCCTTTTTTAACCCTGTTCTGTATCGCAGAAAAGTTTCGAAAGCCTCTATCTGTCTATGAAATACCGTCTTTAATAGGAAAAATAGCGACGCATTCACTATGAAGGGCAACAAAATAAATCGAATTGCCTTCTAACCTTTAACAAATACGTGACATGATCAAAAACACTTCATTAAATAAATTTAACAAAATCCTCATATTTCTACGACTCATCGGACTTTTGAAATACCGATAAATAAATTAAATACAGGATAAACCCAGGCACACGCTCCAATCGAGCACTACTCGATAGTGTCCGGGGCGTCGAACAAATGGCTGCTAAGCACCCGCCCTTAGATACTAGGACGGCATATTCTATTATATGTTTTCGGTTGGAAACGTGACAAAAATGTAAACAGGCTCTCGACAATATTAATCAGCCCTTTACTTGCAACACTCGTGATGAGAACAGTTCAAAGGTTTCATGTGCTTTGCCAAATGCCTTGTGGGGGATAGTGGGCCATTGGAACATTTTATGGGCTGGAAAAGTGATATAGGAAATAAAAAAATTAACAAATTCACCAAAATTGATACATATTTAATTAGTTATTTAGGCGATGCTCATTTATATTGGTTAAAATGCAAAACTAAAAACATATTTCTGCTGGCGCATCGTATTGTATCGAACTTCAATTTCAATGGGATTTTTATAATTTGCTAAAACTTATCTCAATATATATATATATATATATATATATATATATATATATATATATATATATATACATGAAATCTTATTCCTTCACTTTTTCTTCTTTTATATTTTGAAGATGGAAATTGGTATTTTTATGACGGTATATAAAAATAAAAATTAGACCTTAATTTTTTGTCACGAAGGTAAATGTGAAAACAAAATTTTGTTTGTCAAATATGACTAATATGATATAATGTAACTGAAATTTTATTAATACCCGTAATCGCAAAAACAGTTTTCCACAATTTGAAAATGGAATCAGTTTAGTGTAGGTTTTAATTATATAATTATTTATTTTACAAAAATAATAATGTTCAAAATTCAAATAATCCCTCTTTAAACCCATAGCCCAAAGACACGCTCTCTTTAATAATTAAAAAAAATTACTTTTTTGTTATTTTTGTTGCGGCTAATTCTTTCTTGCTAATTTGTAGACCTTTTTTAATGTAATAAATATTATTAACGAGCGATACTAGAATCTATCGAAAGCTTTGCGCGAAAACTGGTATATTCGTTTAGATGAAATTTATATTTCAAGTGATTTTTTTATTAGTCGATTGTTAGATCAAATTTTACATATATAATAGCGTATAAAATGTTACAATGTCAGGTTGCAAGTATACTATACGTTTAAGTTTTAGGTTTTGTTGACGTGTTGGTCTAAATTATATAATTGGATTTATTTTTTAATAAAAATTTAAATTTTTTTACGTAGAACGCAAATCCATTGTTACAAATTTAAATAACCCTCATTATTTTTAATCACTACTTCACTATCAGATGATATTTATTCCAGTTCCAGTGTGCTTCTCTCATATTCAATATTGTTTACATTTCCCTCTCTTATTCATTATTGTTTTATAATATTTGTTTTTCCGCATGCTAAGCACTTTGGGTAAATCTGTAATTTAAACATTGGGTTTTCAAGATGTAAATAATAAATTATTAATAAATAAATAAATGTTTTGTTCAATTAAAAATGGCAACGTTAAATAAACATAGCAATTTGGGCTGTATAAATTCATAAAATTTAGCGCTCGTTAACCAGATCATCTTGGAACTATCAAAACAGATCGGTGTCGGACGGGTAGAAGTTTGTTGAATAGAGCACAAGTGAGAAAGCCCATAGAACTTCTTCATTCGATCTGTAGAAAAGTCCTTATTCTTTTTGCAATATGTGGTCTAAATTTTTCATTATACGAAATCAATTGTAAAAACGTATTTGTTCCAAAATATTCTTTAATCTGTAGGTAAACTCAGTCTTCATCATCTGATGAATAGTCTAACAATTTAGTTTACTAGCACTACTTATTTTTATATTTACTGACATTACCTAAAAAGACGGCTGGAAGCATTACTGTAACTATTTTTACCAACGAAACTTACTTTTGATTTATTCTTTGAATTATATAAGTATATGTACATTTATTTATAATAATCAAATTATTGGCAAATGTGCACTTAACCTCGCTGTAATTGATTCATTTGTTTCAATAAAATTTCCATATTTTTGGCTAATTGTTAATGCTATTATTATACATGTCAATAAAAATGTATATGGCCTACATATTCAGTATACATAACTAGTACTTATTTTGTGATTTGTAGTTCCAATGAGTTTTGTTAAAAAAGTACATGAATTTTCGTCCATTTTAACACTCATTAATTTAACAAAAAGTTAAAAAAGTGAAGATGTTGTCTCTTATGAGACGTTGGTTTAAAGTACATGAATTTTCGTCCAGTTTAAGACACAGCTCTATTTTTCATGAAAAGTGAATATTAAAACTGTGAAAAGGATGACGTTCTTTATGATTATTATTGGACATTATTAACGTTTTTACCAATGCGATTGTCTATAATATTGTGTAGGTAGTAAAATGAGCGTTTTAATTAAAAAGACTGTTTTTTTTAAATTTTAGAATATTGTTAGTTTTTCTTGCGTATATAAGCATCATTGTTATTTATAACCCACTACAACGTGCAGGTAAAACAAAACACTTATTAGGAAAATCTGACAACTCTGTTATATCATCAAAATGTTATCGTGAATGTGATTATATAAAGACCGAAATAAATAAAAATAAAAAAGGGGAATATGATGAATATGGTAGGACCACCAATGACAATTTAATAACTTCTGAAGTACGAATTTAGCTACGTCCGATTGGACCTTATGGTGAAGAAAATAATTTTTTAGTGTTTTTTAAGTTGGTCTTATATTTCTGTGCGAAGTCGGTTAAGTTGATTGCAGTATATTAAGACTAATGTCGTATTTTCTAATAGTAGCCTCCAAAAAACGTACAATACTAAACTTCTTTTGTATTCCACCAGACAGATAATAAAATTTTCTTTTGACGAAATTTAGTTTCTGGAGTCGGTATCGCTTTTTCGTGTGAGCGCCAATGGTTAGGCATTGGTGCTCGCGTATGGTACGGTACGTATCTTTTGCGTATAGTTTATGTACGGAATTCACTTTTCGTTCCCAATTACCAATTGGTTGAGACAGTGTTGTGTGCATCTCAGGGAAAGAAGATTCGTACGAGGAGGTGATCATGCTAGGTTAGATTAGTTTACATGCTTTATCCAGTTGATAAAATTGTTCCAATACTTGGACATGACTGCAACTGAGCTCTTTTTCCACGCAACGTGAGGTGAGGTGGACGTCTCTTTAAATTAATTATTATAAAATATCTATGTCAACTTCTACTAGTTTATATTTCCATTGTATATCTCTTTTCACGATATTTCTTCAAACTGCCAATACAAACTGTTTTTTTTAATCTTGACAATAGTCTCTATCAAGCGGAACAAAATGGCTGTGTATTACATGTCGAGGCTTTTGTTCAATCGCCGTAGTTTAGCGCTGGGTAATGTGGTCAGTACTTGAATTAGTATCTAAATTAAAATATCGCTCAACTTCATTCTAATATGTCACAATGGGAAATATTTATTGCTTTCGATTACTTCAATTATGCGGAGACAATTATCTTCGGATTTGATTTTATTTCCAACATTTTCGTCTTAAACTACCTGCTACTACATTTTCTTCTTTAACTACATACCAACTACTAGTTCTTTTTGTAACTACCAGTTGTGGGTGCAACCATTAGACCAAAGTGCTGTATGAAAATTTAAAATCGTGAGCCTAATATAAACGTTGGGCCAATATTAGCATATACACGTTCCATATTTACATATAGGAAGCAGTTATCCTTCCAGTAGCCATTCATGTCTTTATATGCATTATGTGAATTTATAGTTTAAATAATTTTTAAAGCGAAAGTTACTGCATGATTTTAAACAGGTTTGCAAGAATAGCAGGAAAAATAAATTAAGTAATTATATATTTTATGTTCCCATCACATGCGAAAAATTCTGAATCTAATGTATAATAACTTGAGGCCATATTGGTATTATTAATCAAGTTATAAAGTTGTTAAATAAACATATGCATCCATATTATGAAAATTGAACCATACATAACTTTAATCATGATTGAGAATTGTGGCAACGAATAGAAAAGTACCAAATTCTACTTCATTATATACCATTCAAATATTTTATAGTCTCAGAGGAAGAATAAATTAAGTTCAGCTTTAAGACAGATCACATAAAAGCTAAATAACAAATACTTTGCATCAAATAAATTAATAAATTGGGCAACAAGATGGAGGGGTTCATTGAACCCCTATTCGTTAGGTTTAATTTGTATATTACGCTTGAACGAACCCGAGATCAATCATTTGTATTGAAATTACACAACTGAATGTAGAACTCTATCAGTTTAATTTTTGGTACGAACCATATAGCGGGAAGAAAATTGAAATATGAATTGTGGCTTTCCTTAATAGGTAGGTAAGAAAGTAATGAACATTTTTCAGAGTTTCTATTTTTTTCGGAAAGTGAAAGAACTATTATCAGTGCAACAGTATAAAATAGTAGGTGTAAGCTATGTAAATATCTAAATATACTGTGTATATATATAAAGATATATTGATTTATTAAAATGTTTTGACCTTTTAGCAAAAAGAAGTACTGAGAAGTTTAAGCAGTTAATATTGATTTTGTACTTTGATATAGTTCAATGTGTTTCCTAAAACTGCTACGATGTTGTCTGTAACCTTACTTTGCACAACAAAAAAGACACTTTGCATTTGGTTTTTATTCAGAGATTCTTGACAAGTTGAGAGGAAAGAATTAGGAAAGATATTTTTAGTTTTTCCTATCAAAATTGGTCAAATGGGGAGTACTGTAAAATATCTATGGTGTCTATTGCTCTGTCATGGATATTTTCCGACATAACATTAATATAGTATATGTTATGTTGCAAGTAAATTATAATACGTCATAGAATACGTTTGTGATTTTATTTTCAATCTATATTTAAAATAATATTTAATTTGACCGAGTGCAGTTACGAGGTCATAAAACAAAATTCTTTGACCAACGAAATTCAGTTGTATTCAAGCCTAATCAGTTTGATGTTTGTTAAGTGCCTTATGCAGCTGTGGAGTGATTATATTTGACTGTATTAAACAAATTTAATTAGAGCTAAACGCCATTTAATGCATCTGGATTTTATCTGTGAATCTGATCACTGAAGTTAATTTCACAAAGCGAAAGAAGTTAATTTGTGTGTAAACAAAACTACTCAAAACCGATTTACTTTCGAGAAGTTTCACTTTCGGTAAAAGCAATCGTTTTTATTGCAGGTATCGTCACTCAAATGATTAAGAGCTATTTTCTTGTTATCATAACATTCAAACCAGAGAATATACTTTATTTTATAAACACTCTACTCAACTACACCACAATCAGTGAATCAAGCATGAGGTCTCTCAAACTCACGAAAGTGTAATCGGCCAGGAAAACGTAACTAAATGAAAATAGCTAGTTGACGAAGAGCAGTGGAAGTCCGCGTGTGAGATGTAATTTCCGCAACCGCCGTTGAAATTGTCGGTACCCGCTACCGACGACGCCGCTCCCGTTAGCGGTCGCCGCAGTACACGTTAACGTCAGGTGCATTCCAGGTTAGAGGCGAATAAAATTGCACAGTGGTGCTCTAGTGAAAATAACAAAGTTACCAATTTCATTTTGTTCACAAACAACTGTCATTTGAATTGGCCCTGGGGGAGTGCGCTAGGTACAGAATCTGTGAAACGTTTATTGTATTTCCGACTCTCGCCGTTAAAATTATGACTTGAAGAGTTAGTCAGTGTTTAGTTTTGCAATCAGTTTTACTTCGTAGTTTGTCCATTTTGCAAATTTACGGATATGAAGATCTTGGATTCTGAGAAAGGTGCTTCTGTAAATTTTCTTTGAAATCGCATATTTGACAGCGATTTTTTACAGAAAAAGTGTTAAGAATAAATTTAGTTTAGGTTTCATGTATTATTTGAATTACTATTTAAAGAGTTGAAGTCGAATGTAATTTTGGAAAAAATGTCACTGGGAAAAAATGAAAAAATGTCACTGCGAAATATTAAAACAGTCCTACTATTTTAATATTTCGCAATTTGAGACATTGTGAATAATGTTGTAAAAGTATTGTAAATTTACTTAGTATGCTAAAGCTTATAAATAAAAGCAACAGTTCTTTCAGTTATTATATTCTCAGTGCAAAAGTGAGTTTACATCAGGAAAATTGAATTTTACTCAAACTTCACTTAGTGTATGCAAATTTATTTTCCTTATAAGTATTTCATTATATCCACATGTAATATTTCTTTTTATCCACCTACATAAACATAAAAGGATATTAACATATGGACGATAATTAATGATTAAGTGTACAGCAACATTACAAACGGTGTTATTCAGAAAATTATGATTTTCATTGATTAAGCGCAATGTGCAGAATGTTACATGTCAATAACTTATTAGCACATGGCGTATTGCTAAAGAAATAGCTATGGACAGCTTTGTTGATGGGGATGTTAGTGAACAGAAATTTAATTTCAAAATGTAATTGTGGAAATTAAATATTTTCATGAAATTTCCATCCCACCTGACAAAATATTTGATTGTTGATATAAAATAATTATATAGTGTACGAGAGATATTTTAAATCATAATTCCAAATTATGTTTAAATGTGATTCAAAGGCATAATCAGTGTCATCTTTCTATTAATCATCACGAATATGGTAATACACGGCAAGACGCCCATGTGATATAAGTTACAAGACATCGTATAAATCGGGACTGAAATCTATTAAGGTCACTTATGGCAAATTTTATTAGAACTCTGTAATGTATATGGAATATATTTTATATGATAAGAGTTATTAATCATACTTAGCAATTCTTGAATTTAACTTCCTTTTTTTTATAAATTTCAGCTTAATTTAATCAATGACATAATGGTGCTGTTGCTAAAATATTTAGTTAACGCTTCGAGTATAACGAGTATCATAATGCAAGAACTGAGATCGAGTGCTTTACGGTATTGTTTAGGGTGCGAGCAACGCGCGGCGTACGACTTTCATTAATGTAATAAGTCAATGTCAACTAAACGACAAAGAATTTGATTGATTTGGAGCGTTCGCTTAACAAAATTATCTAAATACAGATGGGAAAACTTAATTTCCAGATTAACGCCTTGATCGGTTTCAAAAATTTTAAGTGAACTTTGCTATAAAAAATTAAAAGTGGTTCTTCAAAATATTTTCATTTTAATAAGAGACGTGTTACTTGGGAAAAAGCGAAAGAAAACGTAAGGAAGGGAGTTCATAAATATGTTTCAACTTATAACGGCTATTGCGTTTAGAGCTGTAACTGTGTTAAGCATATCGCAGATAGTACATAAGCTCCATTTACACTTCTTTCCTGCACCTCACATTAAAAGTAAATAAATATAAATAAGTTATACTTTAACAGTTATGTAAAATTTATTTTGTCAAAACTTATACAATACAATTATATGTTGTATAGAAATTTATTTGCCGTATTAAAAACATTTAAGAACTAGGAAGAGGTTTGAAAATGAAATAACTAAAAAAAATTACATCACACATATGGCCTTCATGTTAGTTGAAGTTTGATGAAATTTTTCAGTTTTTAATCTTGAAAACTTGGAAAGCCTTATTTTCTTAAATACAACGTCAGTCGCCTTCTGTACCTTGACAAGCGATGGTCCCTTTAGTAATTAAAGCACGAGATTTCGGGAATTCGGGGAACACATATACACACACAGAATATATATATATATATATATATATATATATATATATATATATATACACAATTGTAATGTGATTTCAAAATAAGAAAAATGTCTCGATCTGTTTTCAAAAACACAGTAGTTTGTCACTTGGAGTAAATAAATAATGAAGAGCATTAAGTGAATTAACAAAGTATCTAAAAGTAGTAAATATTTTGAATGGACATAAATGTGTACGCGGATAGGAGTAGAAAATGTGATATTCACTTTTTTGGTAGCAGGAAATAATCGAGCATAAAAAATCGACGCTCTTAATATTAACTCCACTTCGTTGGGAAACTCTCCTAGCGGGAAATATTGAATTTTTTTATTTTTAGTTCCATTTATACTAAAAATAGCTTACAACGAACACTAAACTTAATTGTAAATTACGTAGGGATTGTGAGCTATTATAATAGCCACCAAAATTATTCAAAATAAGGCAATATTAATCATGAAAACAAAAAGGAAAGAATAATCATGAAAACCATAATACCCATTTGTGTTTTATTAAAAAATTAGTGAAAATTTAGTTTAATTAGAATACCAAACTAAAAAGTCTAATTCTATCTATAGATAACTAATAAATATACTAAATTACTAACTAACATGAGCCGTTAAAGAAGTTTCACTTCATCCATGAGCTTTTTGGGTGAATCTCATACCTATTTTTATTTCACGAACAGGTCGAGCAATTTTTTTTCAATCGTGTCTCGGAAATGACGCTAGATTGATGTGATTCTAGAAGTGATAGGTTTTGCACTTTTGGGAAATAGAAAATTTTTAACTAAATTGTCAAAATTATATGTTTTGATGACATTTTCACTTTGAAAACGATTCTGAAACGAGCATAAAAACCATATCACAGTTTATTAATGTAACCTAATACATTTTGAGTGTGTTTAAATTACTCTATTCTCATTAGTTTACTAAATTCAAACTGCCTATCTAATAGTACTTATTTTAAAGGATATATTAAGATTTTTCCCCTGTTGTTACAAATATATTTAAAATAGGAAATTAAAATTCTATATATTAATGAGAATTTCCAAATCTTTTACGTGGAACGTTCCATTTAGTTACCAAGTTGCGATATATGAATATTTGATGCATAAATATAGTAACACTCAAAACCAGGGGGCTTGAGTGTTATGATTAGCCCAAATATATAAGTTTTTTTTTTGAGTAACGTCTCGTGATATTTATTTTTTAAGGCCGCAACAGAATTAACCATTTTTGGGTCCACAAATAGACTATTTTAGGAAAGACAAATTTTATATTTAAATTAAAAGCTATAAAAGTTTGATGAACATGAGTAAGACAGGTAGGAAAGTATAATTATGTGTAATTTTGATATACCGGAATGTATTATAGTCAAACATTCAACCATATCGGGTTTAGCTAATATCCACACCTACCTTTTCTGACGGAACAGAATATTAAACTTCGCTATCTCGTTAAATATTAGCAACTCGAGCCATTATCTTGTAATCGGACCCGCACCGTTTTAGGTCACGAAAACTCAAAATGAACTGATAATATTCGCACCGTGAAGACGCTAATGTTTTTCAGTATTGCAGTTTTTATACTCTCTATATTGTGCCGTAACTTAAGGGTATGGTAATATTCATTTTGTGCACAAGAGGTGACGTGGCTTATCCTGGATTTTTCAAATGTATGAATTTTTGTTATAATTTACTATCGAGCAAAAATTTAACATTTGGCTTAAGGACCTACATATTGTAGGTAATTGGCTTAAAACTATTCGCATTGATATACTGAAAGCATTTTTTATCACCCTCCGCTCTATGTGCCACCCTCTTTTTACGAATGCGGATAATTTACGTAAATTTTGTGTGCGATGTAGACTGATCATATTGTCCCCAGAAGAGAAAACACACTGTATTGTTTTTCCCTATAAAACATTGATCCATCAGTTTAAACACTAAACCATCGGACGCATTAATACAAACACAAAATTTTTTTACTTCAATAGAAAATGCGGAAACTTTATGAGATCGGTCACGTGTCTATCTGTCTGTCGCAACCGATTTTGCTAAAAACTGTTTGATAGAGAGAGCTAAAATTTTAAGGAAATATTTGTATTGTAGTTTTAGAAGAACAACTTGTCTGATATTATTAGTGAAGGTCAACAACTAGATGAATGTTATGTTTAGGTTATTTCTGGGCAATACATTACAACAAAAATTACACTAACATTTAAAATATTTAATTATATTACTTGTAATTTTAGTTAAATAAGTTTTATATATATATATATATATATATATATATATATATATATATATATATATATATATGTGTATATATATATATATATATATATATATATACATATATATATATATATATATATATATATATATATATATATATATATGTTTATATACATATAAATAATCAGCTATGAATTACTTAACTAGTCCTAGAATACTCCATATTTGAAAACGAAGTGTGTTCCATTTTCAGATTCGTAATCATTACAATTTAGCTTTCAACTATTCTCCTAAGTTCCTAAGATTATAGATTTACATAATAAATAATTTCATTTTGTGAGTCGATGTGAGTGTTTAAGAAATGTACACACCCCGACATAATGGACATCTGTTGATATTTCAACAAATGTGTTCTATTTAAAAAAAAATCTCTTGGTAAGTGTTTTATTAAAATTGCATACTTATTTAAAACATCATTACACATAAAACTCTTAACTGTAAATCAATTGTCAAATATCTAGAAACGAGAATAGATATTGAATATATTTGGCATTAATTTTGTAGAAATTCATTATTCACAATTAAATGAAACTACGTGATGTAGTATTATTTCTACCTTTTTAATTTCTTTACCACGACCTAGGTTTCGTTGTATTACAATATCTTCAGGTGGGGTATTAGCAAAGATTAACTCTTATTAACAACCAACAGTATTTATATGTTTCAAACACAGTAGCAGAAGCCTGGTTTGTGCGGATTTTTTCATTGTTTATGTTAGTGAGTTTATTGCAGGAGCGCAGTGTAGGTTTTATTATATTACAGAGAGTTATACAATATACCAGTATTTTAGTGAGGGTAATAAATTATATTGTTGTTATTATGTGAGGTTATACAATGCAAAATGTACGGTGTATGTAATAATTAAATGGAAGTTAGTATCGGCAATATATTTATACAAAAGCAAGGGTATTTGAAAGTAAGGACAAGGCAATACACTAATTCTACATATCTTCGGTTTAGTGTATTCATATATTTATTTATTTATTTCTTTTAATTTTTTTTGGTTTTTATTATATATACTTATATTTATATGTGTATTAGTGCTGAAACAATTTCCAGAGTACTGTAGTATCAATGTTGTACATTTATATTATATGTAGAAGATATTAAGAACGGGTGATGATATTATATTTAGTTGTTCAGTAAATATATGGACCTTGATTTTTTTTTTATGTCTGTTTATTTCTAATGTTTCTAGGATATTAAGTTTATAACCTTTTGTATTTATTTGTAATATATAGGGGGAATTATCAGTATGGGGGTGATGGTTATTTTCAACGAGATGTTTAGGAAATTGAGATGTGTCTTTTTTATTATTTCGCCAGCTGGCAATGTGTTCTTTATATCATGTATTAAAATCTCTTCCTGTTTGACCTATGTATACACTATCACAGTCGTTACATTTAAGTTTATAGATATCACTCTTTTTATGTTTCTAAATTTTTGCTTTATTATTAATAAGGGTTTTTACCCAACTTTTTTAAGGTACTATACGTACATCTTATATTATTTATATTTTTATTATTAGTGAAGAGTTTTCCTAATTTGAGTGAAACATTACCTATGTATGGGATAGATTTATAGTAAATATTATTATTATTTGGCACGACCGGGTATATTTCTTGTATTAGTATTTTTCTTAATTTATTATGGTACAGTTTTGTGACAATTGATGGGTCATAATTATTATTTGTTGCGATTTGTTTTATAGTTTTTATTTCTTTACGTAGATTAGGTTTTTCTAGAGGGATGGTTAAAGCTCTGTGAATCATGGAATGGAAGGCTGCTAACTTATGGGACCAAGGGTGTTGAGATTGACCATTAATTATGGAGTCTGTAAATGAGTCTTTTCTAAATATACTAAATTTATGTTTATTATTTTTGCGTTCTATTGTTATATCTAAAAAATTAAGTTTATTATCGGACTCTACTTCTAAAGTGAATTGATTAGTGAGATAGTGATTATTGTGTAAGGAGTTAGCAAAGTTAACACACTGAACTAACTGTCGCTGTGTACCTTTCCAGCAGATAAGGATATCGTCAACGTATCTATAATAGTATAATATATTGGTCGCTAATTTACTGTTTAAGAGGCTGGTTTCTAGATGGTTCATAAATAACTCGGCTAAAAGGGGACTGAGGGGGGAGCCCATTGCAAGGCCATTGAATTGTTGAAAAAAAATTTTAACGAATAGGAAATAATTTTGGCCTATGCATAATTTAAAGAGGTCTCTAATTTCCGACGCTTCAATGGGGTTTAACTTTTTCTTTTCTAAAATATCTGAAATGATATTTAGGCAATCTTTTGGTGGTATATTAGAAAATAAGTTTACTACGTCGAGTGATACTAATTAACAATTGGATCATCTCACTTTGCTAAACATCTCATTGAAAATAACCATCGACCCCATACTGATAATGCCCCCTAAACGTAACCTGTCGTTGAATTGGCAGATTGCCGCCGATTTTCACGTCTTTAGTCGTGCATTTAGATTCGTGTACGGTGTAATGCAGAAATTATAAGTGGATGTAATGCAGAAATTATAACTGTTGGTTTCGAGTATAAATTGATTAATTGTGTTAAAAGAAAATTAGAAAAAATATGGCTTAAAGTAGAATAACAGGAAAAAGAAGAATAGGTTTATTGACAAATAATGATTATTAAAAACTAATACCTCACAATAACAATTAAAGAAATTTTACTTCATCGACGGGCATACCCATATAAAGTAAGTTTACCTAGTTTAATTTCACGAATAGCATAAGCCATTTATTCATCTGCCGTTTCGGAGAAACAATGGAGCAAAAACGAAGAATATTTAAATATTGACCATGAAAATGTGATATTTTGGCCCGTGTAGGGGACTAACCAGTTATGATAACAATTATGATGTAAAAGTTACCTTTTGATTAGACATTATATACAAAAACTTTCGTAGTGCTTATAAAAATCGTTTTAAATATGCAAAGGGCAAAATAATTGTAATAGACCTATGAATGCATCGCAAAATTCGTTAATGGAAATTAATACATCAAAATTTTGAGTATCTTTAATTTTCCAAATTCTCACCAAGTTACGAACTCAGGCGTCTATAATAAATATCAAAACCTTGTATCGTCATCATCATAATATAGTTATGTACAAAGAGAATATTTGTAACAATACGTTATGGTGGCATTATACTTCTCATAAGAGAAAGCTTAAATAAAACGTTTGTCCATTTTTGCTTACAAATATGAAGCGTGAATTTCAAAGTTTTATAAATCAAAATAAAAGGCTCGAAAACTATTACATAGAATATTCCTTTGATTTAGAAGTTCGAGAGATTTTTTTCTGATATTTAGATTACTCACATAATTATTTTTGAGCCTCCATTTTTAGGATTGGCCTTTTTACGCACAGATCAAAAGGAATATAAATTTGACTAGCGCAAGTAAGATCTACACAACTGCGGATATATATATATATACATATATATATATATATATATATATTTTCTTTTTTTTTCTTTTTTTTTTTTTTTCAATACTGCAGTGTTATTGACATACCTTCAATTAGATCGGATTCGAATACTACTCTTATCTACTTTTCCTGATGAAACGTGCTATTAAACTTCGCTATCTTCTTGAGTCCACGCAAAAGGGGCTCTTATTGTACCCATCCTAGCGTCCGCGTCCACCGGGTTGTTAAAGCTCAAAACAAAACTCCCACCGTTAATACTCAAGTTTTTTAATATCTAACTTTTTAAGTTTTTTTATTGTGTGACCTAACTTATAAGGATGGAAATATCCACTTTGTGCCTAAAAGGCCTTACGACGTTTCCTCTTTTTTCAAGACTTTTTTTGGTATAATGTAATGTAATTTTTGGCATAATGTAATGGTGAAATAGAATCCTAACTAAATATTCATGGGCCTGGTATTTTAATACATTGAGCAAGCAAATATTGACATTTACGGACTTCAAAACACTGACTATCAACCGAATCATGCGTAACCCTTGTTGAACGAAACCGGCCTATTTGCTAAAGTTTATATGTAAAGTATTGGCTTCGAAAAGTTACCATGAAAGCGAAAAGTGGTTTAGCTTATATTATACTCATTACGTGAAAAAATTAAAGCATCTTTGTGAAAATTTCATTTTAAAAGCTTGTTCTGTCAAGTATCGTGAATTATTCAAACGAACAATCTAATAAACTTCAAAAAACTAAATTTCACTATATGGATCAACCAGTGGTTGAAAAATTAAACCATCACACAAACAAATATATGTACATATATATATATATATACATATATATATATATATATATATATATATATATATTTATATATATATATGTATATATGTATATATGTATCCATATATACATATATATATATATATATATATAGAGGAAAAAAGGACTCCTTATAATATAACTTACTTTTTTGTCTTATTTTTCTGTCATAAGCGATTTTCTCAGAAAAAGTTTTTAGCAGAAAATTTAAAAATAAAACCTAGTTAGGAAATATATGCGCCAAAACATCCAAAATATGACATTTTTTATTTACCCTAATTTAATTGCGTTGTGGTCGCTGGTAAAGTGATTGCGTCTGTCTCTTTATTAGTTCTTCATTTTCATCACTCTTATTAGTTCTTCATTTTCATCACTCTTCGTCTGTCTCTTTATTAGTTCTTCATTTGATGAAACATTTCCGTCTCCTTAAAGCTGTAGATTCATCAATCTTCTTTCATCGGTGAACTGAAGAGCATTTGATCAAAAGCCATAACGAATAAAAGAATTTTGGAAATATACGATTAGAAGAGTACAGGAAACTATAGAAATGATTGCAAATTTCATAATTTTCGATATATCCACCAAATTTCGGCGTTGCTTAGAAATACGGGCAATATATTTACATTTTGAAAAATCAAATGTTAGTTTAAAACAAATAAATAAAATGAAAGAGAAGAAACGGGGAAAGGAACAGTGGGGTTGACAATAAAATTTAAATTATTAAATTGGGGCGATTCGCCTTGAGGCCATTTTTAAAGTATTCTCAGACACAAGTTTAAATATAATTATAGTTTTAGTAGGAAATGATAAAACTAAAAAAAAAGTCAAGAGTAACTGCACGTAGTCGATAAAGTATGAATATAAAAGCAATTGTACCAAAGTATCCAATAAAAAATAGAGTAGACATGAAGCACCTTAGAGAAGGAAAAGGGATAGGAATTAACTACAATTGGTAAAGTAATATAATATAATATAGAAAAAAAACAACCATAAATTGTAAGTACCCTTTATTTTCACTGTAGATTTTATCATTGCTTTACTGTATACTAATATGAAAATTAAATTATAGTTATCGGTCATTGTTTTACTGTATACTAATTAAATTATAGTTATCGGTCTCCAGTTTAATATAATTTCATTTGTATCTAGCTATAATTGACCGCCGACCGGAGCCTGGCTACAATCTTGGTCACGAATTTTACTAGTTTGCTTGGTTTTATATCATACAGATTACCCAATCGGCTGTGTTAAATTCTGCACTTAGCTGGATTGACTAATATATGCCATTAAATAAAAGCATGTAATTTTGTGTAGCTTTTACATTTTGGATAGTTGTGAAATTATAAGTCGGTTTGTATCATTTTGATATTGTATTGAACGTTTGTGATATCTAAGTAAAAAGAAACCAATGCAGCTAAGACAAAGGGGAAATTTAAAAGTTCATTAATATAGTCTGATATACAAAATTGAAACCGTATTTCACAATTGCTATTATAAGGAAGTGATTTCAGGCTCGACAGGATACTCAGGCAGGTAACTTTTCTGATATCATTCTGGTTTTGTTTAATATATAGCATTTTTAAATATCTACTTTCGAGACATTTGAGCATTATTTGTTTGGCCTTCAATTAATTCCAATAGGTAGTTCCTTCTGTCAAGTTTCATCCTCAATTATATAAGATCTCATTTCAACTTTTGCAAGAGGAGTCAATGATTTTCATTTTTTAATATTTATACCTTTAGTTTCAATATCAGCTTCGGTTAGCAAAGTATAGGCATAGACAGTGACAGATTGTAATTAGAAATTTATAGTCACAATTTCGTATCAAATAATTCTTTTATAACCCTGTTCTGTATCGCAGAAAAGTTTCGAAAGCCTCTATCTGTCTATGAAATACCGTCTTTAATAGGAAAAATAGCGACGCATTCACTATGGAGGGCGACAAAATAAATCGAATTGCCTTCTAACCTTTAACAAATACGTGACATGATCAAAAACACTTCATTAAATAAATTTAACAAGATCCTCATATTTCTACGACTCATCGGACTTTTGAAACACCGATAAATAAATTATATAGAGGATAAACCCAGGCACACGCTGCAATCGAGCACTACTCGATAGTGTCCGGGGCGTTGAACAAATGGCGGCTAAGCACCCGCCCTTAGATACTTGGATGGCATATTCTATTATATGCTTTCGGTTGGAAACGTGACAAAAATGTAAACACGCTCTCGACAAAATTAATCAGCCCTTTACTTGCAACACTCGTGATGAGAACAGTTCAAAGGTTTCATGTGCTTTGCAAAATGCCTTGTAGGGTATAGTGGGCCATTGGGAACATTTTATGGGCTGGAAAAGTGATATGGGAGATTAAAAAATTAACAAATTCATCAAAATGGATACATATTTCATTAGTTATTTAGGCGATGCTCATTTATATTGATTAAATACAAAACTAAAATCATATTTCTGCGGTGGCATCGTATTGTATCGAACTTCAATTTCAATGGGATTTTCATAATTTGCTAAAACTTATCTCAATATATATATATATATATATATATATATATTTATATATATATATATATATATATATATATATATATATATATATTTATATATGAAATCTTATTCCTTCACTTTTTCTTCTTTTATATTTTAAAGATGGAAAGTGGTATTTTTATGATGTTATTTCAAAATAAAAATTAGGCTTTAATTTTTTGTCCCGAAAGTAAAGGTGAAAATAAAAATTTTGTTTATCAAATATGACTAATATGATATAATGTAACTGAAATTTTATTAATACCCGTAATCGCAAAAACAGTTTTCCACAATTTGAAAATGGAATCAGTTTACTGTAGGTTTTAATTATATAATTATTTATTTTACAAAAATAATAATGTTCAAAATTAAAATAATCCCGCTTTGAACGTTTAGATGAAATTTATATTTCAAGTTATTTTACAAATTTAAATTTTAATTGTTACAAATTTAAATAACCCTCATTATTTTAATCACTACTTCACTATCAGATGATATTTATTCCAGTTCCAGTGTGCTTCTCTCTCAATCATTATTGTTTACATTTCGCTCTCCTATTCATTTTTCTTTTATAATATTTGTTTTTCCGCATGCTAAGCACTTTGGGTATATCTGTAATTTAAACATTGGGTTTTCAAGAAGGAAATAATAAATTATTAATAAATAAATAAATGTTTTGTTCAATTAAAAATGGCAATGTCAAATAAACATAGCAACTTGGGCTGTATAAATTCACAGAATTTAGCGCTCGTTAACCAGATCATCTTGGAACTATCAAAACAGATCGTCTTTGGACAGGTCGAGGTTTTTTGAATAGAGCACAGGTGAGAAAGCCCATATAACTTCTTCAGCCGATCTGTAGACAAGTCCTTATTCTTTTTGCAATATGTGGTCTAAATTTTTCATTATACGAAATCACTTGACCTACTTGTTCCAAAATATCCCTTAATCTGTAGGTAAACTCAATCTTTGCTATCTGATGATTAGTCTAATAATTTAGTTTACTAGCACTACTTACTTTTATATTTACTGACATTACGTAAAAATATGGCCGGAAGCAGTACTGTAACTATTTTTACCAACGAAACTTACTTTCGATTTATTCTTTGAATTATATAAGTATACGTACATTTATTTACAATAATCAAATTATTGGCAAATGTGCACTTAACCTCGCTATAATTGATTCATTTGTTTCAATCAAATTTCTATATTTTTGGCTAATTGTTAATGCTATTAAAATACATGTCAATAAAAATGTATATGGCTTACATATTTAGTCTCCATAACTAGTACTAATGTTGTGATTTGTAGTTCCAATGAGTTTTGTTAAAAAAGTGCATAATTTTTTCCGTGCATTTTAACACTTACTAATTTAACAAAAATAAAAGAAAGTGAAGACGTTGTCTCTTATGAGACGTTGGTTTAAAGTACATTCAATTTCGTCCATTTTAACACACAGCTCTAGTTTTCGTGAAAAGTGAATATTAAAACTGTGAAAAGGATGACGTTCTTTATGATTATTATTGGATATTATTAACGTTTTTACAAATGCCATTGTCAATACTATTTTGTAGGTAGTAAAATGAGCGTTATAATTGAAAATAATTTTTTTGAAAAGTCTTGGAATATTGTTAGTTTTTCTTGCGAATATAAGCATAATTGTTATTTATAACCCACTATCAACGTGCAGATAAAATAAAACACTTATTTAAAAAATCTGACAACTCTGTACTCTCATCAAAATGTTATTGTGAATGTGATTATATAAAGACCGAAATAAATAAAAATAAAAAAAGGGAATATGATGAACGTGGTGGGATCACCAATGACAATTTAATAACTTCTGGAGTACGAATTTAGCTATGTCCGATTGGACCTTATGGTGAAGAAAATAAATTTTTTAGTATTTTTTACGTTGGTCTTATATTTCTGTGCGAAGTCGGTTAAGTTGATTGCAGTATATTGTTAAGATTACTGTCGTATTTTATAATAGTAGCCTCCAAAAAACGCACTATACTAAACTTCTTTTGCATTCCACCAGACAGATAACAAAATTTTCTTTTGACGAAATTCAGTTTTTGGAGTCGGAATCGGTTTTTCGTGTGAATGCCAATGGTTAGCCATTGGCGCTCGCGTATGGTACGGTACGTATCTTTTGCGTATAGTTTATGTACAGACTTCACTTTTCGTTCCCGATTACCAATTGGTTGAGCCAATGTTGAGTGCATCTCAGGGAAAGAAGATATGTACGAAGAGGTGATCATGCTAGGTTAGATTAGTTTACATGCTTTATCCAGTTGATAAAATTGTTTCAATACTTGGACATGACTGCAACTGAGCTTTTTTTTCCACGCAACGTGAGGTGAGGTGGACGTTTCTATAAATTAATTATTCTAAAATATCTATGTCAACTTCTAATAGTCAACTTCTGCTAGTTTTTATTTCCATTGTATATCTCTTTTCACGATATTTCTTCAAACTGCCAATACAAACTGTTTTTTTTTTAATCTTGACAATAGTCTCTATCAAGCAGAACAAAATGGCTCTGTATTACATGTCGAGGCTTTTGTTCAATCGCCGTAGTTTAGCACTGGGTAATGTGGTCAGCACTTGAATTAGTGTCTAAATTAAAATATCGCTCAACTTCATTCTAATATGTCACAATTGGAAATATTTATTGCTTTCGATTACTTCAATTATGCGGAGACAATTATCTTCGGATTTGATTTCATTTCCAAAGTTTTCGTCTTAAACTACCTGTTACTACATTTTCTTCTTTAACTACATACCAACTACTAGTTCTATTTGTAATTACCGGTTGTGGATGTATCCATTAGACCAACGTGCAGTATAAAAACTTATAATCGTGAGCCTAATATTAACGTTGGGTCAATATTATCATATACACGTTCCATATTTACATCTAGCAAGCAGTTATCCTGGCAGTAGCCATTCATATATTTATATGCGTTATGTGAATTTATAGTTTAAATAATTTTTAAAGCGAAAGTCACTTCATGATTTTAAAGAGGTTTGCAAAAATAGCCGAGAAAATTAATTAAATAATGATATATTTTATGTTTCCATCACATGCAAACAATTTCGAATCTAAGGTATAATAACTTGCATGCAATATTGGTATTTTTAATCAAATTATAAAGTTGTTAAATAAACGTATGTATCCATATTATGAAAATTGAACCATAAATACCTTTAATCATGATTGAGAATTGTGGCAATGAATAGAAAAGTACAAAATTCTACTTCATTATATACTATTCAAATATTCTCTCAGAGTCTCAGAGGAAGAATAAATTATTTTCAGCTTTAAGACAGATCATATAAAAGCTAAGTAAAAGATACTTTGCTTAAAATAAATTAATAAATTTGGCAACACGATGGAGGGGTTCATTGAATCCCTATTCGTTAGGTTTAATTTGTTAATTACGCTTGAACGAACCCGAGATCAATCATTTGTACTGAAATTATACAATTGAATGTAGAACTCTATCAGTTTAATTTTTGGTACGAACCAGATAGCGGGAAGAAAATTTAAATATGAATTGTGGCTTTCCTTCACCAATTAAAATTTTGTACGCGTTTTTGAGAAACGATAAGAAAACTAAACTACATTATCGGTAGATAAAAATTGGGAACTAGACCGAAATACGTTAGCTTAGATCTTTCTAATGTATTTCGACTAGTGTCGCTTGTTTTGGGTTTATTACCCTGATTATTATATGCATCAACCAAATTATATTTAAACATTACTTGTAATTGTAGGTCAGGTAATAATACAGAAAAAGTGATGAACGGGGCTACGTGTAACGAATAATTAATACTAAAGCGCTGAAACTTAATACTAAAGCCTCCTTTTCCTTAATATTTAATGACATTAGTTATCATATAAATACATTTCTTATATATATTTTTATACATTTTCCTTTCATTTTCAGTAGCGATTTTAATGGGTACGTAAGAAAGTTATGAGCGTTTTTCAGAGTCCCTATCTTTTTTTAAATGAAAGAACTATCTTCAGTCCAACAGTATAAAGTAGTAGTGGTAAAGTATACGGGTATATTAAGATGTTTTGATCTTTTAATAGTAAAAGTTAATATTGATTTTATACTTTGATATGGATCAATGTGTTTGGTATAAACTGCTACGGTGTTATGTGTAAACTTGTTTTGCACATGAAAGAAGACACGTTGGAATTGGTTTCTATTCAGATATTCTTAACCAATTGAGAGGCAAGAATTGGGGAAGACATTTTTAGTCTTTCCTGTTAAATTGGTCAAATGGGGATAATTGTAAAATATTTATTGGTGTCTATTCTTCTGTCATGAATATTTTTCTGATAATATTTTATGTTGCAATTAAATTATAGTCGGTCTTCAAATAGGTATAAGTTTTTAATTTCAATATATATTTAAAATAATATTTCATTAGATGGAGTACAATTACGAGGTCATAAAACAAAATTTTTTGACCAACGAAGTTCAGCCGTATTGTTATCAGTTTGATGTTTGTTTAGTACCATATACAGCTGCAGTATGATTATACTTGACTGTATTAAACAACTTTAGATAGAGCAAAACGTCATTTCCTACACATGGATTCTATCTGTGAATATAATCAGTGAAGTTATTTCACAAAGCAAAAGAAGTTAATTTGTGCTTAAAAAATAAACTACTCAACACCGATTTACTTTCGAGGAGTTTCACTTTCGGTAAAAGCAAAAGTTTTGATTGCAGGTATCGTCACTCAAATGATTAAGAGCTACTTTCTTGTTATTATAACATTCAAACCAGAGGATATACTTTATTTAATAAACGCCCTACTCAACTACACCGCAAACTCTCACCAAAAACTCACGAAAGTGTAATCGGCCAGGAAAACGTAACTAAATAAAAATAGCTAGTCGACGAAGAGCAGAGGAAGTGCCCGTGTGAGACGTAATTTCCGCAACCGCCGTTGAAATTGTCGGGACCCGCTACCGACGACGCCGCTCGCGTTAGCGGTCACCGCAGTATACGTTAACGTCAGTTGCATTCCAGATTAGAGGCGAATAAAATTGCACAGTGGCGCTCTAGTGAAAATAACAAAGTTACTAATTTCATTTTGTTCGCAAACAACTGTCATTTGAATTGGCCCTCGGGGAGTGCGCTAGGTACAGAACCTGTGAAACGTTTATTGTATTTCCGACTCTCACCGTTAAGATTATGACTTGAAGAATTAGTCAGTGTTTAGTTTTGCAGTCAGTTTTACGTCGTAGTTTGTCCATTTGCAAATTTACAGATATGAAGATCTTGGAATATTACTTAGTAGCTTAAATATGATATGTATTGGAATAATGCAAATATTTATCCATTAGTTTCTAATATATTGAATTATATATTCTAAAATAAATATATACAATGTTATTATGAAGGTACGCACGCATTCCTATATACAATCACACATTTACATACGCTCGTGAAGAAGAAACATTACATAAAAATAAAAAATTACATATTAATTTCGCAGTATTTTGTTATATAACTTCCTTGTATTAAATACAGAATCATCTGCTGGAAAAGAGTAATAAGAATTCCTTTTGATTTTGGTGGAGGTTCGTATACCTAGAATATCGAAAAAGCGGCAGATCAGAGACGCATTGAAGATGAAATTTCGACTGTCACTCTTTCAATTCTGGGGTGACGTCATACTAAAATCTGCAGCGGAACACGCTAAATTTACTTTTGTTGTATACGAAATTCAGATGAGGTTTTCTTGGGAATTCAAATGAAAAAAACTTGAGGAAAATCCTGATAGGTTTGAATGTACCTGGTGACGAGTGAATGACACGTGAATGACCTGTTATCGTGAATATTGTTAGATTATTTAATTTATTATACTCATGTAATACCGATTTTGCCCATCGATTGATTCGTGTGGTGTAAGGAAAACGTAAAAGACTTTCTTTTTAAAGAAATATATAGTATAAGTATTATTTTGCATTACAATTACAATGTAATTTTTTACGAGTAAAGTAGTTAGATGAATTATGGCCAGATGCATGCATATATGGTTCTGTTACGGTTTTGGCCAGGAAACTCGGTTAGTGTTATCTGGGAACATTTTTATCCTATAAACAGCTAATGCAATTTAACTGATATTTATTTAATATAAAATGCTGCAATGGCGCTAAATCATAAAATTGTTTAAATTTTTTTAAAAATTGGCAAGAGAATGGGCAAGAAGATCAGTACAATACAGAGGTCAAGAACAGTCAGTGAGTACGAGAAAAGGAATTTTCGCAAAAAATTATTTGTAAGCGTTAGACTATTTGAAAATTCATTGAAAAAATGAAGACTTCTATTCTGGTGATAATCCAATCTGTGAAGGAAAGAATCACAAAAATCGGTAATCAATTGCCCATAACTACATCTGTACATATGTACAGATGGATGAACAGAGCCACATGCTAGTAACAAATTTTAAAAAACGAGATTCTTTATTTCATTTCTTTATTTTTTCTCAACCTTGAAACACCTATAATCTATGGAATCATCATATAATTAAGGGAAAGATTTACTTTATAAAACGTAAAACTATGCTTCTCGCTATAATAGTTACAATTCAGGAATTGCCGGAAGGTATGCTAATTGAATTTCCATTGCGTTTTTTATTTATGTTATTTAAAGTCTGCATATGGTTTTTTTTCTAAAATTTTACTTACTTGACTGTAGAAGGCAAAGTGGAGTGTATTGATTGTTTGATGTTAGATTTGCGCCTACTCTTCAGCCTTTTTGCTCCTGTAGTTTGAATTGCTTGATGGATTTTCATATGTAAGATATCGTTGGATTAATTGTAGTTGCTTAGCTATCACTGGTATTGTTGGATTTACCGTAGTTTCTGAAAATGGATTTTTTTACGAGGAGCAGTGGGGAACTGTGAGTGCAATTGACGAGAGAGCTTTGCCCAGCGGCGGAGTGGCTTGCACATTGGATAAATACTATTACATATACAAATGTATCATGAAACATTTTTATTCATATTATAGATGATTCTGTGCGTTAAAATGAGTTTACTTGAAACATGCTTCTGTAATTTTTTTCTTTAAAATTCCAAATTTGGCAATGATTTTTTTCAGAAACGGTTAAAAATTATGGTATAGTCCCTTTATATTTTCCTATCCTTTATGCACAATATTACGTATATGAAAAATAAATATGTTTTTGCTTAACCTTTACGTAAGTATGTAGGTTCTAAAAGAGAACTTGTCCATTACTCATATACGTAATTAAGTGCATTAATCTAAGCATATAGGAAGCTAGTAACAGTAGTTTTAATTAGTTCAAAGAGTAGGGAATACTCTATCAAACTTAATTTCAAAATCAATTGAGGAAGTGTTAAGAATAAATTCAATTTAAGTTTCATGTGTTATTTGAATTGCTATTTAAAGAGTTGAATTCAAATGTAATTTTGGAAAAAAAATGCACTGCTTAAGACTTTTTTAACATTCCGCAATTTGCGACATCATGAATAATGTTGTAAAAGGTTTGTAAATGTATCTAGTATGCTTAAAGCGTATAAATAAAAGCAACTGTTCTTTCAGTTGTTAAATTCTCAGTACAAAAGTTAGTTTACACCAGGAAAATTAAATTTTACTCAAACTTTACTTAGTTTATACAAATTTATTTTCCTTATAAGTATTTCATTTTATCTACTTGTAACATTTCTTTTAATCTACCTGCATAAACATAAAAGAGTATTAACATATGGACGATAATTAATGATTAAGCTCATAGCAACATTACAAACGGTGTTTTCCAGAAAATTATGATCATCATTGCTTAAACACAATGTGCAGAATGTTACATGTGAATAACTTATTACCACATGGCACATTGCTAAAGAAATAGCTATGTGGAAAGCTTTGTTGATGGAGACGTTAGCGAACAGAAATTTAATTTGAAAATGAAATTGTGGAAATTAAATATTTTTATGAAATTTCCATCCCACCTTTAAACAGTTGACAAAACTATTTGATTGTTGTTATATAATAATTATATAGTGTGCGAGAGATATTTGAAATTCCAATTCCAATTCCAAATTATGTTTAAATGTGATTCAAAGGCATAATCAGTGTCATCTTTCTATTAATCATCACGAATATGGTAATACACGGCAAGACGCCCATGTGATATAAGTTACAAGACAGCGTATAAATCGGGACTGAAATCTATTAATGTCACATATGGCAAGTTTTATTAGAACTTTGTAATGTATATGGAATATATTTTACGTGATAAAAGTTATTAACCATACTAAGCAATTCTTGAATTAAACTTCATAATTTTTTTTTTAATTTCAGTTTAATTTAATAGATGACATAATGGTGCTGTTGCTAAAAGATTTAGTTAACACTTAGAGTATAACGAATATCATAATGCATCATAATCTGATTCAGTATAACGAGTATCATAATGCAGGAACTGAGATCGAGTGCTTTATGGTGTTGTTTAGGGTGCGAGCAACGCGCGGCGTAGACTTTCATTAATGTAATAAGTCAATGTCAACTAAACGACAAAGGATTTTATTGATTTGGGGCGTTTGCTTAACAAAATTATCTAAATACAGATGGGGAAACTTGATTTCCAGACCAACGCCTTGATAGGTTTCAACAATTTTAAGTGAGCTTTGCTATAAAAAATGAAAGTGGTTCTTAAAAATATTTTAATTTTAATAAGAGACGTGTTGCTTGGAAAAAAGCGAAAGAAGACGTAATTAAGGAAGTTCATAAATATGTTTCAACTTATAACGGCTATTGCGTTTAGAGCTGTAACTGTTTTGAGCGAATCGCAGATAGTACATAAGCTCCATTTACACTTCTTGCCTGTAACTCACATTAAAAGTAAATAAATATAAATAAGTTATACTTTAGCAGTTATATAAAATTTATTGTGTCGAAAATTATACAATGTAAATATTTCATGTTATATAGAAATCTATTTCCCGTATTAAAGACATTCTAGAACTAGGAAGAGGTTTGAAAATGAAATAACTAAAAAAAATGACGTCAAACATATGGCCTTCTTGTTAGTTGAAGTTTGACGAAATTGTTCAGTGTTTAATCTTGAAAACTTGGAAAGCCTTGTTTTCCTAAATGCAACGTCAGTCACATTTTGTACCTTGACTAGCGATGGTCCCTTTTTTATCGAACCCTTAGTAATTAAAGCATGAGATTTCGGGAATTCGGGAAACACACACAGAATATATATATAAATATATATATATATATATATATATATATATATATATATATATATATATATACACAATTGTAATGTGATTTCGAAATAAGAAAAATGTCTCGATCTGTTTTCAAAAACACATTTAGTGTAGGTTTGTCACTTGGAGTAAATAAATAATGAATAGCATTAAGTGAATTGACAAAGTATCTAAAAGTAGTAAATATTTTGAATGGACATAAATGTGTACGCGGATAGGAGTAGAAAATGTGAAATTCACTTTTTTGGTAGCAGGAAATAATCCAACATCAACAATCGACGCTCTTAATATTAACTCCACTTCGTTGGGAAACTCTCCTAGCGGAAAATATTGAATTTATTTATTTTTAATTTCATTTATACTAAAAATAGCTTAAAACGAACATTAAACTTAATTGTAAATTACGTAGCGTAAATTACGTACCAATAGCCATAAAAATTATTCAAAATAAGGCAGTATTAATCATGAAAACAAAAAGGAAGGAATGATCATGAAAACCATAATACACATTTATATTTTTTTAAAAATTAATGAAAATTTAGTTTTAATCAGAATATCAAACTAAAAGGGACATTCTTATAGATAACTAATAATTGTACTAGATTACTTCTTTGACGGCTCATAATTTAGCACGTAATAATTGTACTAAATTATGAGCCGTCCAAGAAGTTTCACTTCATCCATGAGCTTTTTGGTTGAAGCTCATACCTATTTTTATCTCACGTACAGGTCGAGCAATTTTTCTTCAATCGTATCTCGGAAATGACGCAGCAAAAAATATTATCAAAAACGTGATCCTAGAAATGATAGTATTTGAACTTTTGGGAAATAGAAAATTTTGAACTAAATTGTCAAAATGATATGTTTTGATGACACTTTCACTTTGAAAACGATTCTGAAACGAGTATAAAAACCATATCATAGTTTATTAATGTAACCTAATACATTTTTAGTGTTTTTAAATTACTCTATTCTTATTAGTTTACTAAATTCAAACTGCCTATCTGATAGTACTTATTTTAAAGGATATATTAAGATTTTTCCCCTGTTGTTACAAATACATTTAAAATAGGGAATTAAAAATTTTATATATTAATGAGAATTTCCAAATCTTTTACGTGGAACGTTCCATTTAGTTGCCAAGTTGCGATATATGAATATTTGATGCATAAATATAGTAACACTCAAAACCAAGAGGCTTGAGTGTTATGATAAGCCCAAATATACAAGTTTTTTTTTGAGTAACGTCTCGTGATATTTATTTTTTAAGGCCGCAACAGAATTAACCATTTTTGGGTCCACAAATAGGCTATTTTAGGAAAGATAAATTTTATATTTAAATTAGAAGCTATAAAAGTTTGACGAACATAAGTAAGACAGGTAGGAAAGTATAATTATGTGTAATTTTGATATACCGGAATGTATTATAGTCAAACATTCAACCATATCGGGTTTAGCTAATATCCACACCTACCTTTTCTGACGGAACGGAATATTAAACTTCGCTATCTTGTTAAATATTAGCAACTCGAGCCATTATCTTGCAATCGGACCCGCACCGTTTTAGGTCACGAAAACACAAAATGAACTGAAGATATTCGCACCGTGAAGAAGCTAATGTTTTTCAGTATTGCAGTTTTTATACTCTCTATATTGTGACGTAACTTAAGGATATGGTAATATTCTTCGTGGCTTATCCTGGATTTTTCAAATGTATGAATTTTTGTTATAATTTACTATCGAGCAAAAATTTTACTTTTTGCTTAAGGACCTACATATTGTAAGTAATTTTGGTTTAAAACTTTTCGCATTGGTATACTGAAAGCATTTTTTATCACCCTCCGCTCTATGTGCCACCCTTTTTTTACCAATGCGAACAATTTACGTAAATTTTGTGTGCTATGTAGACTGATCATATTGTCCCCAGAAGAGAAAACACACTGTATTGTTTTTCCCATAAAACACTGATCCATCAGTTTAAACACTAATCCATTGGACGCATTAATACAAACACATAATGTTTTTACTTCAATAGAAAAAGCAGAAACTTTATGAGATCAATCACGTGTCTATCTGTCTGTCGCAACCGATTTTGCCAAAAACTGTTGAAAGAGAGAGCTAAAATTTTAAGGGAATATTTGTATTGTAGTTTTAGGAGAACAACTTATCTGGTCGAAACATTAACCAGCTAATAATAAAGAGATATAAAGGCAAAATATTAAAGGAGTTACAAGTAGTAAAATATAAATATATTTGAAAAATAGCTGAATGTTATATTTAGGTTATTTCTGGGCAATATATTTTTACAACAAAAATTACACTAACATTTAAAATATTTAATTATATTACGTGTAATTTTAGTTAAATAAGCTTTATATATACATATATATATATATATATATATATATATATATATACATATATATATATATACATATAAATATACAGCTATGAATTACTTAACTAGTCCTAGAATACTCCATATTTGAAAACGAAGTGTGTTCCATTTTCACATTCGTAATCATTATAATTTAGCTTTCAACTATATATGTATAACATAAAATATATTATAAAATTACCAGAATTCATCTAATTTACTATGTTCACTTCGTTTATAAATTAATGTTCCTAAGATTATAGATTTACATAATAAATCATTTCATTTTGTAAGTCGATGTGAGTGTTTAAGGATTGTATACACAGCGACAAAATGGACATCTGTTGATATTTAAACAAATGTGTTCTATTTAAAAAATAATTGTCTTGGTAAGGGTTTTATTAAAAATGCATCCTTAGTTAAAACATCATTAGACATAAAACTCTTAACTGTAAATCAATGGTCAAATATCTAGAAAGGAGAATAGATGTTAGGTATCGTAACAACCATAGATAAAAGATACGGTTTTAGTAATTTAGAAATAATGATAATTTATATTGCAGTTTTATATATTGCATATTATTTAAAACATTAAAACATTGATCCATTAGTTTAAACATAAACCATAGGAAGCATTCGTAAAAATATATATGTTTTTACTTCAAAAGGAAAAGCAGAACTTTTATGGGATCATTCTATCTGTCTGTCGCAATAAATTTTACAAAAAACCGTTTGAAATAGAAAGTTTGAACTTGAAATATTTAATATTGTATCATATTGAAAAAAATTAAGAGCTCTAAGATATAAAATAAATATAATTTTCCAAAGATCAATAAGAAATTTGAAGATTGTGACATATTCGTCTTTCTAACTTTCCATGGAAATACAATATTAGGTTCATCTACTAGTCGTAACACGTCGTGAAGATTGACGTTTTATCAAATAATTTATTAAGTTAAAACAATCGCCCAAAGAATTTAAGAAATATACTGATAAGGTTATTAACTTTTTTGATTAAGTCTGAAATATAGTTAAAGAATCTATAAGCTACAGAAAAACAAACATGCGACTATCTATATCTAAAGAGGAAAGCTAGTAGAAACTTTATGTTTAGTGGTTTTTTATTTTTATTACTGTCAATAAAAATAAAAAAAAAATGTTTCTGTGCTATGAATCGTAGCATATTTTTCACAGATGGAAAAATATTCTAATTACATTGAAAACGATAATGTTTAAAATCATCGCTGTAATTATTCGATAAACCTTCTGGTTACATGATTATTTTCTAAATTTTTCTTCAGTACTTTCGGAGATGGAGGTAGAGTATGAAAGGAATTACATTTTTGTGGGTATTTTAAATAAAATCTCTAGATCAAATTTATAAAAAAAATTTTAAATCCTAAATTTTAGTATTTCAACTTTTATTGAAGAAAAACAATCAGAGTGATAATGTTGAAATACCTACATAAGAAAGAGTAAAGGGTAAAAGATATGAAAGAGTAAAGGGTAAAAGTCTCATAAGGCGGAAACATGTTAGGATTTTATAAAGTTAGTTTATAAAATGTCACATTTGTTAAGTTATGTAAATAAAAATTTAGATAATGAAAGGTAAATGAATATGATTAGCACAAATTGTGAAAATGTGATAAATTTCCAAGAATTTTAGAGAGAAAATATATGAAAATCATATTAATTTACCAAATTGCAATCCATTAATCCATTTAGAACTTTCGTATCTCTGAAATGATTCCATGGTAACCTTAACTAGGTTTCTGCGAATATTTTAGTGGCAATTTTTAGTAAATCTTAACATAAGTCGTTCTTACTACTGATATTCCACAAGGTAAAAAAAAATTAAAGAAATTTCCTGTTCATTATTTGCATAAACAAAATTTTCCGTATCAGCATTATATATGTATATATATATATATATATATATATATATATGTATATATATATATATATATATATATATATATATATATATATATATATATATATGTATATATATATATATATATATATATATATAAATATATAAATATAAAACGGTTCCCATACACGAATTGGTCATGAAAATTATTTTATTAGGGAGCAGTTTTCTTTATTTTTAAGGCAAAAAAGCTCTGAAACAATTCGAAGTAAAACCATGTAAATGTTGTTTTGCCCAAGTAATTAATCATTTTTATTCTTTTTTAATTTTCATGACCGATTTTTTGAGCTTACATTGAATTACTTGAATTACGAAACTTTAATAAAAGATAACCTACTCCTGAAGAAATATTTAAACAATTTTTTCTCTCCTTCTTCATGCCGCAGAACATTATTTGCAAGTCGAATATAAATTTTCGGTAACTCCGTAAGTATACGATTTTATAAAATTTGACCAGAAACGTGGAAATGGACTAAAAAGATCAAAAATAAACCAAAAATTACACCAGATTTATATAAAATTGAAGAGAAAAAAATCTAGCTCAATAACTGCTCAACAATCTAAACGTAAGAACAAAAACCTCGATTATTTTTTTTTGTCGGCTGCAGCCATAAAAGAAATGAAACTATTTGAAAATATACAAAACACAAAACACACACAAAACGACACAAAAATTTACATATTTTTCGAGTATTTCCATACTACCGTTTATTCGACTTAGTATGATATGCTTATGGACGAAATTTGCGTGAATAACTTGAAAATGATTCCATTATATCTAAACTTAAATAAATGATGAAATATGTAATAAAAGTACATATTTCATGATAAAACCCCATGCTATTAAGAAATTCAAACTCGGTTAAGTCCGTAAAAGAACCGGAAAAGCACACCAAAGCAACTGCTTCCCCATTAGCCAAACGTACTTGTTCGGGCACCGTAACAAAACATTTTCCTTCTCATCTTGTAGCTTTAACCCTATTTACGAAGTTTTGTGGTAGCTACTTGAAAATTAAGGGCTCAACGTTTATTCTTATTTCGGTTTTATGTGAGAGTATATCTTAAGCATTTTAAGTTTGTTTAAACGGCATCTTGGACTATAAAACTGTGAGAGTGGTGTTTTGTGCTAACGTTTGTCGCATCGCGAGAAATTTTTTGTGTTACGATAATTAATATTATAAGATTTGGAAAATGGCCTGTTGAAACTTTATATAATTATGGGGATAAACCAAAGTTTAGTAACTGTAACCTTAAAATTGAAGTAGGTGAGAAAAGTGTGTAGGAATTTATAGAACACTTCTATTTTTCTTATAATTGGTCTAAAATGAAACAAGCCTTCAGCTGTATTAAAAGTAGCGGCTTGAGAATTTTCCCTTGGGGTACATCTCTAGAAATGACATGAAGTTTCGAAGTAAGAGTTTGATTACCATCAAATACTTTGACGTACTGACACAGCCGCCTAAAATATTTTTTAAACTATTTACACGCGCATTCCAAAAAGCCGTAAAAGTGTAATTTAGTCAATAAAATTGGCAAACTTAGGTAGTCAAAACACGTGAATAATCCAAAAGATCCACAGTAGTAGCCTCCCATTTATCAGCTGAAGACAGGATATCATTAGTAATAGATAGAATAGCTATAGATGTATTATGTTGACCTGATTAGGTGAAGGGGAAGGAAGTACATGGAAATCTGATTAGGTGAAGAGGAGCGCTTTGATGGATAATAAAAAAACTTTTAAGCAGATTACAAACAATTTTTTCTATGATTTTAGATATAGCCGGTAGAATGTTTATGGGGCGAAGAGCGCTTATTGACTGAATGTTACTATTCTTGCCTATTGGGATAACAAGTGCTTTTTTCAATATTCCGGGATAGGTAGAAGAGATGAGCTACAGATTCACAATTTTGGTCATCACGGTAAGGGTGTGCGGTAATGTTAGTTTCAGCATCCGTGTAGAAATACCATCCACACCTCAAGCTTTGGACTTTAAAGGAAACACAGTCTTCAACACAATACTTTCACTTATCGTCTGAGAACGCATTTTTGTCTCAGCGGAGCGATGGGTATCATAAAAAGAAATAAGATCAGCGTCCCCACTATCGGAGTAAAGTAGAGTTACAAAGTGATCGATGATCTGATCTGGATCACAGAGATGGTGTAGTAGGTTATTTTCTTTATTTTTACTGATGGGATATATTGTTTGCAAGCCTCGCAATAAATGTTTGCTATCTTTACGATGCAAGTTTATAAAAAAGTAAAGTATACTTTTCTCTCCCGTCCCCAACCTGTGATAACTAGATTTTTCTGCGATTTATAATAATCTAAAAATGTGTCTTTCTTCGATTTAGTAGCTTTAGAGCGGGCTTAATAACGCAGACGCATCATGAGACGGATCGTGTCCGTTATCCACAGTTTGAATGGATGGATAAGCATTGTTCGCTTCCTCACCGGTAAATCGACCAAACGCTGGTGTAAAATTTATTAACAATTTTATCGATATAGTCGCCCACTGCAACGATGTACCCGAACTCATGATACCGCTAAAACAAACAACTCCATATCTATTTTGTTAAGACAACGGGAACGGAATTTACGTTCGGGTATTTGAGGTTTTATGGTTATTTTCCTTTAATTGTCTTATGGTTATAAAAGTAGTCATAAATAGCAATATTATATATTTTTTTCATGATTGTCGACTTAAACAAACTTTACAAAAAATGTATACGAAAAAGATACATTTTCAGTTTTAATCTTTATTTTGTATCCAAAGTTATTGAAAAAATTAAACTAAAAGTTGAATATTTTGTGTATTTTTCATAACAGAAAATATTGAAGATTTCAATTCGCATAGTTTATGAGGAAAACCGGGTTAAAAATAGCCTTATAATCGCTTTTTTACCAATTTAACGGGCTGTTCAAAATTCAAAACTTATATGTATTCAAGGTCAAGATACAAAAATTGTAGGTATTTTCTGCTAATAACATGCCTTCTAATAAAATGTTGAAAATAGATCTTGTGTGTCATTTCACTACACTTAATATCCCAGAGCCTTTGGTACAACGATATATTTTAGGAATAAGAAAACTGTCTTAAATAATTTGTAATTATTTTAATTTCAAGTAAAGTGTAAAAAAATGTATTGTTTGAATATTTAACTAAAATTATTTTAATTGTGATAATTAATTCATGTCAAAAACTCTAAAAATAATCCTATCCTATTTTAAGGATCTCAACTCAAAGATCCAAATAAAACAGGTCTATCCGGGACTGGCCGTTCGTTTATTAGAGGCATATAACTATTTAAAAAAACTTGCATATTTTATATTTAAATGTTAGCCTTAAATATAAACGTGACATTATATATATATCAAAAAGTTAAATAAAGTCAATATTTTCATAACATATAAATATATTTAAACTTTATAATCTGAAACTAAAAATTACGTATGAAATGTTGAATTCTGCCGGTATGACCACCACATATATACGATGTGAAAGAAGCCAGTAAAAGTTAAGTGAAAAAAAACTTTTTCTATCCAAGCTTGTTAGGTATGGTTGACAATAATCGCTAATAGTAAATGTGTAAATATAGATAGAAATATTTAAGTTTAATTTTATTAAAGATAACCACGTATGCCACGCGCAAAGTGGTATCGCTTTAAAAGATGGAGTAAAAAAGTTAATTTGTTACCGAAATCTCGCTTTTTAAAGTAAAATAGTTTAAACCTATTGTACGAAATCGTATATGAATTTGACAAATGCAGCGACGGAAATAATGTACCACTTGATATGACTTTAAATTGGCAATTTCAATTGCAATTTAAATTTGGCAAAATTTATCTTTTAGGAGATTTTGAAAAAAATATCTATTTCCAAATATTTTGCATCGAGTGCTTCGATTTGGATTTTTTGTTACCTAACTTTCATACTTCTGCGAGTAATTAAGCTTCGTTCATATTTTAGTGGAAGCTTGTAAAGTGGAGAGAAAATTCATAAGGTTTTCAAATTCTGATCACTTGATAAAGTGTTTGGTAAATATTTTAATTAAAATTTATATGTATCTTAAAGTACAATTTAAATAAAATACAGTTTATAATTTATTCAATTTAATAGTTTATTCAATTTTGATACATATATCAAATTCCTTTCGCCCTCATGTAATAAATATGGTCATAAAAGAGTACCCACTTGGAAATGTTAATGAATTTATAGTAAAAGCTATATTAATAACCATGAAAACCGCATACGTTATGTGTGTGATAAATCGCAGACCTCATTACCCATAAAATGTTGAACTTCAATGATCAAACACAACGCGCAGTGTGATATACCAATAGCTTGCCACCACATAGAGCTTTGCTAAAGAAATAGCTGCATACGGATTTGTTGACGTATATTTCAAAATATTATTGTTATAATTAGTATAATTTTAAAATATTCACCTCTAAACGGTCGATTTAACTTATTTTCTTACAACTACGTAATCTTTTTATTGCAAGATTCCGTTATTATAAACCACAGTTAAATTTTGACTTAATATTATAATCAATATAATCTTCCTACTCGTCATTATAAACAAGTTAATAAACAGTGCGATGTCAGTTTGTCGAATGTCATAAGACATTGAATAAATTAAGAATACCAATGAACAAATATTCCTACAAAAATCTATTGACTTCACGTGTGACAAATTTAATTGCTGTCTTAAAATATACATGAAGTATATTCCATATGAGAGTTAGCATTTTATGAAAATTATCAATTGACATAAAATTTTATTCATCATTCGGATTAAATTTTACTGACAGATTATTTTAATCGATAATATAATCGCACTCTTGATAAAAGTTTAAATTAACAACTTGAATATTTATCTGCTTTAGTATAGCCAATATCTTCATGTGAGAATTGTAATCAAATGTTTCGGTGTTATTTCGTGTGCTGAGAGACGAGGCGGCGTGTGACGTTTATTAATGTAATAACTCAATGTCAACATGACGACAGCGGATTTTATTTATTCAGAACGTTTGCTTGGCAAAATTATTCAAACATAGACGAGGAAACTTAATTTTTACTCCATCGCATGATACGCTTGGCAGTTATAGGGGGTATTTGAGATATTTTTCTTTAAAAGGGAGACACGTTGCTGGGAAAAAAGATTATTTAATTTTTGTCTTAATAAACTGTTTTACAGTTTTCAATTTTAGCCTTTTTTGTTGCTCGTCCTGTTGGAAACGGAAATATTAGAAAGAGGAAGCAATTAAAATAACTTTCATTCCCAGACATCCATTATATCAAAACAGCTATGTGTTGCAGATCTTTGTTGAACGATCATAGGGAACATCATATAAACTTATTTTCCACTTACTAACGCTTGGTCTGTTATATTGAAACAGCCCTGTAAAATTTATTCCTAGACAATTACATAATTGTTTTAGAGTATCAAGTACGTACACGTAACTTTTTTTTTTATGGAAACATCGAAATATATAAGGATGAATTCAATAAGTATATTCTTAGTCTATTATCTCTGTGGCACAGATTCAGGTATTTGAGCTATTGTATATCGTGGAAGGTGAAGAATTTCGATACAATTCGTTTTAGGAATGGTTAATTCCAATATAATTTTGTTTTAGAAATTAGTTTAAGGCAAAAATATTTTACTTAAAAAATCGAAAAATTTACTGAATGATGTAAATTTTTTGATTGTTTAAGGAATAGGGATAAGGAATACACTTTTATGCTGTAACATATCATACCCAAGATACCCAAGAACCCAGCTCACTCAAGAGAAAATCGGTAGGAAGTAGGAAAGTGAAGTTAAAATATCGTCTCATGTAAAAATATTGATTGAACCTTTAATCATCAAACTGTATTTACATTCATGTATATTCCAAATAACAGCTCTTGCTTTGCGCTATAGTCATGTATAATAAGTTAATTGAGCAAACACGTTGGATGTATTTAGCATCCCGCAACACAAATCAAAACCTTAAAAATGTCTTTGATGTGTATTGCGGGATGCTAAAACATCCACCGTGTTAAATAAACTTTTTCACTACAATGAGCACAAAAATTTAGAAACAAATTAAGTTTCCTAGATTTCCTAGATCAACTGCTTCAATCCTTCGGCATGCAAAATTGTAAAAAAATACTTATTAATGTATATATAATATATATATATATATATATATATATATATATATATATATATATATATATATATATATATATATATATATACATATATAATATAATTTATATATATATATATATATATATATATATATATATATATATATATATATATATATATAAATGTATTTGGTGTAACAACTAACACTACTATACGACGAACACAAAAAACAAATTCGAATGTTTGCAGTTTCATAAACTACTCTAATACTTTCCGACCTTTATTCTAAAATCGTGAACGGAATATCAAAATAAATTAAAATGAGGCATTGTCACAAATACCGGGATAAGTTCATTTAGCACTTGTTCGGGCCATTGATCCACCCTAGTAATTCACGATCTTGCTTTTAAAGTCGTAAATTAGATAGCAGAAGTTGAAATTACACTGTGCCAATAATCTCCAACAGCAGCAGAAGAAAATATGGAAATACATTTTATGGATAAACAATGTAATTTAAAGAATGGGGGAAATCTAAATGAATATTTCATCAGGTCAGTTAAGGAAATTAAGAAAACCAAAACAATTTACATTATTTGGTAACGTAAATGGAAAGGGGTAAGTTGCCAAAAAAGGCGCCATCGTAATCTTAAAACAAAGTTCAATTCGTGAAGTCAAATGAATTGAGGTACCTAGTCCAAATTTATTTATTACAGACCTAGGCAGCACGTAGAGACAATAATAAATATATGAAGTCTTTGGCATTCAACATATGTTTGAGGTGTTAAAGCACGAATGGTAGTAGCAATCATATTTTCTTATTTATGATTCATTATAAAAAATTTTGTTTTTCTTTAATTGAAAACATTTACATAATTTATGTCCAAAAAGAGTCTTTATTTTTTAAGGAACTGAGTTATTTTGTAATTTTTTTCCCGTAATATTTTCAACCACATTAATGTTAGTAATGCAGAAAATATATTTATTATCTCAATGGAACATGAATCCATGACCAGCGTGTTATAAATAAAAATTAAAAGTAAGGTAGTTTTGACTGCAATGATTAATAATAAAGGTGATATTTAATTATAGCCGCTATGGCAACAAATCATATTTCTACACGGATATTTGACGCTCTTCCGACAATGCAGCGATGACCCAGGACGGGTTATTATGATATGGTTTGTACCATAAAATGTCGATTCAACGAGCAACATCGGAATATTTATTGTGGTAAAAAGTGCGTCTATTTATAGTAGAAAGTTATGATTTGCTAAAAAGAGATTAGAATATTTGCACGGAGACCGAATGTAGAAGAACATTATGTGGCTCGTCCAATGCAGCCGTCCATTCAAGCCGGGAAGACATCATTCAAATGTGTGTCAGCGTTGCCCTGAATTCCTGTCGATTCAACATTTTGCTTAGGGCGGCAGCTCGGTGACAAATTGACGCATCGATCGCATTGACGTAGGACGGTTGATTAAGTGTGACCGCTCGAAAATGGTTAAGTGTGACCGCTCGAAAATGCATTGCCCGTGTTGATATGTAATGAGTCGCTTAGTATGGTTTCAGTCAAAATAAAAATAGAGGGCATTTATAGGTGATAAAAAAATGAGTTTCCCGGATTACTTAGAATGCACATATTTTATACATATCACGGTATATAAACGAATTTGTAATTGATTGACTGAGTGCTTATTAATAATATTTTAGCATTTTTAATGTAGATAAGGAACTGTCTCTTTTGTAATTGATTTTATAAGAAAAGAAATGAAAATAAACATTTTCTAGATTTCAAAGTTATAAGATCCTTATATCATTGAACTGATCACAAAATTCATATGTATTGTAAATGGAGTCATACATAAAAGCGTAACTGATCTATAGTATACTCTACGCACCAGATATTAGTAATAGTAAAAATGCAATGGGCAAGTAGAAATTTTAAAGATTATTATAAAACACTTATCGCGAAATTGATCATTGGGGGATTAAGATAAAAACATTTAATTATTCGATAGGCTTAGAAAATCGAAGTTATATTTTCTGATTGTCTGAAAGATTCTTTGATACCTGTAACATCTAAGGAATATTCTGAGTATTGAAAACGGAGTAGGCACTATAGTTACCAGACGGTTGTCGTTCATCTGTAATAGTGATTAGTCAACCGTGCTTTTGATATCTAAGAAATAAGTGTATTTATTACACAATTGGTTTATTGTGAATATTGTTATTTGGAATACGAATAAAATATGAACGTATATTAAAATATAATTCTTTAATACTCCTATTTTTTATAGTTACGAAAATTATGAAAGTGTAGCCTCTGCATGGCAAAGAATGTATGTATTAATGTTTACGATGTATCGCTTCTCATTAATTACGGTGGAAAAATATTGGGTGAAAATTAGGAGTTGTTTTATTTTATTTGTTTAATTCATTTACTAATTAATAACTTATTCATTGGAATATTGTAAATTGGAGTTTGGTAACTAATCAGTTGAATTTTTTAATAGCATGTATCAAAGAGTTATATATGTTCTATATAATTTAAATATAACTGAAATTTATGTCGAGATTTTAGGTATCCGCAAGTATGAGTAGTAATTTTTTAATGGTGTTAAGGCTGCGTAGATTTCGGAATTCGATAAGCTGCTATTATATAGTGAACAATGTTTAAAAGCAAATTCTTATGGATTTATTACATAGCTATACACATCACAATAAATATTTGCTAAACGTAATGATCACATTTTCACAATAAGTGTAATTAATGTTAGCAGGTCATATTATGGTAAATTAATAGTTCTTCCTGTCGATCTGCTTTATTCAGAATATATAAAATTAGCTTACATGATTGTAGTGAATAGGCTATTTATATTTTCTATGGTGCACAAATGAAGATAAGGATAATATTTAAAGATATTTATAAGCAAATATTTTTTTTAGTATTACCCCACCAGATGACATACAGTGTTTGATTTTATAGTTATTTACTCTGTTTGATTTTATATTTCTATACCACAAACAAATTGTCCAACAAATCATATTTTAGATTGATTATGTCACTAGGGAATTTGAGTTACTTTTATCTGTGCCATCACAGACGATGCACTTCAATAGATGTAATAAATAAATGTAGTAACTAGTGTATAGCTAGCTCTATTGACTATATATATGAATAACGCTTAACTATTATATGAATAGCGCAATATTATATTAATAGTATATGAATATATATGCGCGGAACTATTAAATAGTCGATATAAACGATGTAATTTTCCCAACATCTAAAATTATATGCCTGTGTATCCCTATGTAATGAAGCATCTATTAGCCAAAATATCATAATTAAGAGAATATTCGATGGTCAGTCAGTCGAGGAGTAGTCGGTGTAAATATAATTACTGAGTTGTGTGATTTTTGGACAAGTAGATGTAAACGTCTTAACTGGTTGGCACAGTTTTATAATTCGTCAATAAAATAAATAATTTAAGTCATGTATTCTATAGTTTAAATTGGCAGGACATTTTGAAATGTTGATGTTATATCAAGCCTTTCACGTTTTTATGGAAAATATCAACTGATAAAATACACACTTTTCTGTAATAGCATATGTTACGCAGGTTCTTTATCTGTTTAATGTTACTGTTAATTATATTCACCGTTTTTATTACTAACATTTTGTCATACATGAATGTCGCCAAGAAACTCTTTGTATCTTAAATCCTTTGTCGAATTTGAAGTGAAGAAAGTGAAGCGACTTGATGCAGTAACAAATAAAGACCTCATAAATGTTAAACGTTTACGAGTATATTATGTGATATTGGGTTTCTGATAAAATAATAAAAAATCTACAAAATATAAAATATAATATCTCACGGAATTTCATTACAGAAAGGTGAATACTTCAATATTTGACAGTTGGAATTAATGAAAAGTAACCTCATTTGCTTGTGGAGAGCACTGACTTCTGCCGTTGTATATAAGTTAACCGGTTGTAATAGAAGCATAAAACTATTTTCATCATCAACAAGACTATTATTATAACATTATAATGTATTATGAAACATAACCATTGATAAGACTACGAGTAAGTCAAATATTGGCAGCTTTACGAGCCCCTGGGGACGACCGTCGCTTCCCAAAATGTTATGATACTCTTTCTCCGTTCCCTCGCCATGGTATCTAAACAGTTTCAACGCGGTCGGTTGACAAGATGCTGGTGGATGCTGGTGGATAAAATATTTAACTAATCAAAAATTACTATAAACAATTCATCTTGAATACTATGTTCTTATTTAAATTAATATCTCAGCAGTTATAATTAAATACGTATTCATCTGCTGTTAGACAATTATTTTTATATAAAATTTGGAGGACCTATGCAATGTCAATTAATTAATTACCATTCTTTATGTTCAGATTTATTTGAAAACATTTTGTTCGATAAGTACGTAATATATGGTGTAGGCGTTCTAGTAGCAAGACTGTCGTAAACATTTAGATATTTTTGCAAAATATTCTACATTTTTGTTTCAAAGTGGTCACTTCAATCATACGAGGCGTATAAATCAATATTTTATCTATAAAATTTCAGTCTTCAGTTCAGATCTCGTCGTTTCGACAGGTGTCGAGGCAAACTCTACTCACTGACGACTGTCGCTTTTCATCTCGTTACTTTGAGTTGTGACGGGATTGCATCGTGATATTCGTCACACGTTATTTTAACAGTTTCTCAGTCAGTTTGCGACAAAAATTATCGGGAGCTGAAAACTGTTTACTTCATTTGTCAATTTTTGAACATTTTTGGTAATATTTTGTTTCATTTCATTTACAACGTTGGAAATTACATGAAAATCCTTTCCATAATTTTTATTTGATGGGTTTAAAAAATGTATATACAGGCGAACATTAGGAGAATTCTCGATATTTTCCCCACAGGAAATGCATAATATTTCGTATTAACCTTTTTGTAAACATTATTAGTGCAAACATTTTCGGTGTAAAGCATGTTATAGTTGGTCAGTAATTTTCATGATATTTCACAATCTTTATTATCAGTCCAAAACTGAGCAAAAGCTGGTGGCACTTTAGTAAAGAAATAAATTTTCATGGCTTTATTTATTAGTTTTTTCAATGCATTTCACTAAATAACATTACATAAAATCTGACAATTTTGATTTATACTTATAAATGGATATTCTGATTAACTGACATAAATTTTAATTGGATGTTAGGTTACGCTAGTTTTGATCTATACCTTCATCGTGATATTTATGCAAATTTACAATATAATCAGTCCAATATGTGTTACAAATAAACGCTTCCCTGAGGTAAGTCACTTTAAACAAGAAAATGACTAATTTAAGAAAATATGCAACCTAACGACGACTAATAAGTATCCTCCTCTAACTCGAAATTTATTTATTTTTTTAGATATGTCACTATGGTATTGTCATTTAAATACGAGTAAATTATAACATAGAATTCCTGTCATATTTTTTCTTGTTTTCCTAAATCTTAAGAAAAGAGTTCCCTTTGCGGAAATAAATATTTATTTAGATTCTTATATTCCGCTTAATGTCTAGTCAATTTATAATTTGCAAAAAACTTATATCATATTTCATAATTTCCTTTTTATGTTTTGTCGCATTTTTATATATTTTAAAAATAAAATGATGATTATTGTATTTGTGAAAAATATCATTTCGTGTATAAGGATCGAAACAATTTTAAAGTCAAATCCTAATGAGAGTTTAACATTATTTGAAGTGAAATAAAATCTAAAATGGATGAAACAATATATTATGATATTTAGAAATGCATAATTCATTGAATATACCCAAATTTAAGAATATAGACAAAAACAGAAATATATATATATATATATATATATATATATATGTATACATATATGTATGTGTGTGTGTGTCTGTTTGTGTGTGTGTGTGTGTGTGAATGTGTATATATGTATATACATTTATATACCAAGCTAGATTTTCCTTCAAAATATTTTCAAAAATTGTTTTATTGACTTAAGCGTCAGGACGCACAACAGATACAGGCACAGATACAGGCAACAGATACAGGTACGTCTACACAGATATACAAAAACACTAACACATCTCCGCAGGGATGCACTCACGCATACACGTACATACGCACATTAAAGACACTATATGTTAGAAAGTAATTTCTTTAGAACTACGTACGATAACTTTTTAACGCGTAGCTCACACAAGCAATAGTCCGGTCAATTTAGACAATTGAAATAGCGAAAATTCCCATAAAGCTAAATTTTTGTAGAGACTTTGGGTTGACCATTATAAATGAAGTGTCAAAAGTCCCCATCGATCCCATGTGTGCTAAAAGAGTTATTCGGGGTCAAAGGTCAAAATTTTAGGTTTTTTGGATTTTTCTTGGAAACGGTAAATTTTATCGAAAAAGTACCTCAGACCAAAGTTGTAGGGCTCAATATTTTCTATAAAAATTGTTCTTAAAATTTTTTCTCTCAGACTTACCATTTTCCAGATATTGCGCTTGTAGGATTCACGCTCTACATAATCTGCACCCATGTGCCACACCGCCTATGAGGTAGTGTACTCGTCGCTTATTCTTTAACGTAGTTTCCCCGGTAGGTCTATTTCACGAATCTTTATGACGTTATTGTTAATAATAATAGATGGAATATTAATATGAGGTAAAAAAAAAACGAGCAATATAAGATTTAACACTTATGAAGTATATATTCAATACAATACAGTATATATAGTGCAATACAATAAGTATATAATATCATTTTAATTTTTTTTGATACTTTAATCTGATTCATAGTCTTCATAGTTAACTTCAACAACCATGTTTTCTTCGATTTCTTCTTCTTCTTCTTCGTCTTTTTCTTCTACCTTTTGCTGAATGTTTAAAAATTGTGTAATGTCTTGGTAATTGTCAAGAAAACAAATAAATGTTAATTTTCCTGGCTTCTCTGTAATAATAATTCTACTACCATACTTTAACTTCAATCGTATTTTTATAATTCTGTTTTTTAGATCTACATTTCGGCAAACATTCTTTAATTCTTCCAACGTAAACTGGCAGTCATCGCTACTTTCAATGAAATTGAAAATGTCCTCCATTGCAGAGTTTATATCCTCACTTTGAGGACGACCAGTTTTACTGCAAGTATTAGGTTTCAGGAACGATGTATAACAACTGCCATTGTATTTAGTATCAGCAGCGACTAAATCATACTCAAAATTAATACGTGCAAAGACAGTTTTTGACAGATCATCAGAACGATCTTTAGCTACTTTTAAAAGGGATTCTTTGAATGTAAGTGTAGAAACTTTATGAATTTTTCGGCGATAATTCAGCGCTTTCTTCTTCTCAGCCTCTTCATCCGCTTCTTCGCCACAAAATAAGCAATGTTTTTTAAAACAAAAGGTGGATTCAGATTCACTTAATCACGCTCTAGTACGAGGTGGACTTACTTTTGAAGTACTGGCCTGTTGATCTTCACGTTGTCTTTTTGCTGCAGAGATAGAACTTTTCCGGCTATATGATTTACGGCAATCCACGTGAATTACAACGGACTTCTGGCTTCGTAAATAATCAGCAAAATCTTCATTTTTCGCGACACTTGCATCGATTAAAGTTTGCAGTCCACGACTAACCACAACAGTTTCACCTTCAGTCAAAAGTTTATTACAAATAAAACAAAATTGTGATATTTTTTTAACATTGATCAACACAAACAACAGTAAGCGCTTGAAATATATACGTTTATTCACTCGAACTGTACGTCTAACACTAAAAGAAGCAGGTACGTGAACGACGCCATACGGACAATAGAATAGGCAGATGTTATTCAAGGCCATGCGAGTAGAGGGGATTCTGGAAGACTGGCTGTCTTTTGAGAGTATATTTCCTTAGAATAGTATAATGTGTACATGAAAGAGACACAAGTAGGGATTTTTGTTTGTTTAAGTACCTGAATATGTATATACGTGGCATATGGGTGCAGATTATGTAGAACGTGATTCTTACAAGCGCAATATCTGGAAAATGGTTGGTCTAAGAGAAAAAATTATAAGAACTATTTTTATAGAAAATTTTAAGCTCTACAATTTTGGTCTGAAGTACTTTTTTGATAAAATTTACCGTTTCCGAGAAAAATCCAAAAAACTTAAAATTTTGACCTTTGACCCCGAATAACTTTTTTAGCACACATGGGATCGATGGGGACTTTTGACACTTTATTTGTAATGGCCAACCCAAGGTCTCTACAAAAATTTAGCTTTATGGGAATTTTTGTTATTTGATCACTATTTTTATGTCTAAATTGACCGGACTACAACTTTTAACTGCCAAAAAGTTTATTCTATGAGATGACTATAAACTTTTTCTATTTTCATATTGCCCGTATAAATCAATAATTCGAGATGATCGATTGTGATATTTTATTAAAGCTAACAGAGATTTTAAAATTATCCGGGCGTTAAAATTAATTAGGGTTAATTTTCGATACAAATATTTCTTTCTGCTCAATATCTTGGCTATTCCAAAGAATAAACTTTACTTAAATGAAGGTCATCGCTATTTTCTTACAATAAATGGATCTTGATCTACTATACTTACTATCCCAAATTATGTATTTTTTCCTTTTATATGGTGTGCTGGAAGAGTCATATAAATAACAAATTTCATTAACTTGTACCTAAAGTAACCGTTGCCGTGGTGGGTCGAATTGATTAAAAAGCATATGATCTCTGATGGCACGGCTAGTCGAGCGGGGCTGAACCGGTTTTCTGGCTGGCTGTAAAAATTACTCTCACATAAATAAGTTCGCCATATGTATCAATTATGTACATTACAGCAAATAAATAAATAAATAAAATGACTTTATTCATGCTTAGATCACATAAGCAAATCACAACAAAAACAAACTTAAAACTCAAAAGTACAAAAATAAAACATTGCTAAATTCTTGAATTTTTAATAAATAAATTATTTAAACTTAATCACTAGGAGAAAATGGGTTGAAATAACGAATTAAAAATGTTTATATGCCGAATTTCATCACAGAACTTTTTTATGAAAATTGTAATAAAACACATTACTCATTTAATTTTATAACAAAATGTCTGTGAACAATAAATATTTAGCAGGTTTGAAAGAGTCTCCACTGTTATACTAAAATTCTGCTCTTAGTAACGAGCAAACTAGTATTGAAACAGTCGGAACTTTAAATTAGACCCTAAATATTCTTATTATATTTATATTTTTAACTTACAATGAAGATAACATTACTTCTATGATGATCTTATTGCACTAGTTTGTACTTAGCACATTATTCCTAACTAAAATTATTATGTTAAATACATATTTATTTCAAAAGAAGCTTAAACTTTTTAAAAATTTAGCATATAATGTTTATACATGCCATTAGTCTCCGCTACTATTTTGGTGAGGCTACGTTTCTTCCCGTAAATTTGTTAGTCGATTGAATACAAAGAATTCACTGTACAAAAACATATGAACAACGTTAAATGACCACACAATCGGAGTAAATAATAAAGCTTGAAGTAAAAAACTAAACATTCCTAAAATGTGTTTTTCCGGAATTATTTTGCGTTTTCTGAAACTGGAGATAGTGTATCGCAAAACACTATCGTCGTCCATTAGCAAAATTCTTGAAATTCTTGGCTTTATAAACTTTAATATTTTAACATAAATCCAATCCATTTTCCTTTATCAGAATAATAGCATCAGGAGTGGGATGAAAAAAAGCTGTCATAAATTCACATCATTAACAAATGCAGGCTCAATCCCAAAGATAAGTTAAAAAAGTTTCAAAAAATTGAAGAGGAAAAAAAAAAGTTCCAGTCTTTATATGATCACTCCGCATGTCAAAAGCACTTCTTAAAAATAATTTTCCTTTACCTGCTCCGTAAAGTAAAAAAAATAGGAGTAAATATTCCAGTTATACAAAAAATACATATAAAAAATATGAATTTTAAAAGGTTAAAATGTCATAACAATAACAAAATTATTGATTCCTTTTTCACATTGATGATGAGTAGTTCGATAAATACATTTAAAGAGAAGTGCTAAAAAGTAAACGGTTGAATATCATTCAGGACATATTATTACAAAATACAGATTACCTTAAAGGTTTAGATGTAGCAATATTTACCATAATGATAAAAGTATGTCCATGTGACCTGGTCGTTCACAAGAAATAATTCAAAGAAACGAAGGAAGGGGCACTAATCTTCATATCTACTGATGAGTGGCTTCTGTCAGTCAAGAAAATATTAGTCAAGAAAAAAAAGCAGATATGAACAACAAAAATTATAACACCAATGCAATACGTGAATAAATATAATTATTTTATGAATGTGTGTTTGAAAACTTGTTCATTACCGGTTTTTATGAAAAATTTTATTCTCCACAATGTGAGTGCATGCCTATTATAACTTTCCACATTCAAAATATTTCGTAAATTTCTCAAAAAATATTAGAACTTAAATCATTGCCATAGTTTTTCGTTTTGGAGATGGTGGGAGGGGACATGCGTTTTTGTGAATATTGTCAGTGACATCATTCTTCTAAACGATACCAAACGACATAAGAAATTAGGGATTAAAATTTATTTTACGTCATATTTTAACGAAAGTATTTTTATATATACGAAAATATTTTAGTAAAATATGAAAATGCACGATAATAAAAATAGTCTAGATGTATGAGAATTAGTGTGCTAAATTCCAAGGTGGATTAAATCCAAGAAATAAGCATCGACAGACGGATGGCGGCATGAGGAAGTTTAAGAGGGCATTTTCTCTTTTAACATAGGACTCTTGAAGAATTGATTTATTATTAAATTTATATGAATGTCCGTTTTCCACGATAACGCAATAATAGAGTATAAATAGTATTCTCGTTACCAATTGACAAAAATAAAATAACTTTATAAATTAAATTTATTACTCCGAGTTAACCGTACTTCAACAGAGGTCGAGACTTTAAAAATACGTAAAGACCTTCAAAAATGCACCATGAATTCTGTTGTAAAAATCGACATTGACCGCTCGCCGGCGACGCAACTGACACAATATAATCCCGCCACGGCAGTTCGCATGAATGAAACGAGAGATTACAGTAGCCAGAGAGTAGAGATGAGTCGATATTAAACTGACTCGGCGACACGGCGAGAGTGCTGTCCAGTTTTTACAATTTTAAGAGCCGACTTGACTGAATTTTTTTCGATAAAAGATCGATTTCTATTGCAACTAAACCGAAGTAAAAAGTTTCAGTTTAGTTATACATATAAATATATATCAAATCAGTTTAATGGGGTAGCGCATCAGTTTAAATGAACAACATGCTTTCATCGCCACCTAATGCCCGCAAACCTGGTCTGTATAATGAAAGAGATAGCTAAACTTTTCACTACTGTTCAGATATGAGTAATTTATTACATAATTTAATGCGAAGAATATTCATTAATTATGATAAACAAAACCATTAACCATGTAAAGGGCCCTCTGTTATGAAATTATTTTGTACGTCCAAACATAATATCAAATTTAACTGATCATATTTCATCTTTCTACACAATTCAGGTCTACAACTTCGCCGATGAGTGGCGGTAAATTTGAATATATATATATATATATATATATATATATATATATATATGTATAACTAAACTAACATTTTTCCCTTCGGTTTAGTTGCAATTATGAGATTAATACAAATCGATCTTTTATCGAAAAAAATTCAGTCAAGTCGGCTCTAAAAATTGGAAAAACTGGACAGCGCTCTCGCCGTGTCGCCGAATCAGTATAATGTCGACTCATCTCTACTCTCTGGCTACTGTAATCTCTCGTTTCATTCATGCGAACTGCCGTGGCGGGATTACATTGTGTCAGTTGTGTCGCCGGCGAGCGGTCAATGTCGATTTTTACAACAGAATTCATGGCGCATTTTTGAAGGTCTTTACGTATTTTTAAAGTCTCAATCTCTGTTAAAGTACGGTTTACTCGGAGTAATAAATTTAATTTATAAAGTTATTTTATTTTTGTCAATTGGTAACGAGAATACTATTTATACTCTATTATTGCGCCATCGTGGAAAACGGACATTCATATAAATTTAAAAATAAATCAATTCTTCAAGAGTCCTATTTTAAAATTGAAAATGCCCTCTTAAACTTCCGCATGCCGCCATCCGTCTGTCGATGTTTATTTTTTGGATTTAATCCACCTTGGAATTTAGCAAACTAATTCTCATACATCTAGACAACTTTTATTTTCGTGCATTTTCTTATTTTACTAAAATATTTTCGTATATATAAAATATGATGTAAAATAAATTTTTATCAACAATTGCGTATGTCGTTTGGTATTGTTTAGAAGAGTGATGTCACTGACAATATTCACAAAAACGCATGTCTCCTCCCGCCATTTCCAAAACGAAAAACTTTGGCAATGATTTAAGTTCTAATACTTTTTGAGAAATTTACGAAATATTTTGAATGTGGAAAGTTATAATAGGCATGCACTCACATTGTGGAGAATCGAATTTTTCATAAAAACCAGGAATGAACAGGTTTTCAAACACACATTCATAAAATAATTATATTTATACATATTTTGTATCGGTGTTATAATTTTTGTTGTTCATATCTGCTTTTTTTTCTTGACTAATATTTTCTTGACGGACGGAAGCCACTCATCAGTAGATATGAAGATTAGTTCACCTTCCTTCGTTTCTTTTAATTATTTCCTGTGAACAACCAGGTCATAATTTTATAACCATGGTAAATATTGCTACATCTAAACCATTAAGGTAATGTGTATTTAGTAATAATATGTCCTTAATGATATTCAACCGTTTACTTTTTAGCACTTCTCTTTAAATGTATTTATCGAACCATCAATTTGAAAAAGGAATCAATAATTTTGTTATTGTTATGACACTTTAACCTTTAAAAATTCATATTTTGTATATGTATTTTTATTATTTTTTGTATAACTGGAATATTTACTCCCATTTTTTTTACTTAACGGAGCAGGTAATGGAAAATTATTTTAAGGCGTGCTTCTGACATGCAGAGTGACCGTATAAAGCCCGGAACTTTTTATTTTTCCTTTTAAATAATTTAAAACTTTTTTAACTTATCTTTCCACTTGAGCCTGCATTTGTGAATGATGTGAATTTATGACAGCTTTTTTTCATCCCACTCCTTATGCTATGTTATTATTCTGATAAACGAAAATGGATTGGATTTATGTTAAAATATTAAAGTTTATAAAGACAAGAATTTCAAGAATTTTGCTAGTGGACGGCGGTAGTGTTTTGTGATACACTATCTCCAGTTTCACAAAACACAAAGTAATTCCGGAAAAACACATTTCAAGAATGTTTAGTGTTTTACTTCACGCTTTATTATTTACTCCGATTGTGTGGTCATTTAACGTTGTTCATATGTTTTTGTACAGTGAAATCTTTGTATTCAATCGACTAACAAATTTAGGAAAAGAAACGTAGTCTCACCAAAATACTGGCTGGGCTTAAATGCATGTATAAACATTACATGCTAAACTTTTAAAAATTTAAACTTTCTGGGAAATAAATATGTATTTAACATAACAATTTTTGTTAGGAATAATGTGCTAAGTACAAACTAGTGCAATAAGATCACCAAAAGTTGCTTGTGTGAGCTACGCGTTAAAAAGTTATCATGCGTAGTTCTAAAGAAATGACTCTAACATATGGTGTCTTTAATGTGCGTATGTACGTGTATGCGTGAGTACACCCCAGTGAAGATGTGTTAGTGTTTATGTATATCTGTGTAGACGTACCTGTATCCGTTGCCTTTATCTGTGCCTGTATCTGTTGTGCGTCCTGACGATTAAGTCAATGAAACATTCTTTGAAAATATTTTGAAGGAAATTTATCTAGCTTGATATAAAATTACATATACATATATACACATTCACACACATACACACACATACATACGTATATATATATATATATATATATATATATATATATATATATATATATATATATATATTTGTGTTTTTCTCTATATTCTGAAATTTGGGTATATTCAATGAAATGTGTATTTCTAAATATCATAATATATTGTTTGCCTTTTAAGCACATATTGAATACATTTTTTGATGAATTACTAAATAAATTTTACAGTGTTCGGCAAAGTGTTAAAAATTATAAATTGTTCATTAGTTCGTGATTTTACCTAAAAATCCAAGCACATAATCCGTATATTATGTATTTTTTTTAACCTCAAATTTGCCTATATGTTCGACAACCTATTTATTAAATTAAAGTAAGTGCTCAGAAGCGTTAGCTTCATCCATTTTAGATTTTATTTCACTTGAAATTATATTAAACTCACATTAAGATTAGACTTTAAAATTGTTTCGATCCTTATACACGAAATGATATTTTTCACAAATACAATAAGTCATCATTTTATTTTTAAAATATAAAAAAATGCGACAAAATATAATAAGGAAATTATGAAATGTGATATATGTTTTTTGCAAATTATAAATTGACTAGACATTAAGCGGAATATAAGAATCTAAACAAGTAAATATTTATAGTGTATTTACATGTGTAACGTCCTTATATTTTTTGTAATATTCCATATTATTATACAATTCAATTCTGAACAAAACATCTTTGCGTATTCTTTAATAATTTTCTGAAAGTTTTAATTGAAATTCCATATAAAATACTAAGTTAGGGCGGGGCGCTAACTATGCGCATACACGAAGTGGGAGACTATGGGAGATTATTATATTTCAAAACAGATTTTATGGTAAGCGTATTGTTATTTCTTTTCCACTAATAAGGACAAACACAATATTTTCTCGCTCACGGCCTTTATTCATCTTTTCGTAGTTTATCAGAAATAATAGGAAAAAACAATAAATGAAAAATTTTTTTGCCTTGAAAATAGTAATTTTTTTTGTGTTTGATTGTTTCCATAATTTTTATTTCTATAGTTTTTACAATAAATATTTATTTCCGCTGAGGGAACTCTTCTCCTAAGATCGAGAAAAACAAGAAAAAACATGACAGGAATTCTATGTTTTAATTTACTCGTATTTAAATGACAAAACCGTAATGACATATCTAAAAAAATAATTGAATTTCGAGCTAGAGGAGAATGCTTATTAATCGCCGTTAGGTTGTATATTTTCTTAAATTAGTCATTTTCTTGTTTAAAATGGAAATTAAATCAAATCTTGTTTAAATTAAATCAATCGTTAAATATTTCCTTCAAGGAAGCGTTTACTTGTAACACATATTGGACTGATTATATTCATTTTCCTTGCTAATTATGAGTGTTCATAGTATATATCAGTAATTCAGGTAATATATCAGTCATACAGATTACCCAAACAGATTAAATATTTAACGATTGATTTCTATAATGGTCATATATCTGAAAAGGGAATCATTCCTATCATATTTATTTGGAATAAAAAAAAAATTTGTTTTTTGTCATTCAAACACTAAAGTCATCTCTTTTCCTCACTTGAGTAAGTAATTGCTGCTGAGAAAATTGTTCTATTAATAATTATTAAAAATTTATTCCAACACCAAGATGGTATTTTACATAAATTTATTTATTTATTTTAGCGTTCGTTAACTTATAGTGCAATCCAAAATTTTCTTCAAACTTATTCGATTTTTAAACATAAAAAAGACTATAGAATTAAAAAGCAAATGGGTCAATTAATTATTCACGACAAAATCATTTCAAACATTTTTTAAAACCACCGAATGATATCGATGAAGTTGTCAATTGAGCGGAAGAAAATTTAAAAATTCAGGATATCCTTAATTAGCGAATTGAGAGATGCTAATACACATACGAGTGTAAAAGGCCCCAAAATATTGGTTTGTGATTTTAGCATGTGAAATACCTTATGATATGAATATAAGAAAATATAATTAAAAATGAAGCTGATCCCAACACTGCATATTTTTTTAAAAATTATTAAAAATATATATTTGTATAAGAACTGCAGAGCTATCAGCTTCGCAAACTTGGCTGGGAATTCGAAAAAAGACGCTAATATGACGAAAATATTAAATTTCAGGTACATTATACATGTTTTATAAACTGCCGAACACTTGCTTAATCAGTAATATTTTAAAAGTGCAATCACTGAACCATGAATTATTCATCAAATTATGATAAACTTTCAACCTGCCCTCTTTTCATATGTTATAATATTTATCATGCGAGTACAAAGATATTTTCGTTACACGACAAGCGTTTTGTATAAACACACTAAGGTCACCACTTTACAGACCGAAACGGTGTTGAAAAAACGTATGTGGCTTAAAATATATTGTCATATAAAACTGAAAAAACAATAAATGTTGGGAGTTTCATTTTCAACTCGATATCACAAAACTTCATAAATGGGGTTAAAGTTACTAGATGAGAATGATACAGGTATAAGTTACGGCGGAGGAAGAAGTAGCTTCACATAATGGGGAAGAAGTTGCCTTTGGGGAGCTGTCCCAGTTCTTTTATGGATTTAATCGAGCTTGACTTTCTCAGTAAGATGGTGTCTTATCACGAATAATGTATTTTTATTACATGTTATATTATTCAATTAATTGAGTTTAGATATATCGAAGTAAGTCAACCTCATTCCGAGTTACCTGAAATAATTTTTATCTCTCTTTATCATTAGTTTGCCGTTAACGTCACATGAATTTTGTTAAAAAATACCGCACTTTAGGAGAAATATTTAGTAGTATCTGAAAATTAATACATCATATTTTTGTGTCCAAATATCAGTATAATTCTTAACCCTTATTATATAATTAAAATATATGTTCCTTTAATATTTTGGTTGAAACGAAATTTGTTAATAAAATCAAAAATATCGGATAAACGGTTTGTGAGAATAGATTTAAACTGAAAATTAACATAAAAAAAAATCTCGAGATAGCATCACCGTATAATTACGTTATTAATATAATATCGTTTACATAAATGCTGTAGATTAAGATATTGTGCGATAATTACACGCTACTGGCACAAACTTAATGTGTACTTCGATACCTTTATAGGTCTACATAATCATACGGCACTTTAATCGCGTAATTCGTACTTGCATTTGGTTGGTTTCTTTTAAACATATGCTCAATTAAATTGGAATTTTAAAGAAATTCTCTAAACTTTAAATTTAGTTTATATATATCCAAATTAAAAAATTAACTAACGATTTTAATTAAAATGTTGTCTAATGGTAGATTCATCATTTTAAGATTCAAATTACGTAAAGTATACTTTGACTCTGGTGAGAAGTAAACATTTCTCTAGATATTCATTGTGTGTATATACAATTTCTAAGAAAACGTGGTTACAGTACATATTAAGTCTTTATATTTTAAATTGAAAAATGAAGAAGTTAACAACATAACGAAAAATAATTATTTCGAAAATATTTGTAGAATGACCATAAAAATGATAACCTTGAGGCAGCTAAAAAGATTATGAGATGAGATTAAGGATAATTTTAGATATGGCAAGGGCTACAATAGCATAAATGTTTAGTTTAAATTAATATATGAAAGTTTTGGTTATTTTCAGTTTTATTTTTTTTAATTCCCAACAACGTAAAAATTCAAAATTATGCATCTAATATGGACGTCGAAAACTTAAATTATCTTTATTTTAATTAATATTATGTAAAATAATGTTACGTAAACAATAATAGAACTTGTAACAATATGCTCTTTTAAGGTCATAAATTGGCAAGTATTGATAAGAACAAAAATGAAATGCCCGCAATTTTTCATTAATTTTCCAAATGGTAATCTTCTATATATTTGCACCATTTTATATGATTATAGCCAGATTTTCAAAGCGTTTATTGTTCCATAATTTTTTTTGTGATAAGAGAAACTGCATCACATTCACAATAAAGGAACAAAAATCAAATAATTGTTTTACAACTCTTAACAAATCCAAATATGTGACGTCGTCAAAAACACTGCATTAAATAAATTCAACAAAATCGTCACACCTCTTCGTCTCGTCGGAATTTGTTTCTTCAAATACCTATAAATATATTATACGCTCCACCCAGGGTGGACCCAGCTGCACACTTCAATCTAGTATGGCTGAATTGGTCTCAGGGGACCCGGATAAATGGCGTCTAGACTCCCGGCCCCCAGATATTCGGACGGGATATTCTATTATCTGTTTTCATTTGGGCACATGACAAAAATATAAATGTACTCTCGATAAAATTAGTTAGGCCATTTACTTCAACACTCGTGATAAGAAAAGTTCCGGATTTCACCTGCTACGCCAAATGTTCCATGGGATTTCCCCATGAATTGGAACATTTGGTTAGCAGGCACGTTAAAAATTAACATATGTAAAAAGTGAGAAAAGAACATGAATATTTTTAAAATGTCGTGATCAGATATACTGGTCAATAACAAAAATTAATAGATTTTATAGGTGGCGTTCCGTTCCTTCGCTTCATTCTAGTAAATAGTGACATTTTTTTATGGAATATAAAAAAAGAAAAAAAAAATTGTTTTAGTTTTGAAGGTGAATGTTAGAACAGATGTTTTGATGACCTAGTCCTGATAAAATTAAATAATAATACTGAAATTTAAACAATAACCATAATCAAAGTTTCAAGAATATGCAAGAGTTTTAAACTATAAAATAGAATAGTCAATTGATTTATTATAATAATCAATTGTTTAAAACAAATTATCCATTCAAAAATTCAAGAAATCTCTGAATGAAGTTTTTTGTTGAAGCAATGAAATGAATCAAAAAGATTAAACATTCATGACATTTTTACAAAAATCTTGACGATGACAAAAAGTAGCAAAAAAAAATCGACAAAAAAAATGATTTACGCGCTTTTCCCAGTGTCTACACAGCTTTCGGCGACCAAGAATATAATATAATAAATAATGTTTTAAAATTATTTATTAAAATGTAATCAACGCTAAAGTCGAAATCGATGTAATCAATTATAATCAAAGCGATTATTATTCAACCCCACGGGAAAAAACATATTGTTCGCGTCATCTGCACGACATAGGTATTTAACTAGTTGCGTATATATATATATATGTATATACATATATATATATATATATATATATATATATATATATATATATATGTATATATATATATATATATATACATATATATACATAGACGCTTCTGTTGCTTCAGTTGCATATTATCTTTATTTTAAATTCTAATTACCCAATATAATGTTTCATTTTCCTAAATTAATTTGTTTAAAAATATTCTATTTTTTAACTAATACTTTGTTCTTTCCGTAGCATGAACCGTCGACAATTCATGACACAGATTTTTTCTGTGAAACAATCTTGTTGTATTATTTGAATGTATTTTTTTTATTTTTATGTCCACATGAATGCGATTAGCTAATAGTTTTTTTTTAAAAAATCTTTTTTATTATATAGGTGTTTGCGTAAATAGTTGTCGCCGCTTTAGTTTATCCAGACGAATTTTGCATGATTGTAATTTTTATTTGTTTCTTGATTGTAATTTGTATTGTTTGTATTTATTTGGCGTGGCATAATTCGTGGAAATCTATTTAGAATTAAATGAACATTATATTTCTTTAAATTACTTGTAAGACTTTGTAACATCTTTTTTAATAAATTTTTTGTTATATTGTATAGGAAAATATTTTTATAAGAATTTCAAATTAACTCCTTATGTCGACAATGTGTCGATATCCGCACTTGTTAAATGTGGTGAACAAAAGGTTATAATTTAGAGAAATTTATAGAGAATTTATATAATACAAAAAAATATTTGTTTTCATTTTTAATGGTTTTTAAGAAATATAATACAATATTACTTTTTAAAAATAACAGATTTAACGAGACGCTCCGCGCCACCTCTTGTACTTTTTTCAAAATGTTATGGTGATATTACCAAGCAACGAACACAAGTACGCACTATTTATATATTTTCCTTCGTATGTTATACTTAGGATATAACCCGTTCTTCCTACTTCGAAAAATAAGCCCTGTATATACCGTGACCTAAAGAAACCATTCATTGGAAGAAGTTCTTCTGCTGAAGTTTTATTTATGCTTAAATTTTCTTCACTGTATTTCTGAATGTAGAAAATATTATCAAAATTAATTTTATTGTCACCAAAAGTAATTGGACTACATATCAAAGCGTAATGATTATCCGATAGCGTATTGATTATAGAAAATCCATTGTTAGAGTTTTAAATAACATCCATTATTTTCAATAAATATTTAAAGTTTTGCGCAATTAACGTCATAGGAACTTAGCAATTTGGACTGGATAAATTTATTTGCTTGATATTTTTAACTAGATGACTCTAAAATGACTAAAAGATGTCGTTGTTGGACGAGTGGAAATGTGTTCAGTAAAGCACCTAAGTGAAAGCCCCCATGCTTCTATGACTACCTCTATAATCCTTTTGCAATTAATAATATAAGAGTCTAATTAGACTCCAGCAAACTGCAGTTGAGTACACTTTTCATATTTCACCGTATACTTAACACTTAATTTTCTCAATCGGAGCATTTCAATGAATTTTTAGCAAAGCAATATTAAATTAATTCAATATTGATCAATAACGTCTTTATTCAGTGTAATTTTCTGTAGAATCAGCTATTTTCTGCGTCCAGCCACTGATTTGTCATCTATAGCCGATTAACCGAATAGAATCGAGTGGTAACAAAATTGTTGGTCATTTTATAATTTTTATGAAGTTCATGTGCAAGTAAGAAAGTTTTTTTCGTTTATTTTTTTCCATTTTATTGAATGCATACAACATGGAAAAAAATAAACGTAATATTATAGTAAATGGAATGAAAAAGTTTTCTTTTTTCCTCAATTTTTAGAGGTTATTATTTTGTTGCCATTTAAACTCATTGGCCCTCCAGGTATTGTATGTACTATAGTATTGTAGCTTTTTATCGAGTTGAACTTTTGCATTTTAAGTGTACAACATATCCGCGGGGCGAGTTTTGCCGCTATAAAAGTTGGAGTAGTGCTTGAAAGAAGTACGAAAAATTGAAAATTTATAACGTGATCGCCTTCTGGATTTCAAGCAGGTTCCACCTCAGTTGACGAATGGCGATATGAAGAAGATATCTATGATGATGTTTATTTAGACGGATATGAAATGCCGAGAAAGGTTTCTGGAGAATTCGAACCTCACTCCCAAACGGGACTGATGACGATTTGATTTCTGATTTAGATAAGCCTCGAAAGCCTGTTCGAAATATTCTCATTCGTAAGCTTTACTATACCGACTATCACATATCGATTTACTTCCACTTTGCAGAATTATTTAGGTAAGTAACACAAAAAAAATTTCAATGATGCACGATGTAATAAAAGGGAAGATATTATAAGAAATAATTCAAAGACATACAGCCACATGAAATGTTCGAAATTTTTTTTTATACCTAGATTTATTTTGACTCTCAAATATGTATGAAAATATATCATTTGTCTTTTTTTCCTAGGTATCAAACCCCAAGCCGATTTAGATTCACGCATTATACCAAGCTGTATATTAGTATAAAGAACACATCATGAAAAGATACCTCCAACCTCCACAAAAGTTAGGGCACTGTTTGAAAAATGTGATGAATATTTTCTAAGGGAAAATATATTATCAAGTTATTTTTTTAGAAAAATAAATAGAGCGGTAGTATGGTGGTTACTTCCTAAACTATTTCATGAAAGGAAAGGCAATAAGATTTGGACTGAAGCAGGGACTGATGTGTTGCGCAAAAACAGATTTCTCTTATCAAATGTAGCACTTTTACGGAAATAAACATCCATTTCAACATGATACTAATGTATTGGATGGAAAAGTTATCATATAGATAGTGAGTTTTCTATCTAGAAAACCATAAAGTATATTGTGACAATTTCTTTACTATTTATCGGCTGATGAAAGCTGTGAGTTGCATGGGCGTCCGTACATTGCTAGAGCAAATCGCTTTAACCAAAGTCCCATAAAAGGCGATGATGGAATGAAAAAAGAAAATCATGGCAATCAATTTAACATAAACAATGAATGGCTTATCCTCGCATGGAAAGACAACAATTGTGACAAAGTTTTGACTAACTATCAGACGGTCAATCCGTCTAAAACTGTACAGAGGTGCAATAAGTTATGTAGATAAAAAGAAAGTTGATGTGAAGTATCTGCCGTAGCTGATGTTTGTAAGTCAAGTATCCCGGTCCTGTCCAGCTTTAACAGGATTCTCTGATTCCCAAGTATGTGGTAGGTCATCAAGAAACCTAACTGAAACTAAACAAGTAACAAATTATGTTCTAGAGAGAACCGAGGATGGAAAACAAAAACAATGTGCTGTGTATAAACAAAAATGAATGCAAGTAATGTGTTGGCTGCCTGCGAATTTTCAGCAACCCCAGCATTTCGTCGTTTAATAATGTTATCATTTAATTATCAAGGAACCATTGTCCGCATTTGGTAATACAGTTTTTTTGTATATAACTTTTGTTTTTTTTTTGATAAAAAAATTTTTTTTTTGGTTTCAATAAAAAATGTAAGTAAAAAAGGTATAAATAACAAGGTAAATAAAAAAGGTACATGTAATATATGACTTTGATAAGGTAAACGAATATGGTATTTAATGAGGTAGTATAACATTTTTATATTGGCTTTGAAGTGTAATACCAATTTTTAATGACCTATTAATTTTTATGTGGAAAATGTTTTTAGCTAATTCAAATGAGAAGGCTCTGTCTTTTCTTACCTTTGTTTCTTATTTTCCCAGATAGAAATCATAGCTCGTATGACTGGAAGGGTGAAATGAGCAGGCCACTTAGAATACTGACCTAGTATGGGAAGACGCAGAATAGGCCATCCTTTTTGCTTGGTAGATATATGTCTTGGTTGAAGACGTCTGGACCCACTTAATACGACCGGTACGGGGCCGATTTTTGTGAGAATTGGTGGTCTATGTTCATCAGTGGATGTCTTCCGGTCGATGATGAAGATAGCTATTTTAATTTTTTAATTTTTTACCATAATATTTACATTCAACCTTGACAACTAATAAACCCACAACTGTTTTTGACGATTACTCGAAAATCACATACATTTCTTATACATCTTCGATAAGGTACATGAAGAGCGCCCGTATCGATCTTCTGTTAAAGTAACTTAAAAATACGGAAATGTTATATATCAATTCAAGATTATGAAAATTATGTTGTCAAGGTTGGAGTACGTATAAAACAAGGTAAAGGTTTGAGTACACAAAAATTTATTTAAGGGTTTAAAATGTATAAAATTGTGTCGCTAATAACACTGTTTAAATTACGAGATGAAGATTGCAAAGGAAGTTAGGATCGCAAGTCACCGCGCCGCGAACTCTGATTGGCTGGTTTATCTCGTTCATATTTGTGCAATGATTGGCCGGTGAATTTCCTTCGGGCTTGCACCGAGATTTTGTGCCTCCCAGTGAGGTAAACATCTTCCTCGCCTCAATGGGAAAGAAGCAGATATTATTAAGGTCCCTCCGCTTGATGCCATTTCTACTCTTAATTTAAGCGATTCTGCAGAAGCTTTCCTTGTTAAAAAGCAGCTTGCTCGTTTTTCCCATTCTTCGTTCAATTAGAGACTTATTTTCCTCCTTCGGTCGCCAAACCTTTAGTGTAGGCTGCCGATGACATCTCTTTAGTTACTGCATTTTTGCCAAGTATTTGTTTCAAAGCGTTTTACATTATATTTGGTTGACTTCACACCCTTCCTAAAACACCTGTCAAAACATATCATATGGGAACAAGGAGGATTAAAGGAAACCTCAATGCTTTCTTCGCAAGTGAAACTTTCATCTTTTTAACAACCGATTTGGAGTATTTTAATTCAATATTTTGCCTATGAAATTAGGTCCATAAACACAATGGATAATAAGGTTTACGTAGACGTGATATAAAGCTGCGTAAAAACAATTTATTCAAACTGAAATGGACAAACGATTCTAAATATATCGCCTTCGTCAAAAAGTACGTAAATAAATTAGGATAATATTCTAAGAATTTAACACAGAAATTTTAATTTAATTGTTTTCATGTGCAACTTAACGAATTTGAATTTCTTAAATTTGATGTTAAAGCAAATGAAAAAGAAAATAAACTAATTCATTTTTCATTCGAGAAAAAAGTTCGTCGAATATTTTAATGATTTCTGTCTCAGCATCATCAATTTCGTCAAATGATAAATGTCCCTGTCCTTAAATTCTCTATTAAGGAATATTTAACTTAGACTTTACTTTAATCATTTTACATAAACTCAAATAATTTCCAATAATGAAGATTACGTAATTATTTTGATTTTGTTTGTTTATATAATTGCTCTTTTCTTTTTCTTTAATATTCATATTCTCCTAAAGAATTTAAGTCTAAATTAAAAAGAATTAAATTTAAAATTACAATAAAACTCACCTAATATTTTAAAAGATTTACGTATGCAAACTGAATTTCAACCCACAGTAAAGCGTGTGGTATTATATTGAATGAAATTTTTTTTATATGTATCATGCTCGACTATAATAGAAATTCTTAAGAAACATTTCACTTATTTCCTTATTAAAATTATAATGAATATTTTTTGAATTTCAGTCAATTTTTCAACTGAACCTATTATCTACCTGCTAAGTTTTGAATTTTTGAAGTGGGTAAATTCAATTCAAACGGTTTTTGTTCTGGGTTTATAAGGTGGTAAATTACATCTGTTCCCAACAGAATGTCAATATTAGAAAGTTTATAAAATTCAGGATACATAATTTTTTTTGAATTGGTAGTGGCAACTATGAAGAATAACCTAAAGAATTTCGTGAAGGATCCATAATTTTAGTTTACTGTTAATTAAAGAACATATATGTGAATATTGATATTGAGATTGTGCATCAAAGGAAACGAAGATTTTATTGTTTATGTTTTCAGTTATGAAGGATGATTGATTACCTGTATCGATTAATGTATGAGCAAGACAAGATACATTATTTAATTTTTCATGAATTTTCACTAACGCATTACCAAAAAATGCTTGTTTATTGCCATAAATTTGCTATATTGCAGATGAAAACGTACCCCAACCGTTCGTCCCGAAACTACACTAACACAAGTTGTGTCCCCTTCGGAGAAGATTCAAATATAAATTTAAATTAAAAGTTTCACTGTTTCCTTTTTTCTAGTATTTAAAATTAAAACATTCGGCTATTCTATGCTATTCGGCTATTATATACCTTACAGAATGGACAAGCAGGTTTGTTGCGAGTTAGTTTATTTTAATTTTATGATGCAAAATATTTTAATGAATGTTCAGCATTTAATTATATCTTTTATTATTTGAATATATTTGGCATTAATTTTGTAGAAATTCATTTTAACATAATTTTTCACAACTAAATTAAACTATATTATGTAGTATTATTTCTAACCTATTTAAATTCTTTACCACTTCCTAGGCTTCGGTGGTTGACAACAACTTCAGGTGGACAATTTTGCAAATTGTTTTAAAAAAAAATTATAATAAAATATAATATATCTGAAAAATTAGTAATATTGTTTTGTGGCAAGTGAGGTTACTTTTCCCAACAGTTTTTAAATGCTATTTCAACGGAACTCTTTGAAGCGGCAAGACGAGATTGCTTTCCGAAAAGTTTTTTTATTGAGTTGAACGTATTTTTAGCATTATAACGTTTTATTTTCCTTTGTATACGCTTATGGCACGCGTAATGACAAATAAATAAATATATATATATATATATATATATATATATATATATAAATATATATATATATATATATATATATATATATATATATGTATATATATATATATGTATATATATTTATATATATATATATATATATATATATATATATATATATATATATATATATATATTTTAAATGGGAAAGTTTAAAAGAATTTATAACAGCATCTGAAGAAATTATCCACAACGATTTACCACTACTACTAGATAACGCTACCCTGGGATATCACCTAGAGAGAATAGAGTGATTGTTGGATTTTCTTAGTAATAGCTATTTTATTAATTTATTTATTTATTTCAAACTTCAAAGTTTACATGATGCATACGTTTGGCGGATTTATTGGTTTAAGAGCAATATCTTCCCGTCAATTACATCGATAAGATTTGAACATTTGTAAAGTGGGTGACCGTAAAAGATACCAATTAAAAACAAATTTATTAAGGTATAGACGACAAAAAAAACATCACTACAGAAAAAAAACCAAGCCAAATGTAAGAGAATACCAAAAAAATTATGAATTAAAAATCTAGCCTTTGTTGGCAACAAATAAATGGGAACAAAATGGAAATGGGAAGAATAGAACTAACGGATTATGAGAGGAAGGACTTTTCAGACGGTCTTTTAATACACTTATAGAGGGCGAGTTCCTGGTATCCAATTTATGTTGATTTTGAAGTCTTGTAGCTTGAACAACGAAATATTTTTCATGTAAGATAATGGTATGTTTAGGAAAAAGGAGACTAAGCTGGTTTTAAGAGCATAGTCCTATACGGTGTGCAGATAAGTAACTACATCTGCTCCTGAGATAATTTGGATAATCCGTTCATGATTTTCATGAGTTTCAAATTAATTATCATTTTCAAGTAGAGAAACCATTTTGTATATGCAAATACGCAAACTTGCCCGATAATAAAATTTTAATGATAAAACAAATGTTCAGTGCCGTCACACGTATGGGGCGCTTTATAACATAAATTCATTCAGCGGCCAGAGCTTTTAAAGCATGTATTGATGATAACTTAGTGTTTCAATAATTGACTTTGTTTAGTAACTAAAACACTTTAAATAGAAAATAAAAGTTTTAAAACCTAGACTCAGGCCCCATTTGAGTAGAGTTATTAAATTTTGAAGCTAGAAAAGAAATATAGTGTTGGCTATATAAGACAATATACCAAGCAAAATTAAATTGCATCAATAATGAATTGCTACTGAAACTAATTGACCAGAGCTTTAAAAAAAAGCTTGAATTTTGTCAATTATAGAGTCAATAATGAACATTGAAAATACCTTTGGGAGTAGAAAGTTAATAAAACTATATGAATTTTACAAATTTAATCGTGAATATAGCAAAATATATTGATGCTTGCATGAGATACTCGTAGAATAAAAAATTCATAAAGGAGTAATCAATCACACATTCTTTTGCATATTTTTAACCTAGAGTTTTGTACTTTATCTTTCACCTTTATGTCAATACACGGGTACCTTGATAACCTTTTGCATGTTCTTATTTATATATATCATGTATTTAACAAAATATCATCAAATTCTTTAAGATCCTCGTTAACTGAGTCAACTAATATCGATTAATATATGTTATCTTATTTAAATACTTAAAAAAATAAATGAATTTAACGAATAAAGTCGAATATATTGATCGAATGTAAAGTCGAATTATATCTAGGAGTAGAAAATAATATTATATATACAAATCGTGTACATCGGTTACATGATAGGTAAGAATTTTATATATAAAAATAATAATTTAAATGGCTTTTATTAAAAATTAAATAAAAAATATCTTCTTATTGAATTTATTCCTTACAATATGTATCACGTTTCTTTCTTGCTCTTGAATCTTCATCATAAACTAGTTTAATTCAATCTTTACACGATTTTCACATATCCCTCCGTTTTTATAGATACCCTAGTAACCTAGATAGCCTAACCTAGAATTTTCGTAAAAGTAATTGGTATTTTTTTGTCTTTTTTTAGCATTTTATTGATATCGTAATAAATTTTACTAGATTATTAATATCGTAATAACGTGCAAAACTGGCAACATCCAATTATTGATAAAAAAAGCCATTTGTCCACCTGTGACTTATGTACCGTCTTAATATCTGATTCGTTGTATCGACTGCAATGTTGGTTTTTTCTTTCACTTTCTGGTTTTTTCTTTCTATCTTCAAAAACTGTTTATCTAAGTGCATTATAGATAATGGTATAACAGTTTTTTTTGGAACATAAAAGCATATTGTCACTTTCTTGTGAAATCAAAATGGAGTGGAAACTTCTTTACGATCCTTAGTTGCTTGCATCTCCACTGTAATATAATTTTCTTTTCTTTAAAGTTCGTCTCATTGTCAGGTTCTGTGAAAAAAAAGGCTTCGTTGAAGGTAAATTAATAATAAAATTATCCATCGAAATATTTATTCCACATACTTTTTATTGAGTGACTAAATCTTTTATTACTTTTTCACTTTGATTTATTTCGCGGCCGGTCGTTAATTTGCCAGTGTAAGTTTGATCATTCAACGAATATAAATTTTCTGTGTCACATATATACAATACTTTTATTTCATATCTTGCTGGTGTTGATGGTGTGTACTGAATATAATCTAGTTCATCCTATGCTTGGGTAAACTTGCTCTTTGACTGTAAACATTCCGTTTATTGCTGGCATTCAACAATATCTTGATTGTACACATGTCGCTTAAGTTGGCATTATCATATATTAGTATTGAGTGTCCGTATATCATGAATAAGTGCTGATTTATCTTCTTTGACACAAACTTTACGAGCATTTGCATCATCAAAATCGTTTGATGATCATCGCATCTCGATATAATGGATAAGAAGTTGACTTCAGCCTACATTGTGAGTATTCCCAATGACGTGTCAAATTCTTGAAGATTTAAATTGTTTCTTATTTATTGCTTTTTCGTAGGACTTTTCTCATTTTGTGCTTTGTAGACAGTACTTGCCTTCTTGTTGGTGTGACAAAGATAATTACGGACAAAACAGAATTAGATCGACTATTTCAGTAGTGAAAGTTCTTTTGAATGTTTCGATTATTGATAAAGTCTCTGTAGTTCTATCTGATTCAAGTTTTTGATTAAGCATATTTTGAATGAAAGTTTGATGTTGAATTGTTAGTGATTTAGACCAAAGACCACATTGCTAATGTTTTAGAGCTTAGTTGTTAATGTTGTCGTCGATTGTGACGGTTGATTAGAAGTCCGTTCATCGACTTCTTCGTCTAACTCAGCTTCACTTTCAAGATCTTCCACTAAATATAGAAATATAATAATGGGAGTAAAATAACAGGATGTACCAGATTCTGTACGGTTCATTACTTCTGAGTACATAAACCTTATCGTCGATATGTCAGACACAGTCTTCGGCAGCAGAATTTTCTCCCGACAGTTCATAAAGCGTTCAAAAAATATTCAAACGTCCGCTCTAAGTAAAGACTTCTTTGAAAATGACAATGAAGAATGACTCATACACACTGCTGCAACTGAGACTTTACTATTCTTTTTCTCCAGTTTCCTTTGTAATTACAATAGTATAGAATAAACTGTATCTGGTGTAGTGGGTTTCACACTGTGACTTCCGAGAAAAAAGTATTTGAAATTGAAATTCCCCGGCCATAAATTTCCTTATTTTGAATGAATATACCATATCATAAGAGTACCTAGGTACCCCGGTTAGTGAACAATGTTATAATGACTGGATATTGTCCTTACTGATAATGCGTTTTGCTTTCAAAACCATAAGACGGATCTAAGGTGAGCCATTAAAGATAAATTCTTTGGGGAATAATGATAGAGAAATATAAAAAGTAAGGCTTTTCTGAGCATGTTTAATAGCTTACGAAAAATATTAGGAAATTGGACGATTTTGTTCTTCCTAATTATTCCTTGAAATTTGAAAATTATGATATAAAATTTCGTTTGGTAAATGGGATTATCTGAATTACATCTAGTGCAACAAATTGCCATATTTACTTTATGTTTCTATATTAAATTTGATATTTGTTAAGCGATTACAAATGAAAGGTGATCTCGATAATGAAAATCAAAATAGGCATGTACGGAATAAAATAAACATAGTGCTATCGAAGTTCTTACTAAAGATCTTGATGTTAAATATGAAATAAACAAACTTAACTGTTGTGCCACCATATTTTAGGTATATAGAGCGCTTCGAATTACCTCTACCTTTAATTTTTAAGTTTAGGTTTTCATAATCGTTGTATTACGTCACTTTTCTTCAAACCATTGGAATAAACCGTTATTTGTTATCTACGATTTTTATGTAATAAATTTAGTAAGGTAAGGTACGGTTGAATATAGTGTAAGAAACACCCTCACTTTTGAAGTTTTCTGGTATGGTCAAGATGACTAAATTTGTTTAGTAACATATTTATCTTCACATTCTGACAGTGGTAAGATAAAACATAAATGTTTATAACTAGCATCAATGTTTCAGTTTGATCCATTTAATTTAAATAAAAACGTGGTCAGCACATGAATGGGTGACTACATTAAATTATCGTTCTGCTTCGTTTTTAGAAACGGCAATTTCTATAAAATAGCACCCGCATTTTTATGTTACTTTTTTAATTAAGAAGGATAAAGCTACTAACCAAATCAAAAATAGAACATGTTGATTCAAAATGTATAAAAATAAGAGTTATTGTCATTGTATTTTCATAAAATTTAAATTTACTTCTAGTCACGCTGTTTTTTTCATAATTTTTCTATTTTAGAGATATACCTCGTCCCCGTAGATATATTTTACATGGGGAAATTTATTTTCCACTTCGAAAATCTCCACATAAATATTTCTTAGTGTAGTTTACATTGGAGCACGTAAATTAACCGTTTTAGTGTCATGGTTTTTTACTCATATGTATTTAAAAATGCCAAAGAAATCTTTTTTTTTATATCCTTTACCCTTGTCCAGAAAAAAACTGTATCTCTTCCAAAAATTATCTAATTAAAATTTTTTTTTGTTGTTTTCTTAATAAAAACTTGTACAAGGATATTAAACTACAAAGAAAATTATGGAAATTTATATTGTGAACAAAAATTACTACAAGAACCGAAAACAAAGTCACATCATATTTTTGCAGTCCGGTACATCCTCCGAATCAGTAAAATAATTGTTATCGTCACTATTATCACTATCCCTCAAAATTTGCATTACACCAAATTGTGAGCGCACCACAATGTCCCTCCCACTATCACTTTCTTTACAACTTGAAAAACAATTATTTTCACTCGAATTATTTTCGTATTCCGACATTATGAGTAAAAATTTTCTTTTCCTGGACCATTTTTATATTGCAATTAATAATAATATTATAATTTGAATTTTATATAACACATAGAAAATAAAAAATTAGCGATGCGTGCGAGCGACCTCCCCTACCGGGCGCTAAACAGCAAATGATTTCGCGGTCGCCATCGCGCTCGTGATAAATTTATTTAGTACTCGCACAAGCGCGATGGCGCTTGTAGGCTCAAACGGTGCTCTTTTTTATGTTACATATAATTCTAATAAAAAAATGTTTTGGAACTTGCTCTTTTAATTTATATTGCAAACGATACAAGGTATTTAAAAAATTAACACATTATTTTTATCTTCCAAAACTTCAATACGCATATTTTAGAGTATTAATTGTTCAGATATACGGTGGCTTGCATATTTATGGGTTAGCGTGATTTATTACAATGCCAAACGCTTTGTGAGAAAACCGTGCATCTAATAACTAAAAAATTCAACAGATATGGATATCTATTAAAACTGACTTGTGCCAGTTTCCATACATACTTTATCGATTTCCAATTATGATATTGATATTCGTGAACGTTGCTGTTAATTTTAGTACGTCTTGCGATACGTTTCAATTTGCAATTTTAATGTATATTAACAGTAAAATGTTCTTAGGAACGGTGCAATTATACCGTCATAAATCAAAATTGTTGGAGTCATGAAGTTCAGTTTTATTATTTTAACCTTGATATTAGTGTAGCGTTATGTGCATATCCATTTAGATAATTTTATTTTAGCCAACAACTTTAGTTAGACTAATATTTTATTTTGCGCATCGATTCTGTCTATAAAACTAATAAATCAAGTTAATTTTGCAAAGCGATTAAAGATATTTCGTTCATCAAAAGCGACATGATATCAGTTTACTTAAAAAAAATAGAATAAAAGCAAAATCCTGATGGTTAATGGGTTTTTAGCCACTTTTCACTCTGATAAGATTCAAACAAGATAATATATTTCCTTTTATATATACACTTTGATTTTAAAGAGAAATCACTCGCTTAACAATAGCAACTCGAGATCTGTTAGTCATTGAAAAGTGACGTCGGCCGAAAAAATTAAAGTAGTAGTAAAAGAGCGCGCCTGAGATGCAATCTCATAAATATTGATAATTGTGTCATTTCGCCACATTTAATACACCAGGCTCTTTGCCAGAAAGTTATACTTCAGGAAAAAGTTAGCTCTTTTAAATAATTTGTAATTATTTGATTTTTTGCAGCAAATTTGACAGTGATCTATCAAAAATATCTACATAAAAACGTGACTAAAATGAATTTAATTGCAACAATGTATACTTACACAAAAAACTCTAAAAACTTTTTATTTTAGGGATATATATACCAAACTTATATTTCCAATATATTATCAAAATAGTACATAAAATGTTGAATTCTACCAGGTCTTCCATAGGATGTGAAACGAAGGAATAAGAGTAAGGTGAAAACAAATTCTTTTTCCCTTCCAAGCTTGTGAGACATAGTAAGATATATAAGACGTGAAGTGGTATAGCTTTAAAATAAGGAGCAAAGAAACTAAATCTTTACCAAAATCTCACTTTTCAAAAGAAATTATTTAAATTATTAAATTATCATAAAATTATTTAATTGTACGGAATCTTATATGATTTTCCACAATGTAGTGACAGAACTCGCGTCGCACGGAACCTGACCTTAAATTGATCAGTTTCATTTATTGTAATTTCGTAAATGTTTGAGGGATTAAAAAAAAATATGGTTAAAAAGAAATATAGTTTGAACTAACGTTACATTTTTTTCATTACTGATCTTTATACTTTTATGAGTAAAAAATCTCTCTACTTTAAAAGTAGCTTTTAAAATAGAGAGAAAGAGAGAGAATCTTTAGAGTAAAAAAATTTGGTCACTTGGAAATTTTGGTGCAAATTCAAATTAAAATTTAAGTATAACTTGAACCATAATTTAATTAAAATACAGTTTTAGGAAAACAATTATATACATAAAACTGTGCAGGAGTATAACTTGGGCTTGGTCGATTTGCTTAATTATTCCGCAACTTGAGATCTCTTCGTAACTAACGTGGTGGAATTATAACAAATACCAATAAAAGAATTTTAGAGGAAACGTTCCTTAAAAAATTACCGCCGATTAAATCAAACATATATAAAAAAACTTCTTTTATTTTCCCAGGAACTATTTAATTTCTTTTGTTCTCAGTACATACTTTCCTTTACACCACAAAATTTCCTTTGTATCCAATTTTATTACACATATTTCCTCTCACTCACAAATGAAAGGTATGGTCATAAAAAGTAAGCATTTGTGAAAGGTGATGAATCGATAATGAAACGCATTACAGTAATCACGAGGAACATATACGTAAAGCCTGTGGCAAAGTACGGACCGTATTATAGGCAAAATTGTGACCTTCATTAATCGAGTGCAATGCGCAAAATGTGACATGTTAATTGTTTGCCGCCACTTTGAACATTGCTGGAAAAATAGTTTGTTGATGGAGATTTCAGCAAACCGAGCTTAAAGTTTAAATTGTGTTTGTGAAAATTAATATATTTATTTAATCCGTCCGTCTTTTGAATGGTCAGCTAAACTTACTTTTATTGTTTTTAAGTGAAAGTGTTTTTGTGACATACGATCAGTGGAAACTACAATTCTATATTTCAACATGCAATATTATTCAAGGTCATAATTAGTATTAACTGTTTTTTGGATGGCACAATGTTAGTATCCTGAATGTTATACGAAATTTTATGAGTTCAAAAACAACCGACATTTTCAACGCAATATTTGGTTGCATGTATAAGTTGAACTTTGAACTTAGCAGAGTTATATAACCTTAAATTTAATTCATCTTTTGTAATACATTTCACTGAAAATTAAAACTTCCTTAAATTTCATATATTTTTATCGATAATATATTGACGTTGTTATCAAAAGTTTAAGTCAACTGCCTCAGTATAGTGCGTTTCGTTATGTAAAAATTGAAATCAAGTACTTTACAATGTTGTTTGGTACGCCGGGTGACGTACGGCGTTGACATCTATTAAAGGTAATAAATCAATGTCGACGTGACGACAATGGACTTGACTGATTTAATACGTTTGCTTGGTAAAAATACACAAATATAGACGGGGAAACTGATTTTCTATCCATTGCCATGGTAGGTTTTAATAGCGTTAAGTGGGCCATAGTGACAAAACAAAACTAGGATTAGAAATACTTTTTATTTCGGTAGGAGACACGTTACATAGCAAAAGAACTATTTATTTTGCTGATAGCAAAATATTTTTTAATACTCATTGTTACCCTTTTTTCGTACTAGTCGCAATAGAAAAGGAAATGTGAGAATGAGAAGGCGGTTAAAATAACATTCGTTTCAAACATCATTGACCTATAAAGGCCAACTTTCATCTACTGCCAATGTTCCGCGCAGATAGTGTGGTATTGTCTTATTAGGGGTAAAAGTTTCAAAAAACGATATTATAGCACTCCTCGAGAATCTTTTCCCTGGGAACATGGGGTATCCACTTTCCCAGTACCTTATGTATATTAAATTTTTTTATCTATATTCGATGCACACTTGTTTGCGGGATATGAGTCTATCCCAAGTTAACCAAGGAATTACAAATATAATCATCAATGTTTTGGGCAATCTGTAAAAAGAGAAACCGAATATGTAAGCGCATGTTTAAATGGAATGATTTAATATCTCACACTAATGCGTTTAACAGCGATAAGAAGACCATTAAACCATTTCAATAGTCTCATAACATACGACGATAATAGACTTTAATAAGTTTACTCTCACTGATCGTAAAAACATTATACTCTGGTGCATCTCCTATGAAGTATTTGAGTAACTGTATACTGTGAGAAAGTAAAAAATTTTATTTCAGTTGAAATGCCGGTGTGGAAAAAAATTATGACTATGCTAGCAAAAATCACTATCAAGTTAAAAGAGCGAAAGTTTCACTAACAAATTTGACCATAACATATTCCTTTTAACAATCGATAACTTAATTCCAACAAAAAAACTTCTATTTTGTATTACAAGGTATGAAAATCCAGCACATATACGATAAAATCGGAAACTAATAGAAAAGGTAACAACAAAACAACATCGTCTCGTGTACAAATATTGAAACTATAATTTTTGGACTCGTCTAATGGAATACATATAACTGACTTAACTTAAACTTGTTTCGTATTATCTTGTTTGCACTAACTTGCTTTGCAATGAAGTTGCATATAATAAGTTAGTTAAGGGAACACATTGGAATTTTCTAGCATTACGCAATACAAAATCAAACTTTCAGCATAACTTTTTTGATACATTTGCCAAATGGCTATGAAAAGTCAAGTACGAATCGAGTTGAACTTTTAGATCAACTACTTCCATATTCGATACAAGATTATGCGCCCCTATCTCTTCATAGAGTATTTATTTGGCTTGAGCGCCAAACCACTCGCAACGCCCGACAAGGTGATATCAAGTCGCAGCGACTTGCAATCTACTCTTCTAAAAAATGAGAAAATATGTAGATTTTAAGATGACATACGATAGCATACGGAGGGGTAAATTATTCGAAGCAATGGCTGAAATTGGAATCCCCAATAATCTTATAGCTTTAACTAGAGTAATACTTCATAGAGTGAGATGTAGGATTAAAACCCAAAATCGGCTATCACAATTTTTTTTGTAACAGAAAGAGGCCTACACCAGAGAGATTCCCTCCCTTATCTATTATTAAATGTAGCTCTGGAAAACTGCATTAGAGACAGTAGTTTAGACTGAAGAGGAACTTTCTGGAATAGATCTGTACAAATGTTGCTCTATGCAGATGACATGGATATTGTTGAAAGGTCAGAAAAGGAAGTTAAATAAGCCTTTTCAGCCTTTGAATTCTCTGCAGGAAATATAGGCCAAATTGTCTACCAGGATAAAAGTAAATACATGGAAATCTCATATTGCATGGTAAACTATAATATCCTTTTAGGCATAAATGACCTTTAATAAAGGTGAATAATGTAAATACCTTGGCGCTGTAATTTATTATAAAAATAAACTAAGAACAGAAATTGATAACAGAATAAAAATGGCAAATAAATGCTTCTTTGTATTGAGAAGACAACTAAGTTTTAACTCACTATTTGGGAGACTAACAGGATGAGTACAAATGGGGACATGTGAATTAAATAATTATCTAAAAGTATTGATTAAATAAAAAAAAATATGCTGAATAAGTCCAAATTAGACGCTATGGAAAATCCCGAACACTGGCAAAATAATTGAACAATAGAATAAGTCAAAATATGGCGGTACTACCAATACTGAATTCAGTAAAGTCACGCGAGATATCAAGCCGTTTAAGTATCCTTATACTCCACTATTCTAAAGTTTTAAATCGTACAGTGTAATAAGAAAAATAAGCCAGTATCAACAATAGCGACTTAAAAAATTCAGCACGCGAAATTTTACTTAGTCATTCTATTCTAATACTCAAAGATCTTGATTCCAAAGTCGTGAATCCGAGAGCAGAGTAAGCCGAAATTAAGAGGTATCACAAATACCAATTTAAAAAATAACTCAATAAACAAATTTAAACCTTTACGCCAGAAGGATCGTTAATAAACCGCTATTTTGGACAGCTTGCACGTTGCACTTGCTTGGCTAAGTTGCTTGCTGCATTTCCAAATCCTTAAACTTTCCTCGGAGAATACAGATATCAACAAATCTTAAGAGAATTAAAGAATCTATGTTCCGGATTGGTTCAAGATATACACGTTAATTAAATTTTTTACATTTTAGCAAATGATTGTATTCGCTGTGAGTATTCTATTGGAATCTCCAAAGTGTTTACTTGCGAAATGCATGTGTACCGCTAGTATCCGTGTTTCTATACATATCAATTTTAAGATTCTTTACAATATAAAAATATATATACCCCTACAATTTTAATTTTTTTTACATTTTTACTGTTTTCTTACAAATTGGATTTAAAAAATAGCCAACTATTTATTGCAAATGGCTTGTTCTTACTTTAAATCACAGAATCAGTACTTGCACGGTCATTTACTTATCGTGATATGTATAAAACGAATAAATTCAACGTTTTCTGGGAAACTTATTGCCTTTACTTCCTTTTTTTTCCAATATAACTAAAACTGCACTATGCAACCTGACACGCACCAATACGCTCCTTCTCTCTCTAAGCGCCACACTGAGCAATTCAACCCACGCCAATACTTTTTATGCGTTGTCTGTGTACGCCTGGCGACCCTTAGAAACATGTGAAATATATAGGTATTTAATGCAATACAGTCACACATTTCGGTGAGAATCTTTCGGTTTAGAGATCCGCGGTGGAAGGAGTGTGCTCGAGAGGAAGGTATGTCTAAAGACCCGCGACGGAGGAGCCACACAACGTCTTGCAATTTTCTTTGTTCATCTAAGTGTTGCCGTGTCTTTTTAGCTAAGCATATCTTTTGAGTATAAGTAACACACTTTTCATAATAAGGAGCATTCCACTTTTAGTAACTGAATCAACCTTTTATGGCACTAACGATATCACGACGCCCGTATTATCACCGAACTAAGGGAAAAGTGTAAACAATATATTTATATAAAAATATGATTTTTAAATATATTTTAATAGTATTTTCGCAGGCGACTCTCGATGAAATATCCGCTTAGTTTTCCTCCATTTTGTGAATCGGTTTATTGTATTCATAATATTTATTTCCATATTTTCGTGTAGTGTGCATTATATTATTTTTTACATTATTTTTTTGGTGTTATAATTTTGCATAAAAACATAGGTTGTGTCAAACGTGTTAAATATTATTTAAAGTTTTTATTAAAATTAGACATACTATGGTTGAATACTTATTAGTGAAATTCTGTTTATGGTTTTAATAATATTTATAATGAAAACAGGTATTAGATTCCTGACCGTTACACCGTTTTGTGTTAAAAGTCTGCTATTTCGTAAATCGTTTACAATTACTAAAATCTTACTGTAGTACCCAATAAAAAAAAATGTAGTTACTGTAGTAACTCAGCTTTTGTGATATTGCCTTATACCTTTATCCGATTCACAATTAAAGGTGTTAGGCTGGTTCAACGCCTTGATAATTTTCGTTTTGGAATTATTTAATTTATTAATATATGATATTGGGTGATATTGCCCAATATTAACTTATCCCGCTATTTAATTCACGAACTTCGAATCAACATCGTGGAATATTAGGATGGCTCGACATTCTGAAAACTCGCGTACTGCATTTTCTATTTCGAATACAGGCTATGTTTTACTAATTGTGCTATTTTATTTACAACTTTAGAACAGTGGGTAAACAAATATAAAACTAGTTTTATTAAAAAGTATTCAATGTACCGACTCGGATATTTTTATCATATTATTATATATGATTCGATTAATATTATGGTTCTTATATAGTTTCAGTATCATGGTATTTTTGGGTTATGTTAAAAAGTTTCTGCTTGTCGCAGACTTATTATGATTTTTTATTCATTACATACGGACTGATAATTTAGACAAAATCATCATATATATTAATACGCTAAGGTTAAGATGTTACACTCCCTTTTTAGAAAAAACCTCACAACTAATCCACATAAGTTATATATCATTTTATAGATAATTGCTTGCTCTACCGGCATCCACAACTAAAAAATCATCATCATATATATTAATACGGTAAGGTTAAGATGTTACACTCCCTTTTTGGAAAAAACCTCACAACTAATCCATATAAATTACATATCATTTTATAGATAATTGTTTGCTCTACCGGCATCCACAACTAAACAATTTATTATTGCTATTGTTTTTGCAAATTAATTAATTACTAAAATTATATACACAAAACAGCAATGCTGCCATCTAACGGCTCAACGTCAATATGATTGATGGTCGGTAAAATTGTTGTTTAATTTCAAATCCACTCACATATAAATAAAATGGCGCTTTAGCTCAATGCTTTTGATACTTGAGCCTCTATATGTCAATTTTACTAAAATATTTGTTTGATCTGTCATCTGAGCTTCATAATGGGATAAATAATGCGAAGACTTCGCACGGGTCACGCTAGTATGTAATTAGTTTTCATAAATAAGCGTACTATTTTTACGATTGTCAATGGAATTTGCTATACTCCGAAGCAATCAGTGTGAGTTGAACTCATGTGAGTTTCGTATCAAAATGAAAATTGATTGGTTATGTATGTGTGTTTATATATATATATATATATATATATATACATATACATATATATGTATATATATATATATATATATGTATATATATATTACTTTAACGGGCAAAAGGGTAAGACAATGACTTTTTATGGTTTTTTATAAACATTTTCCAAGAAGTTTTAGGTAAATGTTATATTTTAAGATTTTCTCTAACAGAATCTGTAAACATAAAATACACTTATACCCCGCACAATACAACAAAAGAGAAAAGAAAAATATCAGATCTTATTTAACCCCCGCCAAAATTATTCTCTACTCAATATTGATGACATTGCCGTATTTGGAATTATTAACTTATTCCATTATTCTGCTACCATTCAAGATTGCTGACATTGTCTACTTTTAACTCATTTTCCTTTTCATTATATGACCTTTGAATCGAGATCGTGTGGTTCTAGGTTGGTTTATTGAGCCGATATCACATGCGCTGGATCAACTTAAAACGGTGTTGTCGAAAATGCCATATTACTACTTCTTCAAATATTCGATTTACGTTTCTATATTCAAAATCTTTATATTTTAGGGTAGTTTACAATCCTCATGGTATTAAAAATATCTATTTGTTTGTTTTTCATACACCAAGTCCAGTATGTATCAAACTGTAAATTATACACACTATTATTATATTGATTAGCTTTTAGACCCCGGTTTATTTTCCAGCAATATGATAGAGCTTTCTAGCGGGTTAAAGTCAATATTAAGGAGATCGCTTTATTTTACGCGAATATTATTTGGGTGGAAAAAATTAAAAAAACGCTTTATGCAATTATTCGTGTACACATTTTTTCCAGTCTCGCTATACAAATTCATTACTTTAAAATAAATATTTAATTCAATTATTCTCATTTATACTCATCCTGCTGCTTATTTTTATAAATTATTCATATCTAGGAATATACTTTCTTTTACATATATATGTGTATATATAAATATAAACATATATATATAATGTAACCCCATTTATATCATCGATGTTCATAGATAGGTCGATTCCTTAGAATGATTCATTATTTCTCTGGATATAATCTGCTTTTAAACAGTTATTAGTATAATTCATTCATTCATTCTTTCATAAATGATTTTATTACTATTCTTAAATTTCGATAAAGGGATGCGAGAATAAGTATTAAATTGTTAGAAAATTTTCTTTTATTAATAAGCCCTGTTCAGCTCTCTTTGAATGTCATGATGATACAACATAAAATATTTTCGTAAGTCTAAGGTACAGATCTGCCAAAGTTTATTCAAAGGCAATTAAATAATTTCAAAGATTTATGTTTAGATGTAGACGAACAAAAATCAAGTTACAGGATATAATAAACATTCCTACCTATGGAATGAAATTATATAAAAAAATTGATCGACCATCCCAAAACGGTAGTGGTTATTGTTATTATCGCAATAGTGAAATATAATTTTTCTTTTATATCAGTTAATTTCGAGCGGTTACTATTTGCTTATTGGTTACGTAAAAAAAATAACGCAAACCTATTTTATATTATAGACGTAATTAAATTTTCTAATACTTGTTACAGGTACACTTTTCTTAACTACAGACTAAACACTTTTTAATTGAATTTTCAAAATCTTTGAACGGAAATTTTAATTTAGGTAAATACAGATAAAATAAAAAGATATTTTTTATTTATGCAAATAATTAAAATCATATCGGAAGGATTAGTAATAGCGAGAAAATTTTAAAGTTAGATTACTAATACATATTTGTATAATTAAACCAAGACATTACTACGTAATTTAGAACATGACAAAACGTGGTTGTAATTAATACAAAGGGAAAAGTCAATCAACAAAGGTAGGACACTATTTTTAAATGGGTTGTCATTTGAAATAATAAAAAAATAATGAGGCAGTAATTGTATTCATAATCATTGTGACATTATGCAAGGTTGCGATGCCATTTGTCATATGTGAGTGTTACAGTGGATCTCTGGAGATCTTTTGTATTTTAATTCTTTATTGAAAATGTCAAACGACGAAACATGCGATATTATGTTAGTTTTAGTTATGGTATAAGTTAATGCAGTATCAAACATAGGCCGTATAAATGTTCTACCATCACGTGTATATCACATAATATTGGGGTTTCTAATAATATAATATACATCTTTCAAGATATATAATATAATATCCCACGAATTTTTGTTACAAAAAGGCGACGTATATTAACACGTTTGGCAGTACTGAAAAAAATTTACTTTATTTTGGCTAGCAGTGATTTGTGCCATGGCATATGAATTTACAGCCAATATAAAGTCTATTGTCTATTATTGGTGTGTTTGGTTGATCACAAAACATACAGCCTTTGACGGCGCGGAGCATAGCAGGGACCCGGGTTTGATTCCCGGCCGCTCGGCGAGCGGGGCTGGACTGGTGTTATGTTTGGCTGTAATAGATTTCTCTCGTAGCAATAAGTCCGCTATATGTATAAAATGGATACGTTAAAGTAGATGAATAAATAAAGACCAAAAAACCATCGTATTTATCAGGAAGAATTTTTTTATGGGGCATAACCATTGATAAGAGACGGAATATTTCGAATATTGACCGCTCCCAGAGCGACCGTCACTTCGCAAGTAATCATTATATCCATTTTTGTTTCCTCGTCGCGATATACATGCAGAGTCAACGCAGTTTGTTCCCAAGATGCTGGGCTCAGATTGCACGGTGTATATAATAACCGTAAAACTTAATAATCTTAACAGTGCTAAATAAAAGTTTCTACGGGAAATTACACAGTTGATGGCTATGATGCCTTTTCTTAATTGTATCAAACTTGAAATATATTTAACTCCCTTATAATTGGATAAAAAATAAAGTACGCTCTTCTTATAATGTCGAAAACCAAAGATAAATCATAAAAATTACAAAGATTTACAAATTTTTATGACTTATTTGGATAATATTCTACTTTTATTAATATTCTACTTTTTTTACTTCACTCTCAATAATGCTCACACACATGTTTGCCATATTCTGCGAAAAAATTCATCTCATCAGTTATTTTAAACAAGTATACGAAATATGAACTTCTTTAAATTCTATGCATATCGAAAAGTTATTACCTTATCTTATATTGTTATTCACAGGAGATAGAGGTCTAATGTTGCTACTTCAAGCCAAAAGGTCTTGAAAAGGGAACGCTGTCACTTATGTGATAGAAAAAAAGATGAAAAATTTGCTATAAAGTGCAATAATTGTTCAAAATTTATTTGCAACGTACATAGTAGCACAAAAACACTATGTGATAATTGTCAAGACTGAACAAAGTTTTGTTATTGTATTCATAAGTCTTAAGTGAAGATTGAAGTAGATTTTTGTGAAATGTTAATAAGAGACTATAAAGCGTTATTTTTTATTTAAGTTTACATATTCTAGATTAAGCAAAATAATATTACTTTTGGTTACAACTTTCCAAACAATAAGTTTCATATATATTATTAACGTAAAAAAAAAATTTCACCAAAAAGTCTTTACTATTTTGTGATCTCTTGTAATAATTAAGTAAAAAGATTTATAAAAATAAAAAGTAATTGATTTCATAAATCGAGCCTATTATTTGTCATTTATGAGCATTTAATCAAGTACATAGTTAAAATACCTTTTTGGATGGAACGACATATCAAACTTTTCCATCTAGTTGAATGTACACATCAGGAGCCATGATCGTGCTCTCTCTGGCAACCGTATCTCATTGTTTCGGTTTGCCGAAGCTCAAAATAAACTTAAAAAAGTTCCTCACCATGAATATTCTAATTTTTCGATAATTTATTTTAGGCTCTTTTTATTATACGATCCACTAACTTATTATGAAAATATTTACTTTATACCTAAGAGACGACAAAGCGTTTTCGTCTTAACCGAGATATTTGAAATATACAAATTTTTAGTAAGTATTTATATTTATGAATTCAAAAAGCACTATCTGTCATCCTCCGCTCAACACACCCCAGTCGTGGAACGACCACAGGCAATGTACTAAACATTTTTACGCAAAATACCTTAATCGAATTCTTCACAGAAGAATCAGAATAGTACTATGTAATTTAGCTCACGAAGTACGAGAAATTTTGAAAAAAACATCCTGGGATCTTTTATTAAGTAAATTTAAAAACCCATCACCCGTAATGTATCCTGAATTTTTTGTACAAAATTAACAATTTTGTAAATACCTAATTTTATTCATATTTTCCATCGGTCTAAACAATTGATCTTCATATGAATATGCAAAAAAAATACATTGTTTTTAATGTAATTTCATAACATCGGTCACTTATCCATCTGGTATCTCTACAACCGTTTTTCTCAGTTAATGTTTCTAGAAGAAAGATGAAATTTGAACCTGAAATGTATACTAAGTTGAAATTAAGTTTTAAAACCTTATAATAAAAAAAGCTAAAAAACGCAAATAAAATTATAGTTTACAAAACTGAACAATCAAGATTTTTAACAATACGAAATAAAAAATCATCTTTAAAAATAATTTTTATTCCATAGCAAGAGAATATCTCTGATGACAAAAAAAAAATTTCTAAAAAAAGCGTGGGGTATTCTCAACTTACTTTTTTCACTGTGACCATACCTTGAAAATTAGCAAGCGATAAAATAATTACATCTGATATCAAGCAAGCTGCGCCTTTTTTAAATTAATTTTCACGTCAATTGAGACCTTTCGCTATTAAAGAAAATCTTTTTGTTTAAAAACAATTATGTTATTTTTTAGTTCATGTTGCTACCAAAACCTGTTCTCTTATTTTTTTTAATTATGATTTTATTACATGACTTAAATTTTGTTTAGACGTTGCAAATAACGTAATGTTTCGGTAATGCAGGAACCTTTAATTTAGAATTTTAATTTCGTTTCACGTCTCCGTGTATATAGAAAAGCTATATTCGATCAAATATATGTTTAATTGTCACTCATTTTGTCAACCCACATTTATCTTCAATGTGCTTTGATTTATGTTTAACCAGTGAAATCAGACAAGTTTTGTTTATTACGGGTGCTATTTGATCTTATACACTTCAAAAGCTTAGTCTCACACGAATAGTGAATTATCAATTTTCGTTTGTTGTTCCCCATTAAAGGACGCATTCATTAAGTTTACAAAATTGAAAACTGTTAACTTAATCGACGCGGCTTTGGTTGACTGCTCTCTTCTATCAATATTTTCCAAAATAATTGCAAAAGGTGCAATTAAAATATGAAATCGAATGCTATATTAAAATTAATTCTTGAATAATTAGTTTCTAAAATTCTTGAATGATTAGTTTCTAAAATTCCTGATTTATTAGTTTCTAAAATTCCTGAATTATTAGTTTCTAAAATTTCATCACATCCGGGTAAACAATTTTGCTGTGGGATTTAAAATATACGTAATGTGATCTCTTGATACATTCGTGTAATTGTTAGTGGCGAGTAGCTACGAATTTCTTTGTTGTTACCATATTTAAATTTTTATATTTTCTGATTGAATAAACCGATTGCAAGGAGGCGCAAGCTAAATATTTTCCTAAGTTAATTTCTATAATTTAAAAGAAAAATATATTCAAATTAGGTATCAGTTTTACGCCAGAGGTGTAAAAACACTCATCGATAAAGAGATAAAATTTAAAAAATGATTATAATGCATACCGTTACTCATTCTTCATGCGCCTAGTCGTTTTATTATTTATTTATTATTATTATATTTTTATATTTATATATATATATATATATATATATATATATGTGTGTATATATATATATATATATATATATATATATATATATATGTTTATATATTGCATGAATAAACATATTTTGCGCAATTTTATATAATTGGTTATTTCTTTTGTATACTAAATAATTTTTACTTTTATTTACCAAGGAATTTATATGGTATCTACGGTATATTTGAGGACGGCTGGGTCAATTCTATCTGGTCCTGGGCCTTTGTCCAAGTCTAATGACGTAAGTATTTTTAAAACATCTACGACCTCAAACAATATGGAAGATAATCTGACGTTATTTAAATTACTAGTAGGCATGTCTTCAACATTTTCAATGAATTTTTTTGTCTGGATCAGTGGGCTCAAAAGTTGACTGAAAGAACTTTGAGAATATTTGGCAAATTTCGTTCGGGTTATTACTATATATATTTTTGATAACGTATAAAGTACGTTATCAAAAATATAATAAGAGAAGTAAATATAAAATAACAAAATATTTTAAAAAGGGAGTGAATTAAAAAAGTCTTGGAATATTATAAGTCTAAGGGCAAAAATAAAGTTTTGAATTTTTTTATATTTTCTTGTAATTTTACTGCATACTTCCATATTTTTTATTGGCGTTATATTTACTTTTATTTATTTTCTGTATTTGAAAGGTCTTTTTTCTGGCATTACCCGCTGCACATGCACAGAACCTTGCTTCTAAATAGTAGTAATGTGCAATATTACGTAAATTGTGAATTATGATTATGAATTATATTATCTATATTTATAAGATTAATCTCTTGCAATGACAAATCGTCAATTTATTATCAGAAATGTAGCGGTATTAGAACTAAACTTAATGAATTATATCTAAATATTCTGGCAAATGACTATGATATAATCGTGCTTACACAAACGTGGCTATTACCAAGTATTTTCAATTCAGAATTTATTGACAGTAAGTATAAAGTTTATCGCAGAGATAGAGATGCTCACACGAGTTACAAACAAAGTGGTGGTGGAGTGGTGGTAGCCTTACGGTCTGGCTATGTGGGACTGCAAATTGAAACGAACTTCACAATTATAAAAAACACTATCTTGGACCTAGTTCTTACTAATAATGACTGCATACTTACTGCAGCTGACCCAATGTTAAAAGAAGATCGCAACCATCCCGCTTTCACTTTTACCATTGTTTGTATCCCTGAAATAAAGCTGCCTGTTTTATAAAACAAAAAATATAACTTTTATAAGGCCGACTTTGAATTGATAAATAAAGAGATAAGTAAAATAGATTGGAATAATGAATTGAAGGAACTCTCAACGAAATGTGCTGTGACCAGATTTCACGACCTTCAATCTAATTGACTCTTTTGTGCCACAAAAGGCTACCCATAACACCAAGTATCCTATCTGGTTTAGTCGTGAACTCGTACGTCAAAACTTATGGCTGCATTTCCGCCTACAATGAATTTTCAAAGCTTCGATATCGTTTCAAGCGTTTGTCTAAACAATGTTGTCAGTCATATGTTGCAAACATAGAGAAAATAATTAAGAAAAACCTCAAAGGATTCTGGTCTTACATCTCTTCACTACATGAAACAAATGGCTATTCATCAACTATGTCATCCGGCGAAAGTGCCAATAATAACCTGAGCGAAATTTGCCAAATATTCTCAGAGTTCTTTCAGTCAACTTTCGAGCCCACTGATCCAGACATAAAAAAATTCTTAATACTCTACTAGGAATTTAAATAACGTCAGCTTATCGTCCTTATCGTTTGAGGTTGTAGATGGTATAAAAATATATACGTCATTAGACTTGGACAAAGGCCCAGGACCAGATATAATTGAACCAGCCGTCCTCATATATACCGCAGATACCATATGCATTCTTTTAACTCTCTTGTTTAATAAATGCGTAAAACATGGGACTTTTTCTACATGTTGGAAAGAGGCGCACATAACACCTGTAGATAAAAATGGCTCTAAACAAAACATAGTTAACTATAGATCCAAATCAATCTTATCGGTAATTCCCAAAGTTTTAGAGAGATTAGTACATGATCGAGTATATTCAATACTCCATAATTACGTTATGCCCTAACAACACGGCTTTGTTCATGGTAGATCTACCACCACTAACCTACTACTTCGCTCTCAGCACTTGTTCGAGTCATTTGATTTCGGACAGCAAGTTGACGTGATATATACAGATTTCAAGAAAGAATTTGACAAGGTTGATTACTTAATATTGATGCAAAAACTGGCATTAACATTTATCAGGGGCAATTTGCTTAGATGGTTTATTTCGTATTTAACTAATAGGTAGCAAGCAATTAAAGTAAATGGGTTCTTATCACCATATATATAAGTGACTTCTGGTGTACCACAGGGATCTATATTAGGCGCTTTCCTATTTATTATATTTATTAACGATATAAGTACCTGTTTTAGTAATAGTAATTTCCTAATGTATGCAGACGATCTAAAGCTATTTACTCTTGTAAAAGACATACACGACTGTTCTAATATGCAAGCTGATCTCGATAGACTTCATATTTACTGTGAAGAGAACAAACTGCACTTAAGCTACTCGAAGTTTAAACAAATCTCTTTCACAAAGAAAAAAACCAATAAACTTTAAATACGCGATAGGAGGGAATTCACTCGAAAAAGTTGACAGCGTACGTAACTTTGGTGGCATTTTCGATAGTAAACTGCATTTTAGTTTGTATATTGAGCAGATTGTATCTAAGGCCTATAGAATGCTTGGCTTCGTACTAAGAACAGACAAAGTAATTAAAAATGTTGAAACATATAAGTATGTAACAACCTTGTACAATGCTCTTGTAAGATCACAACTTGAATACGCTGTTGTTGTCTGGAATCCACTATATACCACTTATTCTAAAAGTTATTCAGACGTGTAAAATACTAACGCTACATTCTTTGTTTGATGCTATTTTCCGTGGAATTAAATGTGATATTCTGGCTCCTTTAAGGGTAAGATTAAAAACTATTCCAATACAAAATGGTGTCGCATGCTTACCGAAAATTCCAAAATATACACATTGGTTCAGAATATACGGCAAAAAATTTAGAACTAATCTATTGATCATCGATCGTCTGCAGTAATTGGCTCAGATAGATAATGTATTTCGATGGCCAGATGAATATCTGGGGAAACTCTGATTTCCAAAAAACCTGAAAGCACTCGCACTATAAACAGACCAATCGATGGCTGGATTATACTTAAATGGTTTCGGCCACTCCAAAGAATAAACTAGAGAACGCTAGAGAAAAGGTGTCTTCGAAGTAGTCATGGCCTGTAAATGGCTATTGTGCTTTAAAAAAACAATTTTAAGAACACATCGTATACGTTTTTATTACTTTTTGAAATAAAGAATGCCTAGTGTAAAGAGAGATACTAACTTTAAAACTACCTTATAGAGAAACTGAAAATATGAGTATAAAAAAAGAAAAATATCGCTTCATATGATATTTATTCTCTTCCCCATCTACCTTTTGTTAATTGAAACAAGTTATTTTATTTGCTAAGTTAATTTATTAAACTCGATTATCCATATTAGTATACTGTTTGGTTCGATGTTCATTTACAATAATTTTATACTAAGGCCATAAGCATAAAAAACAATTTCACACAATACCATAACAAGTGATATTTTGAAGTGAAATATTTCTACTTGCAAAAGACTAGAAGGTAACAACTAAAAATGACATTGAAACAACGCGTAAAGATCACTGCTCTGTTCATAGGCATCATTTAACTTGACAAAGTGGGAACGGAGACATTAATACAGAATGTAATTTAAAGTTCTTGCCCCTTTTTCCTTGGTTTAATTTAAATACAGATTTGTACAAATACGCACAACATTTTTGGTTAACTAAATATTCATTACTTAAAGTGCTTCGTTGTAAAAAAATATAACTTCATACTTAAAAAGTATTTTCGAGCATAAAATTTATTTTAATATAACTTTGTGGGTAACACGTTAGAAGAAAATTTACAATTTTATAGGTACCGAGCATCTTGTTAGGGTAAGTTTTAAAATTACTTTCAAATCTCGGCCGTGTGGGTACCGTTTAAATCTAAGTTATTTATTTTGTTAAGTAAGTTCAAGAGTTTTGTCGTATATTTATGTAACGTAGACAGTTTATACTTTTTCGTAACAATTTTGGTTTAGCACAAAAAAATAAGGTACTTGCATGAGATAAATAAAACTTACTTTTAACATCACATTATACATTTTTTAAATATTTTTTCTTTCTATATTTTGCCTCAGTTTCGAAAATTTTTATTAAACAGTTTATATAAATATATTGTAAATTAATTAAGTCACTTCGTAATTTAAATTGCTTGTGTAGAGTGAATTTAAGTTCATTGTCAAAAAATTTACTTTATATTAACCTAAGAATATATAGAACCATAGTTGTGCAAGTTTCATCTGTACGTCAAAATATTTTTATCATATAATCAAGTGATTATGAATATGGCCACTTAAGCTTACTTTTTAAAAATAAATTTGAATTTCATTTTTTCATATAAAGATCCCTATCTAAAATTGGATCATCACAAATTTTGGTTTCATTCAGTGAAAAATTATTAAAATTGTGTCTATGCCAGTAATAAAAATTTCTGCAAAAATTAAAATATGTCCAAATCTCAACATTTGATACTTAAAAATATTGCAAAAATGAGCGTTTCATTAATAAACAAAATTGTTTATAATATTAATTATTTGCAAAAAATAGTATCAAGAATATGTTGAAATTTTCGTTGAATGTCATTTATTTTTATTGAGAATAATTAATTTTCCTTGAAACTTGAATAAAAAACCATAGGCGTAAAATATGTTACGTAAGTAAAATATGTTACGTATTTAAAATATGTTACGTAGCAACTAGTTATCAGTCAGTGGATCTTGTGGTGTCTTTGCAAATAATTACTTAAAATATCTAAACTACACGATTGATTAACAACGAATTTGAGTTAAGTTTCAATATGAAAGTTCATGCACAAATTCAAATATATTGAATTTTATAGTTTTTGCATAGACACGTTCAGTAACACCTGCTATATCCGTCAATAAAAAACTAAAGTTATGACCGTTGTGAAAGATTTTCTGAAAATAATAACAATAAACAATCTAATTGCTGATATTGAATATATTTGGCGTTAATTTTGTAGAAATTAATTATTTACAATTAAATGAAACTACATAATGTAGTAGTATTTCTACTACTAATACTATATTACGTAGTTACATTTGCCAAAATAAAATAAGGTTTGTTTTTAGTACTGCCCAACAAAAGTTCCTGGAATATTATATTATATATCTTATATGTATATATTATACTATCAGAAACTGCAATATCATATGATATACACGTGATGGTAGAACATTTATACGACCTATGTTTGGTACTTCATTAAGTTATACCATAACCGAAACTAACATTATATCGCATGTTTCGTCGTTTGATATTTTCAATAAAAAAATTAAAATAGAAAAGATCTTCCATTGTGACACTCACATATGATAAATGGCATCGCAACCTTGCATAATGTCACAATGATTAAGAATACAATGACTGCCTCAATGTTTTTTGGATTATTTCAAATGACAACTCATTTAAAATAGTGTCCTATCCTTGTTGATTGACTTTTCCCTTTGTAATAATTAAAACCATGTTTTGTCATATTCTAAATTAAGTAGTAATGTTTTGGTTTAATTATACAAATATGTATTAGTAATTAGTAATCAACTGTTACTCATCCGTCAGTTGTAATTTTTATTATTTGCATAAAGAAAAGATATCTTTTTGTTTTACCTGTATTCACCTATATTAAAATTTCAGTTCAAAGATTTTGAAGATTCACTTAAAAAGTGTGTAGTTTGTAATTAAGAAAAGTGTACCTGTAACCTAGTATTAGAAAATTATTTACGTCAATAATATAAGATATGTTTGCGTTATTTTTTTTACGTAGGCAATAAGCAAATAGTAATTTGAATGAATCGGTAAACAGAAGCTGAAAAATTTACGTGAAAATAAATTAATACGAGGATAAATATTTCTGCTCAATTCCACGTAACAATTTTTTTAATATTATACAAATCACATAATATATATTATTAGCTGGTTTAAAAAATATATGCCTTCATTTGTGAAAATCTAAATAAATGAATAGGCGAGTTTTCATTTATAAAAGTACTTACATAAAGGAAGTTTTTCAAGTAAATATTTAATAAAGTGAAATGACGTATTACGGATATATCGTAAGTATCATGGAAATAGAAATTAGACGACATGTTAGGGTTTTTTCTGTTGTTTTCTATTAATTGGTAGAAAAGAAAAATTTAGACACAAACTATAGTAATATTTTAATATTGTGTCTTTTGTGTACTGTTGTTACGAATGAAATTTTTGTGTTAAGTTTCATCGTAATTCAAAAATAAATGTTGCTTTAAGAACCTCCAAAAATTTGGTATCTAGGTACAATTATTAAAGAAGGTGCAGTAAATTAACCTCGTTATTCAAAATTGGAGATCCTTTATTACTTATATTTCGGCGAAATTTAACTAAAATCTACACTTTACATATTTATTGCAATAAAAACCTGTCGAAATTAACTGAAATAAAAGAAAAATTACATTTCACTATTGCGATAATAACAATAACCACTGCCGTTTTTGGGATGGTCAATCACTTTTTTATATAATTTCATTCCATAGGTAGGAACGTCTATTATATCCTGTAATTCGATTTTTTGTGCGTCCACATCTAAACACAAATCTTTGAAACTATTTAATTGACTTTGAATAAACTTTGGCACATCTGTACATTAGACTTACGAAAAGATTTTATGTTGTACCATCATGACATCCAAAAAGAACTGAACACTGATGATTAATATAAGAAAATTTTCTAAGTATTTAATACTTTCTTGCATCCCTCTATCAAAATTTAAGAACCGTGTTAAAATAATTTAAAGAACATATCGAAAAACATGAAAATAATTAAGAATAACTTATTAGAGATCGTATGTTACATATTATAGATCTAAAGAAAAGTAATTGAATAAATAAAATAAATAAATAGGTAACCTATTGAGTAATCAAAATTCGTCTAGCTTTGGATTGACATCCTCTTTAAGTTTTTGTTTTTTGTTTTGTAGGAATGTTTTTCCTCTCTGCAGAAAAACCCGCGTATCTTAAGCAAATAGTCTACCCAACTACTTATGTGCAGATATGTATTTCATACAAAATCTAAGCAAATATAGTATTCTCAACCTCAATATCTATTGAAAGTGGTGATGAAACAATCTTCTCACTAAATATTCATTCTTTAAAACGGTCGCTTGATTAGTTGGAATTTGTAAATACATATGAGTGTCATTTGTACCTGATACAGTCAACTCTTTTCTCATTTGACCCAGTGATAAAAATTTATTTAATCTTCAGATTAAATAATTTTTTTCAAAGTTTCAGTAGGTACTTTCACCCTAATACCACCTTTTGTATCGATTATATATTTTAGAGATCATTTGGTTCACCATTCTGGAAGCAACTATAAAGAAGTTAGAGAGTAGGAAGAGCTACAGCAAGATGTTTCTGTCTTAAACTAGTTTGCATAAGAACTACAAAGTATTATTTGTCGATGAAAATAAGAAGCCGCTCCCATAAAATTGACACGATGTTTATTGCCACCGTTCCGTGATATATTCAAGAAATTTAGAATTTATTATAGCGTGCAATGCATCAAGTTTACCCAAGATAGGGTGCGTATCTCCAAAAACTTTAACGAATTTATTATTGTTATTTTTACAGCATCATAAACTAAAATCCTTGGATTGCAAGTAATTTCATGATACTTCTGAATTTCATTTTTAAGGCTTTGAAAAATATTATTCTTGCTATTTGCTCGTAACTACTAAACACAGTGTGAGAAACTGTCCATCTTGTTTTGGTAGGCTGTGCTGCATTATTGCCCTGCTTGAAGAAGGCTGTATCCAATGTTATGTATCTCAGCAGTATAATGTGAGCCGTTCCACCGCCCAAAGGACATGGCCACGATACCAAGAAATGGACTCCGTCAGTAGAAGGCCCGGTTCTGGAAGAAAATGGTGCACTGAGCGACGGGACGACCGCTTCATAGCCTGTCAAGCGCTACAAAATCGTCAAATTACGTACGTGGATCTCAAACAAAACCTCGAGGACGTCAGAGGTATACGAGTAAGCCTATGGACAGTCAGAAGGAGACTTCAGGCCGTCAATATACGAAGCTATCGCCCCGATCGGGGCCCTACATTGCTCCGTTAGCATCGAGTTACCAGATTGAGATTCGCTCAAAATTTTTCGTGATGGACTCAACAATACTGGAATAGTATTTTATTCTCCGATGAAGCTTGTAGTGGTGAGGATCGACGTCGACAAGTCATACGAAGACCTGGAGAACGCTTCGCAGAAGTGTGCTTTGAGGAAATCACTCCTTACGTTGGGGCTCCGTACTATTTTGGGCTGGTATTAACTCAGATGACCGTACCGAATCAGTTTTTATTGAAAATGGCACACTTAATGCGCAAAGGTACATAACAGAGGTTCTTATTCCTCATGCCCAACCCGCATTAACAGCAGTTGCAGGCGCTCTAGAGACGTTGATGCGTATATGCAGCAGACCGGAATTCGTCAGTTAGACTAGCCAGATAGAAGCACCGACCTCAATCCGATAGAATACAGATGGAATAATCTTAAACGATGTGTCAGTGCCGTAAATCCAGCTCTGGAAAACGTATTCCTCAGGAAATTACAAAAAGGTCGTCGAAATAATGCCTAGCAGATTAAGCGCATTGATTTTAGCTAGTGGAGGCCATACTCGTTACTAAATTTTTAAACTTTATGTTAAATTATTAAAAAATATTCAAAAATAAACTTTAGCCATTTTTAATGTGCCAGTATGAAAACGCTCGTCTGTGGACTTTACATGGTTTTTTTTATTTATTCGCATTTTTAATGACTGAAGTAGGTAAAAATGATATATCAATAATAAATAACAATATTCTCATCATATCGCCATATAAAATGCATCAAATAATAATAAAATACCTCTGATATTGTTTATTCCTGTAAGTGCCTGTTTTTTTGCAAAAGAGTTTATAATATAACTTTTACGAAAATAGGAACTAGCAATGTCGTACATTTTGATATATTTAAATCTTTGAATTGAAATTTAATTTCCAAAAGTATTCTATTTCCATTGGAAAATTGACCAATTTTCACAAAATTATCTCTATTTATATTTCGTAGTGAATTTTCTACGTAGTTAGAATTGAAAAAGGCGCAACTTTTCAACGCTTTGGGGCCGATTGAGATTTATATCTCAATCGGCCCAAAGCGTTGAAAAGTTTTCAGTGTCCGATGTTCTCAAATGTGTAGAAATTCAAAATACTCTGCATATCCTTAGCCAATAGTTAATGAATATGTACCTATATTTTAAAATTCTTTGGTATACTTGAAATAGACAAATTTCTTGAGGATTTGTGTGACATTGATTTTTTAAACACTTTTCTCGCAAAAGTGCCAATTGTCAAAGTAAGCAACTAAACTAGATTCGCTTAACATTATTAACGCCTATACCTGTAATGATATCTAATGTTTAATTCAAAATACATTTAAAATTGCTAAAAGCTAATCTTTTTGTCATTTGATAGTTATCCGAAATTAACTATGTCACTATTATTGCTAAACGTTACATACGTTATGTTTATGATTTTGTATCTTTATTCCGCAGGATTATTGAATTTCAATAATATTAAGGTCAAAAGGAAACTTTCATTTGGTTTGTTTATATTTAAAGTTTAATTTAATCTAGATCATCGGTAAGTTATTGTTTTTGTGCAAAGAGATATAAATTATGAACCTAATTATTTGTGAACATTCAGTAATTATGATTTAAGGGAAAATATCCAAATATCGCACATATTTTCATTTTTAAAAGTTACTCTTAAACTGTTATAGTTATTTTAAAATAATATACGCATATACTGTATGAGACATGCAAATCTACTAAGATTATTTTGATTTATTTAAATTGACAGCGTATTATAATCTATATTGATCACTAACAGGATTAATATTTATTATAATACACTGTCAGTTTAAATATATCAAATTAATCTTCTGAATCATCATCATAACCCTTCTCAATTAAATTTTAGATCTAGATATACCACAATAATTGCTCTACTTCCGGTCATTTGTGATGTTCGATTTGTTTAAATACTAATAATAAAGTCACTCCCGGTCTCACAAATATATCTACTGGATTAGATCCTATTTCGCTGGCCATCGACAAACTTCTAATACTTCGAATACTTGTTCACTGGTATTGTTCACAATTGAGTACTTTCACCATTGATATTTTTTCATTTTCATAGGTACTTTGTTCGAAATCTTAACTCTAAACATCATTTGTATGCAAATGATTTAAAAATTTAAATCCATTCAAGTTCTTGTACTCTTTCAGCCGCCTTTAATTCAGTCAAGGCTGATTCCTTCCAGATTAGTCAATGGACCTGCATAAAGGATTTGTTAGTCAACCTCTGCAAGTCTCAGGCTGCTATTATTAAGAGCCAAATGCTTTTTAGAAAAATTCGATATACAATTTAATATAGTTGTTTTTAACGAACAGTGTAACCCCTCTTAGATTGTCAATGATCTGGGCTTTATAATCTGTCAAAACCTCAGTTAGCAGCCTAAATTAATTAGCAAAGTTTGCTTTCTAAATCATATTCCATTTTTCACGTTCTATGTTTTATCTCAAACTTAACTAAATATTTTGCTTTCTGCCTTTGCTTGATTGTGGAGGTGTATGTTATTTTAAATTATTAGGGATAGTTTAAATAAATTAGTACGTTATCAAAATTTGTGTATTCCATACATTTTCGGCCTGACCACGATTCTGAGTTTAAGGTGCAGCTTAACTAGTTTTGCTGCCAGTGAAATCCCGATATATTTTGTGTTGTCTTTAAGATACTAAACTATTCTCATCGCCTGGATTATATAACGTCTTCTAGGTATTCACCTTTAAATAAAAATGGTCTTGAACTTTACTTCGATAATCTCCTCTTTTGTGTATATTCTTTCACTGTTTACACTGCCTAATTATATAATGAGTTAAATGCTATTACTCGGAATACGCCATTAATTTACATATCCAATAATTGTCTGAAAAATAAATTTCTTTTTCTATTTATATCTCTTCATATTTTCTTTGTCTCCGAAATTCTGTCCCTCTGCTTTATTATTGTCAAATTTTTTTATTGATAGTCGTTTAATTGCTCATTTTTTTGCAATTTTATGCACATTCTATTAAGGTTTTCTAAATATGTATTTTTTACTAGATACTTGGATTTATTGGAAGGGGTTGCTACTCTATCAATAAATCAACATTATGTACTTTTATATTTGAGATAAATAAATATGTAAAGTAAATAAATCTCCTTCAAAAAATTAAACGATATATTAAATATAATTACTTAACATTAAATTATTTTTTACTAAACCAACTGAGCTTTAAAAAAAGGAAAACTTTAAAACGTGTTTATTTTAATTTTTACGTTATTACAGGTGATTTTTATTTTATAAATACTTATAAAGAACAAATATGTATTCGGGTCGAAAGCTCTCTGCATTACAAAATTAAATAAAGCTTTTCTATATCTTTTACGCGGCATAAAGAAAATGAAATGCAAATTGTATTTACGTCCGCTATGATATTGCCACTTGGGAATGTGACTCGGGCGCATATTAAACCTTGGTTTCAAATTCCTTTATTACGAAAGGTCAGTTGCAGAAAAATAACACCATATAAGTAAGAGAAGAACTGGCACTATGAGATTTCCCTCTACATTCAAATACACTTATAAGTTTATAAATATAATATTTTTTTCAAACTATTCATAAACATTTATTACATTAATTAGATTATAAATATATTGCCCAGAGTATCTTCCACGCGCCTAAAAATTTTGTGAATTTTACAAAATTTTTGATACTGTCACCATAAGTTTCTTAAAGATTTATTGCATTCATTTCTAAAAGTCGTTATTTTAATACTTTTTGAATTTATTAGTTTCAAAAACGGAGGAATAAGATATACTTGCTGCAAATCTTTTAGTGTATCCTCTAATGTATATTTAACTTCTTGAAACTGAAAAATATATTTTTCTGGAGTTTTTTATAACTAACCCTTTCCCTTTACTAAGGTATATAATAAAATTTGAAATAAAAAATTGAATCATTAGTTTGCCCTCCTCTAAAGTTTTTCATGTAAGCAATTTAAAATTCTACGACTAAAGTAAATGCGGTATAAAATATTTTAATAGTACGTTAAACTTAAAATTTCTACTATAAACGGTTTCCGAGATAAAAAATGTTTATAGAGAGAAAGAAAGAAATTGTAATTGAGTAATCTTGTATAGCTTCGTTTTTCTTCTTCTCAATATAAAGAAATCGATACCAATTCGAATATGCATTTATAGAGGCTGATTTCTATGTTCTATATCTACTTAGTTTGAAAGATAATATTTATTATTTAGCTTTCCTATCCACTTAACTTTTCAACTGCCTGTCACAATTATTTGAAAGCTGAATGATAAAATTGAATCGGCAAGCTTTTTTATTCTATATTCCATATAGTTTTGAACCAATACAAGAAGTATTAGCTCCAAACTATCCACGAAATGTGGATTTAATTATTTCCTACATTAAATTTTTTTTTCATCGACTGTGATATTTAAGGAAAGTAAATAACTTAATAATATTTCTAGTATATAAGGAAATATTCATTAGCATACTTCTATTTGGAAAAAAAACTAACTACAACCAATAATACTTATCTTTCCGTGTTATTTGAAAAAATAGAAATTAGGGAAATGTAAGAAAAGATCACAGAATTTTGAAGAATGCGTTGGCAACCCTGAAAATGTTGACAATATATTTGTAATAAACAAATTATTATTATATATTGACTTTAGCCAATAACTTAAAGTTTATTTATATTACTCAAATTAAATATATTTTATTCTTTGAACCCGTAGATTTCCAGTTATTCCTATTTTGTGCTAATTGATACCATTTTAATCTTAATGTCTCTTGGATATAGAGTACAGTATATAACAGTACTTTTTCCCACTTTACTTTCACAGTTTTTATTACTAAAAGCACGAAAATATGTTTTCTTTTTATTTTTGGGTTTTTTATTTCTTATAAATAACTTAAAACTGAAAACAATTTCGAAAATTTTTTCTTCGATTTTTTTGGCGTATATAATATTTTTTAGAGTTTTATTGTACCATGGAGGTGAAAAATAACAATCAAATGAAGAGTTTATATTAAATGAGATATTTATCACACAAATTTTGTACAGAGTATGAATTACATGTATTTTAATAATTTAGTTTCAAGGTTGATATCGGATGTCCTTGACGTCCTAAGAAATTTTCTTACAAGTTTTCATAAAATAAAATATTCGATAATTAAAAATTACTAAAAAGAAATTATCTTTATTCCTCTGTTCTTATTTATATTAACATTTAAACAGATATGATTAAATACGCATCTCTCTCCTCTTGAATAATTATATTCAAATAAAGTTAGAATTATCTCTCGTCTACACAATGCGTTCTTAAAAAAGAAGATATGAAAATAAATACGAGAGAAAGGCCAAGCGTCTTAAGTTTAATGAGTCTAGATTTTTCCTTATATTTTTATTTTAACGTTACGATGAATCCTTACTTTCCTTAATGGGGGCCTGGTCGTCGGAAATTCCTTTAACAAAAAGTTGGCTGCATTTAGTTTATCAAGCAAATCTGAAGACTGAAATAGTTAAGAAAAAAAGGAATTGAAGATCAAATATAAAGGGCAGAAGATAAAAAGTATTAAAGTACTATTTTATATATACTTCGACTCTTTATTTAATTCATAAATTATACTACACAATACTAGGTAGAGTTAAGAATCTTCTCTGTCTTACTTTATGGTGCAGAATCAGAAACCATCTGGCAGTCTATATATTTATTTCAGTACATAATTAATTTAATGTATTTGGTGTTTCCTTAACTTTATTTGGTTCTTCGTTTCCCTAAAAATTATCTTATTTTCAATAATAGAATCTCAAACAATGCTAGTTTTACTTTCATACCGCCAAAAAGTTTTAACAATATCACAATTTACTAGTAAAATGAGAGTGGTTTGATGTATCAAAATGACAGATATAGCTGTCGTATGTAATCGCGGCATTATTACTATTTTTGAATATCGAGGATAACCATGCTGTCAGCAAGAGTTTCATCGTCCCGGGTTGGCGTCATGTGTTTTGAAGTAAAAGAAAATTAACATCTTTTGGCTTGTAAATATGCAATAATTGTTTGTTGAAGAAGTGGAGAAACTCACCAAAAACATTGGTACTTAAAAATATACTAAATCCTCAACGGGCTGTTCAGTTAACCATAAAACGATTTGAAAAGACCTAAAAAGATTTAAAATTTCCCAAATGAATTTCGTATATTAAAGTTTCAGAAATCAAATCGTGTTATTGTTGACTGAAGTAGACAGACGAGAATTTACAAAAAAGTTTTGGTAAGATCTCCACTATAATTTATTTGAACACATTGTTGTTTTTATTGAATGTGAATTAAGTAAATACATACATAAGTGTAAACATTATTCTAAATTTTGTTTATGTTTCTGATAATCATGTTCAATGAAGCAAAAAACTAATTTCCAAGAAATTTTCATTTTCTCATAGATGAGTCATGTCGTCAATGCATTGCAAGATGAGTCAATAACGCATTCGACCGGTTACATAAATATATTTTTTCAAACGCTAATCACTTGATGAATCTGCAGCTTGCCACCCATTTTCGCGCCTTTAATTTGGTAGACGGTAAAATTAGAAAAGGAGAAATAAGTGAGAATTATTATTCTTTCAAAGACGAGTTAAAATGTATTTCTTGTCTCATGTAATACAGAAAAAATATCGTTTTATTCAGAATAAATAAAAGAAAATACTTCTATTTAACTAATGACAAAAAATAACACAAACAGTAAACATATTTCACTTCATCCCTGAACTTACGTGGGTAAGACACATATTTCCCGAATAGCTTGAGTAAGTTTATTTTCTACCATTTCTCAGAAGCAGCGTAAGAAGAATATTTAAAAAGCGATACTACAATGGTAATATTTTGGCTCGTTTGGGGGGGACAACAGGTTTTAATTAAACTGTGATTTAAACCATAAGTTATGTTAAAACATTGAACAGAAATAGATTTTAAGATAAGTATAAGAAGGTTTCAGAAATATAAGTATCTTTGGCACGCAAAATTATAAATGCAATTTAACGTAATTAAATTTCGGGTGTTTTTGGTTTTTCGTATTCTCTTTAGGTTATAAGTACTCTACTATTTTACATAATATCAATTTTAATAAAAATATTATACTCACTTTAATAAAATTAGTATTATATAAAATAAAGATACTTGTAACAACACATATGATTTTGTAATATATTCTTGTAAAGGAAAGCTTAAATGAAATATTTTTTAAATTTTATTTACAAATATTTAAATGATTGAATAATTTGTAAATTGGTGAAAATTTAAAAAATAAAACGTGTTAAAAACTCTTATGGATAATGTTTCATTAATTTATCAAGTCGTGATTTATTCATATCTCTGAAGCAGTTTTTATGCTCATAGCAATTTTTTATTCATTAATGTTTCATTACAAGCTTTTTGATGGAACGGTGTACTAAACGTCATTATCTCGTTGAGTACTCGTTACTGGATTCATGATTGTGCCCTTTCTAGCAGCTGCGTCCCACTCTTTCAGGTTGCGAAAGCTCAAAATAAACTTTGAAAACTTGCTCACTGTGACGATGCAAGTTTCATAATAATATACTCATTTTACTTTTAATTGTTAACTTACGAGGATCGATATCCACTTTGTGCGTAAGAGAAGTCGCAACGTTTTTAGTTTCATCGTGATTTATTTGAATTTATGTTTTAATTTATTGTGGCATATAAAATTAATTATTGAATATTGATGAATCTAGAAATTTTATGAATCAGGCTTAAAATATTTCTTTTGTTTACCTCTTTGATATTTGTTTATCACTCGGTACCCAGCACCCCACCATATCGTACGAATGCATTCCATTCAAGTAGGGTTTTGTTTGAGATACTTTCATCGAATTGTTCCTATGAAAAATTATTTCCAAAAAAATTATCTGTGGCTATATAATTTAGCTTAACTACAAAGTTAATCTTATTAGATACCAATGACGTGGAAAGTGGGAATGAAATTTTCGAATCGGTTGTTGAAATAATTTGAGGTTCTAAAAAAAACTATTTAGTATAAAAATATGGCTGAAATGAGGACAAGAAACAAACCTTATAATATTAGTGCAATGGAAGAATAAGTTTTCATTTAACTATCAAAATTGTAATTTCAGACCCTTTTTCATACCTTGTCTACCTAAAAATGCTATAATGTGGTAAGTTGTTTTTTAAGATTTATTTATTCTTTAATATCCATATAACTTATAAATACATTTTTAGTTAAATAATTTAATGCTTATAAGCACCATGGGATCAAAAAATGCATGTATTTAGAATTTACTCAGAACCTTTATCCTACATATTGAACAATATGTGTAATGCTATATTGGTTTAGTTCATAATTATTAAATTTCCATAAAGAACTACTTACATCAGTTAAAACATTATGGTACAATATTAAAAACATAATTTTTGCCACATCGTTTTGGCTTTCTAAATAATATGTTTAAGGAAATAAATTCAAAAGCAAAATATCTTTATTATATTTTTTCAGTAATATCATTGGTTCAGAATTGTAAACCAGGGTTGGAAAAAAACATTTCTTATAATTTTTAAAAACAATTAGTTCGAATTGCTTTAAACAAGGGCCGTTTCTGTCTTTTACGTTTTTTTTCCTTTTTGAGTAACAATTAACCAATTTGAAAACAAGCGGAACCAATATAATTCATTTCTAGACTATATTAAAACTCACCCGATAAAACGTTTACAAGAATCGATCATAATTATATATTTTATTTGTTATCATTTATTTGTTATCTATATTGAACCCCTTACACTCTTTATGTTCGAATGTTCATTCATAGTAGGGGAAATACCTAAAAGTATATTCAAATCAGGAGGCTAGATATCCACACTAATAGCGGGGAATTATTTTCTCGCACGCATTTCGGCTCGGCGGAAATTACCTCGCGTTCCCGAAGGTCTATGGTTTTAAAATGTGTAGTGTAATAAAACTCACTTGTTGGTAGAATACAATTATATTGTCACACTACTTTTATTGTTTCAAACTACTGATGATTTAAATCTTTTACATATTTATATTTAAAATTTAAGTTCTATTTGTGCAAGATTTTTACTTTATAGCTGTTTAGTGACAACATTTAATTCTATCCTACCTAATTCAAATGTAAACTATAAAATTTATACAAAAACAAGTGTGTAGATACTTGGAAATGGTTCCTTTTTATACAATTTTAAAAAGTATTTCACTTAAAATATTGCCTTCTAATGTCCTCCTTAATATTCTATTAGTATTCTGTTTCTGTGCAGAGCGGGGTCAGTTAGCAAAAGAAGGCACCTAAGACAAGCGACGGAACAAGATTTTCCCAATGGATCTTTCCAAAGCGATAAAAAATATGTAGACGGCAAATTTTCTTTCGGATATTCCTATATATTTTCGTTCCTTAAGTTTCTAGCGTTAATAACACATCATATAACCTCTCATAAAAATAAAAATATCAACTCCATTGCACGAGAAATATCCAATTTGGATATCGATATGAATTGTTCGATTTGGAAAAAATTCATATCGATCATCAAAGAAAATTCATCACTAAAGACCAATAGTGTGCGTTGCAGAAAATATAATCAAGAGTAACTTGAATTTGTCAAAAGAATGGAGGCACACTTCCAGAAATATAGCAACATTTCTAACACTGATTCAAATAGTGATAAAGACGAGGAGTCCGAGGACTGTATGGTAAAGGTGTTGGGAGCTGCTGAATATTCCCGGTCTTAAAATTTTTCTTCCATAAAATCTGTTATCACTTTTTAATCTAAAAGTTTTGGCGCCAGAAGCCCCCTGAATATTTCAATAACAAATTTACTATGTTACAAGTCAGGAAAATAATAAGAAAATTGATAAACAATTATCTCGTTATTTGTTTGCTACCAACACACCTTTTAACCACATGCAACACCAAAATTTACTAAAATTAATGAAAATTTTAACATACAGAATATAACTCTTCAAACGGTTGACAAATTACTGATGATCTACTCTAAGATGTCTAAAACTTACCTTGAAAAACCTAAAAGTTTTATTGACTAATAAAAATAATTAATATGTCGGCGCAATGTCAGGCATGACTCGATAGTCTGTGTCTGTGTCACAGACGATTTGACCAACAGCACTCATTTGTAGATACAATAGGTACTGGTCTGAAATTTACTTGGTAGAATTAGCAACTTCATCAATATAAAAATGTGAAAATGCTTCTGCGTAATGTGCGAAGTGTGAAGAAGTGGCTTCTCACAAAGATATACTAACTTAAAGCTGTTCATCTTTTGTCTTAAACCTCTTAATGTACGAAATAAATGCAGAGACTTATACTGAGAAGGTAAAATTTGTAATGCGATGTTTCAAATACACTTAAATAACATTGCCAAATACAAAGAAGCTGATGGAAATGCTATTGTTATACCGCAACAGAACAGGTGAAATATAATGGCTGACTGCCTTAAGGTTTTTTTTTTGGCAACTGTCATATTATAACAGAAATATATTTAAATAATACAAACCTATAGATACGCCAATTTGGTTAAAAATTAATGACACGGGAATAAATCAACAAGTACAGGCCCTCTACCGAAAACTGGAAAATATATTTATTAACATGAAGTAACTTAAGAATGTTTAGAGTTTAAAAGGAAATTCGTGGGTGAAAACAAAAGCTCAATGTCCGATTTTGAATGGCAACGTCTCAATCTCATTTCTCAACAAACTTACCTCATCCTAAGTACAGATGCAAAACCACTCTGTTGTGTAAATAATTAACCAGAGTGTAGCACAAGTTCTCCTGTCAGTTGGCTACCATGTTAGGTGAGAGTTTTACACATGTTATAAGCACAAGAAAAACTCGTTTTTCAATTGGAATATTTAATATGAGTCCTTAATTACCTATAACAAAGTACAATATAACCTTCACTAATGCAGGTATTTTTGTAGCTTTACCACTTATTGAAGCTTCACATCGTACCTGTAGAATGGTGACTGTCATTAAAAAGCGAACTTAAAAGACAAACAATGAACTTGGTGAAACAGCTTCATACTGCTGTTGTTTCAAACATCTGAATTGAAAGACTGTTTTCAACATTTTACTTACATTACTTCCGACTTACGAAATGAACTTGGTGCCGAGAAAGTGGCAAAATTTATAATTTTGGAAGTCAAATTGTTACCGTTTGAGTTTGATTAAAAAATTAAATAATAAAAAAATTATGAATGTTTTAATTAAAAGTCTAAAGAAGTTTATTTCTAATTTCAAATTCTAATGACAAATATAAATAGATCCAACTTTCTATTTAATTCGAGCTATTCCAAGTCCTAATTTATATTAGTTTTAACTTATTTTTAATTCATTCTCAATTAAGTGTTTTTTAAACTCTTTTTTTTTGTATTGTTATGAACATTGACTAAAATTTATTTTAATATGTGTTTTTAAACAAAATATATTGTTTTATTTTAAACTATTTTAAACACTGTTTAACACAAGTATTTTAAAACAACTTCTGTAATAATGGTAATATTGTTTTGACGCCTCCACAAAATAACATACACCTCGAGCCGTTTGCTATTCATGATATATATATATATATATATATATATATATATATATATATATATATATATATTATTCACTTATGTGTATCGATTAATCATAGAAAATAAAATGTTAGAAATACTGACTCAAAACTAAACAGTGCAGCATACAAACGGATCGTCACGTTTCGAGACAAGTGTTGTTGGTACGTCTAACTTGTCATCCCGTAATCGCGACTTGCCGTGAAGGAATTTCAGCGCGCCATTCGCCTCGCTCTTAATGTCTACCTGGACGTAAGTTATTCTCTTTCAGTTCTTGTATTGACAGCAAAACTATTTGAAATTGGCAGTGCGATTTTGAAAATAATATGCGATTTGATATGTTACTGATAAGTGAATTTTTAACCAAGTTTGTTATATTTTTTAAATATTCTGTATGTTTTTGCTCATAAGTGTTTCAATTCCATTTGTGTTTTTCTTCAAAACATTATAGATATGAAAATTGATAAATTAAATTCAATAGCCATACTTTTAAAAGTTGCAATTAATTATGTTCTGAATTCATTGTAATAGGTGAAATACCCAGCTGAAGTAATTCTGATGTGATTATAGTAGAGTATAGTGTATTACAAAGATGAGGAGCCTAAATACTTCCTATTGAGAGGAGATTAAATACTTCTTACCGAGAGGAATAAGAAATGTAATGCTAGTGAGACATTTTTTCTCCAATTTTCTATGCAAGTTTATGTCTGCTAATTTTATGTAACATATTTTATAACTAACCTTCACATATGTTTCTAATTCTGAAAAATAATAATTCGGAACTACACAAACGTATACGTGCAGGGACGTGCACGCGCACGTATACGCATGCATGCGAACGCTCGCGAAGCACGCGCACACATGCACACGCACGCACACGTATAGATATGCACGCACATTCACGCACACCTGCATACACATGTGCATGGATGAGCACGTGCACGGATACGCACATGCTACACGCACGCTCAAGCTCATGCCCGTACGCACACTCGCATGCACGTTGCACGTAAGCATGCATGCATGTACGCACGCACGAAGGCACGTACGCACGCACTCGTGCACGCACGCAGCACACATGCAAACATTCACGTACGCACGCAGGCACGCATGCAAGCACTCATACACACACACACGCACACACACACACACACACACATCAGACATGCGTTTCAAGTGACAATTCGTTATTGAGAATGATTTCGTTCGCACTAGTAGGTCGGTTGTGACCTTTACCTAAAACAATGGTAATTGTTAACTTTGATAATATAAAATTTACTCACACTCTCTTGTGATTTATGACATTTTGCATTGTTTGTCATGAAAGTGTCGAAAAAATTGTTAATCCCTTAAATCACAAATGATTCGTCCCCATTCGGCAGAATAATATTTGTGTACTGCCTTCTTAAATCTGTTTAAGTATGATACCCCTGTACTCGAACAAGTAATTTATTGCTAAATCTATGATAACACTTATGCCTCAAAGGGCACCTGAGATTGTATATACACCAATCTATCTCTCAGTTTCTTAAAAAAAACTCGTATAAAATATTGCCACTCATGGAATTATCCGCATCATAAATTTTTTTTAATTCATATTATTTTTTTATGAACATTAATAAATAACAATATTAAATATTTTAGGTAGGGTATATACGATATGAAATATTGGCAGGATGAACATACATTATAAATTTGGTAAAATATTGTGTTACAAAAATAATACTATTTACTTTACCTTGGTCATACCCCTAGTTAGTCATGGACAATGAAGAAGTATCATGTTAATTCGGGCTAAAAATTCTAATTTTGCCTTTTTTGAATAAACTTCTCCTTTATTGACGTATTACAAATTATATAAATGTAATTCATTTTATATCACATCAATAATTTTACATAAATATCACATCAATAATTTTACATAAATAGTCACATATATAATTTTGATAAAGCTTTCGTTTGCTTCATTCGTTATATTACATTTTTAAAATTTTTAATTTAAGAATTTAAAAAATATATGGACACACGTCAGTTTCCAGGATTTCCATTAAAGTCATTCCAACTGTTAGGAGGTACCTACAAATACTATTTTATGTCGATCCTTTCTTTTTCCGACTAATGTGTTAAAAGCGGAAATGTTTTTGTTTGCTTATTCTAATTGCATGGCTCAACTATTCTACCGATCTATATGAATGTTCGCTTAAAAATTACTTATTCAAACATACTTCAAATGCAACCGAAGCCAAATGCAACAGCTGACATATATTATGCACATATATATTTATATATATATATATATATATATATATATATATATATATATATATAAAACTAACGGTGTAACAGTTATATTATCTTTACTTACTGTTTTTGTCCAATAACTGGTAAGCCCAATAATAGCACATGGTAAATAAGCAAATAGTCTTAAAAATATAAGTCTTCTAATTTGATGGGCTCTTCGTAATCCATAATAATAATCTAATAAAGGGAATCAATTTCAATGATATATTTAAATGCAATTAGGTCCTTAAATTCTATATGTATATGTAAACACACCAAACTACCGTTGCTTCCCAAACTGTTATACAACTTATGTTTCGTACCTCCGCCACCATTTTATATAAAATGACATACTAATATTTAAGAACATAAAGCAAACCTGGCTTATTTGATATTGTGGAAACTATTATTACAAAATATTAAAATTTAAGTCCATTTACTCGCTTTCTTATTTTGAGGAGTGCAAAGTTTGGTTATACCAGCCAGGTTCTTGGACAAACAGTGCTGATGAAATACGATATTGTATATGCAATGTACTACACAATCTGTTTTTTTTTAATTTTGCTTCCATATTAAATTACAAAACAAATATTTTTTCGTCTACTTAGGCTTATAAATACGGCGTCAAAAATTTTCTTCATTTTACTGAAGAAATAAGAACTATTATTACACAAAATCTAGTTACATCATTTAATTAATATATATTCTTTTGCAACAAATTTAAACATATCCAATATCTTCTCTTCAGTACGTTGAAGAATCCTTGCAATTTGATTTATTTCAATTCCAAAGCCTAAGGAATTCATGAATATGGAATTCTTCCTCATTCTCCTGATTCCTAAATATATGACTGCTTCCTTTCCTCCATTACACAAGCCAAATTCTTCATTAAACTTGATCCCAAATGTCGGGCCGCCTCCTTTTCCGAAGTCTTCTAAAAAATATTGCCCTCTAATTCTTTTGGACTCCCATTTTCACTCTTCTACTATTCTATCCCTACCTTTTCATTATCCGTGTAGACACTGAAATTATTTATTAATTTAATTATCACGTGTTAATACATTTTTTTTTACATAATTACGCTAATATTTGTTATATTGTAATGAACAATTAATTTTTAAATATTTCGCTTATGATATTTTGTAGTGTTGTATAATATTTATTTTCTTGTTTCTAGTATTTTGAGTAAGTGGAAGATATGTCGAAATAGGTCCGTTGAACGTACAATTACGTTATATTTTGAATAAACAATAGAAAAAGAAAAAATAAGAAATAAAGGAATTTTACAATTAGAAATAAAAATATCAACGTCCAAAATAGGAAAATTTAATAATTATTTTACGTATGATAACCAAAGCATACACTACAATATAAATTGTAAAAATGCTTGTATTGTAATTAATATGCATTTATGTCCATATTAAATTAAGATTTCGTCAAAATTATTTTTCTACGTCAAGAAATATGTAACGAGGGACGTAAATGCGTAAATGTAAGGGATGTAAAAACGTAAATGCCATAGTACAAACACTCTTGCTTGTGTAAACAATGGCATTTACGTCTTGGATTTGCTCATATCGCGATTGGAATATAAATTGATTTTTATTGCACAATTTCTCCATCATACAGGCTTTAAACCAAATAGTGCTGGGCCAACTCTACTCAATAGCCACTGTAATCTTTCATTTCATTAAAGCAAACCGTGATGACGGGAAAGTTATATATTAAAATTTATTAGAATTATTGTGTGTTAGTTTTTTTCCAATCATCATTATTGGAAATTATTTACAATTTTTCATTCACATTCGAATATGGTACGGTTTGCAAACAACAAGTTTACATATGAATTTAATATTCAAACAGTATCTTTCAAAATAACTTATTTCAAATGGAATAAAAAATCTTTATGAAATCGATCACCTGTAGGCTTGTCTGTCCATTATATAAATTTTCTCAGAAACCATTCGAGTTTACACTTGGAACTTGATATATTACTATATCAAGTTCCAAGTGTAAACACTCGTTCCAGGTGTGATCTCGATTTCAATTGTTTTGAAATAATTTCAAAGGAAAATTTTTTATTGGTTTCCTATGAAAGTCAAGAAAAACTTACGACATTGATGGAAATGATAAATAATATGGTTTTCTTAAAATGTTTGGTCAGACAGTGTTAGAGATAATACCTCAAAGATTCACAAAAACATATTTCTTGTTCTTTGAAATTTGTAGTTTGAAAGAAAAGGACATGTGTTTTTGTCTACTAGAGATTAACTTTAAATTAAGAGTATAACTAAAGCCAATTTTAAATCTAATAATTCTTGCGAAATCCTTATTTTTATGCCTGTGTAAGATAAGCGAGTACTGTATAAGTATATAAGTAATTTAAAGTTAATATATCTGTAACTTATTTTTGCACTTTTGTCCCTTGCGCAAATAAAAATTTTAGTAAAGGAATTAACAAATTACAGTCTCGCGGTCATACAACGCTGTAAAGAGCTGTAAACATAGGTTTAATGAAATTTACCAGTATTTACCTTGAAGATTGTCATTTAGTTTTATTTGGGAAGCGACCCATTTTAATGAGAGCAAAATTACGAATGAATATTTTTGTCTAGATCAGGAGAATAACCTCTAATTTTCCTTATCTCGCTTGCACACTCTTTAGCCAAATATAAATAATAAAGAGAATAAGGCGTTATAAAGTAGATTCAAAGGTGGCTGACCTCTTTAGTGCTTAAATTTTTGCAGTATGAATTATTATATCTTATTTTTCAAGGAGTAGGCGTCCATTTCTTTTAAATAAATTTGGCAAGGTCCACAAAACGTTTTCATATAGTAATTTCCACAAGTTCACAAAAATATTACTTTATGGATAATATTAAATAGAAAATAAAAGGACTCAGCAGAGTGGTGGTTAGCACGGTTACCTTTTATATATTAATTTATAAATATTAGTGCAATTAGAATTAAACTTAGCTGAGAAGGTCTTTAAAGAATAATTCGTTTAAAGACTAGTGTATCGAGTCGTAGTATAAAACCAGTAAATGATTTATTAGATTTAGGGCTTTCCTTTTTTGGAATCTCTGGTTTTCCCAAAATATTTTTTTCCGATAATTTATCTTCTCTAACTATATAGGCCGTATTTCTTAAAATATATAATATGAGAAGACGTATTGCAATTCTTTCAATAGACAAAGAAACTATCAAATATTTTTTCCAAGAAGAATATTCAAATAATTTTTTCATTCACTGTTCTGAAATTTTAAAAAAATGGTAAAAAGTTAGGAAAAATGTATAGTATTTAAAACTATTTAGGTTATCGTATATCGCGCACTCAAGTCTTGAAGTGAGACGAACAATATATATTCGAAACTGAAAATAATCACGAAGATAAAAAAAACGACGGTTGAAAAGTTTTGTTTTGACAAGAAAAGTTAAACATTGCGATAGCGATTGGACCGTTTTAGGGTTTCTTTCAAACTAGTGCAAAAAATGTTATTAGCATTCGTGCAGTAATTTTAAAACAGTTACAACTTTAAAAAATAAATGTAATACTTAGTGAATGTGTTAATTCAAGAAGTTAAAATGGTGCAAATGTAACGAGTGGAATTTAGGGAGGGGTTCAAAGGTTAATTCAATAGAAATATGAAGAGACATTTTATACGTTCTTCGAGGAAATTATATATTGCAACAGATTTCGTTTAAATGAAACCAATTAAATTTTTTCTGCTCCTCGAACAAGGCTTTTAAACATTTCCAGACAGTCTGCAAATCATATAGCGGTATTAGATTGCATTGTAAAGAAACTCTTACCCAGATCTGCCCCGATAAGATAAAATTTTTAAACATCATCACTTTATATGAACGAATACCTGATTTTCTGAAATATTATACATGGACATATATAATATGGACATATTTAATAAAAACATTATCTGACCATTTTGTGATGGCGTAGGGTGCAAGATTAAACTAAAATATTGATCTAAACTGAATTTAATGGATGACTATCTTCTGTAATAAATAAGGTCGCTTGTAGCATTCTTATTTTGCATTATACTAAAATTAAGCCAATAATTTTAGAAGCACATAACATTATTAAATACGTAATTACTAATACATCAAAATAAAAAATACGCTCCCTTCAACGATGTCAAGTTGATCTATAATATAGAACATAATACCGCAAATTAAAATATGTTATGTTTCATCACCAGTTGATGATCACACTTGTATTTTTGCTATCAAATATTGCGGTGTAAGTAATATTAAAAACACAATTTTGTAGTAATAGCAAACTTAACCAGGATTTTTCAGAATAATAGTACTGAGAAATGTATTGTGCCATAACATAACGTGCGATGCATTTCCATCTTGAGTTTAACATTTCGATAAATTTAAAACGGCTGTAAATGCTTTCCAACTTAAATAAACCATCTTTGAAGACTGTTTTAAATATTTTGTTTTTACGAAATTACTATTATATTTTGTTATTATATTACTATTATATTTTGTTGAATATTTTGTTTTACGAATTATTGCCATTATTAATTATATTTCCATCATTACTTGGAAGAAATATTTTAAGAAATTACAAAATGATTAAATACATTATTTATATTACCCATGACAACCACCAAAAATGAACGTATCATCTCTTCAATGAAGAAAATAAGAACTTTATTACACAAGGTCTTGTTACAAGGCTAATTGATTCCGCTGTGTGTTATATATCTGACCTGTTATATATAACAACTTCTCGATGTACCAAATTTCAATGATCAGGAAGTAAAAAAAATTGCTCGTTGTAAAGATGGAGGAACGAATTACTTTTAATTCAATTTTCGACTTTGTTAACTGACTTGTTGGACGTCATATTTTATCAATAAAGCATAACTATCTAGACTCGTTTAATTGAAAGCGATTATTGTGTCAGTATAAACTTGTTGAGCACTGCGCACGTATTAATACATTTGATAAGTAAGTGCGCATCTCGCAGACGCCGCTTGTAAATGCAATTTTTGTTTATTTGTTTGTTACTATTGATAATATATTTACCTAATCAGAGTTTTTATATTAAAAAAAAAATAAAAAAATTAAAAAAATTTCATTTTTCGTAATCATTTATACCTCAAGTGACACCGGCCAATTAAAAGTTTTGATGTGAAAAGGGTAAACAAATTTTATTCTTAAAATTGTTATTAATATAGTGTAGACCCAATATCCACACTTTATAGGGACACCTCTTTAAAGGGTCTAAAACTTGACCTCTAGGGCTTGACATAATATAAACTTACATAGTTTAATCATCCTTGTAGCCGTAGATTGGCGGTCTCCCCAAGTTTTGGTCCACCGAGCATCATTGATGTGTGTTTCACTACACACTAATCTCAAAACTGCAACAAGAATTTAACATATTCTCTTAAATCATCGTTCACCTTATCTTTCCCATATGCATTGTTTGTTTAAATTAAATTTTTTGGTAGAGCAAATTTCAGGACAGACGTATGGTTTAAAATCGTTATTATCCTTGCAAGTACTTTACGGCTTTCTAAAATTAATTTGTGATGCTATAGATAAGATAATATTTATGAAAAAGCTGTGACTGAAAATGTGTCCTTAATTCATATAGGTGCTTCCATTCATGAAATTTAGTTTCTTTGAAGTGTATTTTTTTGTTGTTGTAAAAGCAAACTTAACCAGGATTTTTCAGAAATATTAGAAAATAGTTATTTATTTCCTTGACTATTTATTTTTCTATTTACTGGATGCAACTAATAACCGTATGATTAATAGACACGTTTTTATTTCATATGCATATATGTATGCAGACACTGAAGAACCCGTTTGCTATTCATATAGATAATTCTGTGTATCAAACTTATATTATTGAAACGTGTTTCTGTAAAAAAAATATTTTTTTTTACCTTAGAATCGCAAATTCGACTGTGATTTTTCAGAAATGTTTAAGATTGTACCTATTATATAAATAGGTGGTTCAGTGATTAACTCTAAGTTTTCTTGAAACATGTTTCTTTATGGAAATATAATATTTTCCATTAAAATCCAAATGTGAACTGTGATTTTGATATGAAAGTGTCGTAAAATTAAAAAAAAAATTTAATATATGTCAAAAACCTAAAGATTTCGACCAGCTTTCACTAATTCATTAATATTGTTGCGTAATATAAACAGATTGTTTATAGCGAATAATTTTAGCACAGTTACAATAAAGAAAAAAAACGTAATTTATTATTTTATGCATAGCCTATAGTACATCTACCATTTACGATTTTATTAGACGCGTCTTATTTCCCAAAATAAGAGCCATGTAATAAAATAAGCCCAGTATTTCACACTCATTTTTCAAAACAATTGTTTGACGTTGTAAATTCATGGTAAATTGGTTAAATATATGAAAATTGAGTTCAACAGTTTAAAATTCGTTTTATTTTATGACTTAAATTTTGTTGACATCACAAAAACGTATTGAATGTCACTCTGTTACCAATGTAATATCGGTAACATAGTGACCTTCAATTAAAATTTTTAATTTCATTTTACTCCTTTGGTTATATAGATAGGTTAGACTATATCAAATATCCGTTTAGTTAACAGTAATTTTATCAGTCGACATTAAGCTACAGTGCATTTCTTTATCTAGTATAATCAATTAGTTGGCGGTTACTAAGCATCGTTCGTTACATGGATATTTGACGTTATTAACTTGAAGAGTATTTACTACCGTAAATATATTATTCTTGAACAAAAGATCGTAAAGGTTAAAAATAAATCCATGATATTTATAAACGAGAAGGCTGTCAACTCAGCGGTCATCGCTAGGCAATTACAATCATAAACAGTCGCTTCCGGGTAAAAAATATTACATTGTTTAAAAGGCCTATCTGTTGAAATTTGGGTATACATTCATTTTTTATAATTTTTTTTGTATATTTTTATATTTTTTATTTTATATTTATCAATAGTAAGAAAAATATATATGTAATAACTATTATTTCTATTTAATAAGCCATTTTAAATATCGCCAAAAAATCAACAATTTTCGTATAACTTTAACTAAAATCAACATTACATAAAAACATTTAGGAAATATTTAAAATTGAGATCTATTTAATAAAATGAGATAATAGACTTACCAAATGTTACAAAATCTTATCTTTTATTACTATTAATAAAATATGTTTGAAAATAAAAGATAAAGTTACGAAGACAATGATGTTATGATTAAGAATCTAATTATTAATTTATATCTTTTAAGTCATTTTATTTAATTTTTTTATAAAAATCGTTACAAATATAAATAGTATGCTCCTGATATATATTTTTCAGACATATCTTGTAAGTCATTTTGGTTTTTTGTTCTTTTTCCAATCATAAACTGTGATACGTGAAGATGACTTGCTGGATGAAATTGACTCTAAGACTAATCATCTCCAAGACTAAGTCTAATTTTAGTTTTTATAATTGAGGGAAAATTTATGACGGATGCTCTTTTTTAATTTGAGGTATAATAAGACTCATGTCAGGTGACTTCAATATGCTTGTTCTAGAAGACATAAGTAGTCACTGGTTTACCTTCTTTGATTTTACAATAATGTAGGTACTGATACCATCTGTGTTTAGTAGATTTTCTCCTATACCAGTATATTTGTAGGTATCGTGATGAAAGGTCGAAACTAAAAGTACAGCCTCATTTTTATTACAAGGTTATATATTTTTCAATGCCAAAAATCGAACTTTACAATTCACCTTACTTGGTAATAGAGAAGGTAAGCAGAAACTCCCATTTATTCTTTAATAGCGTGCCCAGTGCCCAATACTCACACTTCACAACCTTAAAATAAATCACAAATAAGTGGAATACTAATGAACCAATTATCCATTACAACGTTTCAGTGACTATTTCTGATAGGTTCTTTCAAACGTTTTACAAGATCAGTTGGTGAATTTCTGTGACCATATGATATGCCGTATAAATTTCTTTATTATTCGTGTAGTAGGTTCCAGCATCCGCAAACATAAATATCTTTCCTCCATACTTTCTTAGTTTGCTGAGATTAATTGGCGTAAATGGCATCACCCACGTGAATCTATTCCAAGACATAACGGCCACACATATATTAAAACCGCTTCAGTCTACTTCCCACAGATTTTTGGTATTGAGATATTCAGTTCGTAGGTGACGACAGAAATAGATTAACCAAAACCAACTCTTAATCCATCCTTGTTGGTATATTTACAATCACGATCTCTTATATATTTGCCTTGCAAATTTTGTATGAAAATGTTCGTATAGTATGGAATTTTTCGTAAACGTTCATTTGGGAAAATGGAACACATGCTTCTAAAATGGTCTGGCATGTTCTGCTTTCGTTAATTGGTCCTAGTGAAGTATTAACAATATTATTTAAGGCAACATGTTCCTATACAGAACGGAAATAAAGATACGTTACGACGTATACGACTCTAGTATTTTTATCCGTCATCAATGAACGCGGGGTTAACCTAACGAATCGGTTGTAGTAGACTGCTCTATTCTATTTATCAACATCCTAAAAATTGCTAAATATAAAATTAATATAACAGTTTCGATGTGAATTTTTTTAACAACTTCTGCTTCTATTTCTTTTGTAAAAAACTGTATTTCTTATTTATTCGGTGCATCAAACTGAGTAGAAAATGTAAAGAAACTTTCTAACCCTCTTCAACCAAATGTTGCGATTTCAAAGGAAAAAAAATAGTTGCTTTACGGAAACATGCTTTTTATCAAGACGATGCAGGAAATTAAGAGAAATTCATTACAACATGTAAAATAATAACGCCATAGTTAGCATGCGATATAAATTTCTCCGTAATTAAATATGATATTTTGAAGCATTTAAGGGCAAGATAAAAGGGAAACTATCCAAATACTAGATTAATTCTCATATCTACCGAGAATTCAGAAATCATTGACATGGAACCTAAATGCTTCTCAGACTTTGATTTGCTTCATTTTTTAAAATTTCATTTTCACTGATACTTGTTACACGATTTTTTACCAAGCTTTTTCTAGTTTTTTTATAGCAACCCCATTTTATAGTTTAAGACAATAAAAGAATAGTCGTATATTAAAATGACATTAATTTTAACCGTCGAAGGTTGCAGCAGAAGGGAAATTATACAAACAATATTTAAATAAGTGCAGGATACCAGAAAGTGGCGATATATCTCAACACTGAGTTTTATCGATTATACAGAGATTTATAAATCACATAAATCGTCCTCATCGACCGAATTAGGTGGTGAATCAGATAAGCTCTGTAGAAGATTGTTACCCTTGTAAATATAAAGAAAATCAAGATTCCCAGAAATTCTATTTTTTATATTTTATTCAGAAATATAGACGATAAGAAAATGTTTAGTATAGAGATACCAACCTTTTTAATGTGTATCATATGAAGGAGAATGGTGTGAGTAAACAGAAAAATAAACATTCCTGCACATATTCTTTCCCCAAACTATATCCTTATAATTGACATATACGTCAATATTAATAGTTAATAGGCGGTAATTTTTATTCTAAGTATTAGAAAATAATGCGTAATAAATAATTAGATAGCTCGAAAATAATTGATTTTACATTAAAAGTACTTGTAAAACTTCTTAGTTGGTAAAAATGTAACTTGGAACTTGTAGTTCCAAGTTACATTTACCAAATGGGTATACACCACTGGAGAGTTAGCCATTAGTTATCTTTGCTAAATGAGAAATAGCGGTAGTAAAAACAAATGAATGCACAAGGTAATTTTTAGTTTTGGTCTCTTTTCAACTTTTTAAATCTTAGAACAATTTTGCTCGGTATTCTGCACAACACTTCTAGTTTAATTAATATTTATGATTCAAAGCGTTTCGTTGTTACGTAATATAACTTCTTATTTGGAGAGTACTTCCCATCTGCGTCCACAATTCGTTTTGATGTAAATTTAAGGGTAACAGACTAAAAAAGCAATTTATAATTTCATAGGTACATAGCACTTTGTTATATTAACTTCTAAATTGTTTTTTTTAATCTATGTCGTGTGGCTAACGTCACCTAAGAAATTTATGTTTAGAAATATATTTTGTTAAATGAGGGTAAGCATGATATATATTTATGGTAGGAGCAATGCAACTTACTTGTGTGAGATAGATATATATAGAGTGAGATAGATATATACATGAGATAGATAGATACAACCAGTTTTCACGTCGCTTCTTTTTAAAATAATATTTGTAATTATTTTTGACCTATTGATATCTCCCCAAATTTTGATAAATTTTCATACAATAATATTTTATAAATGGAAATAATTTTAAAGTTAGGTAAAATAGTCAAATTATTATAAGGTAAACCTGCAGAATTGTGATAAATGACAATGGTTAAATCATTTAAAGAAATGAAAAAAAATAATTTAGGCGGATTGTCAAAACATGTAAGAAATAAAGTCCTGGTAAGAAAATTTAGAAGCATGTGATGAAATATGATGAATGTATAATGAGGAAGGACTTAACGTGATTTTTAGGACAATTTTCTAAAGAAAAAAAATATAAACTTGAAAATTGACGTCCTAATTATTAATTTTTTTGGTTATATATTTTTTTATCGACATTATATTATTCCAAAATTTATATGTGTATATATATATATATATATATATATATATATATACATATCTGTGTGTGTATATTCACACATACAGGAGACATGGCGAACTGGACCTCTTCAAGATTCAATGCCGGGAACCGCGCGTATATATTTTAAAGGTGCAAATTCCATGACCAAGGTACATTGTTAATATTACAGGTAGAGACTTCAATTTTCCAAATTTTAGTTCGTAACGGTGACTTCTCACATCCGCTAATTTGAGGGTCTTATGATAATCATAATAATTTAACACTTAGATCTAAGACACTATTAATATTAAAAGTTTGGGCTCTAGTACTCGATTTTGTTGAACAGTTCTTACAAGCACAAATTCGAGGATCGGTTGATGATTCAGATATATGTATCTTAGTCCTTGTGATAGTTAGAAACTTTAAGTTTATGTATCATCCTTACGTCCTCAAACTGAAGGGTATTTATTTATTTTAAAATTTTTATACACAGTTTTTATATATATATATATATATATATATATATATATATATATATATATAGTACACTTATTGTTACGAGAGCAAACTTTTACAGCAAATTCAAAAATAAATCTAACCCCACTCAACGAACGACTGGGAACCAGACCCAGGAAAATGTAGCGCACCGCACCATCAAAGCTGTAAGCCTGTGGCAATTCAATATGCGGTATATTGGATTACCACAGGCAGTGATAGCGGCGGTGATGATATAATTTCATTTTAGCCTCTATTTCAGCTAGAAATTTCAAATTTAAACCCAAATATTGCAGGTTCAATAAAATAGCATGAACACCTATAGATACTCGCATGTATTCGTGATATTTTAACAGTATTGTATGTAATGGGGGTGGTACTTTTTTTGTTTTAAAGCATCACTAACATACTGGATATTTTGAGCTTCTTAGCTTTCTGAATTTAAATTTTGAAGGTCACATATACACGATTAAAATATGCATATGTACGAAAAGTTGAAATAACAGTAATGTCAAATAAAACCTCGTCTACTGAGAGAAGGATAACCGAATGATACCAGCCGAGCAGAGCTGACTGTGTACAAAGATCCACTTGTTACTCCTCGCGTTGCAAATATTTCGACAAGACACTCATTGAGAAATCTTGGTGCAACTGTACTGCAATTATTATAAGAAATAACTAAGCCATTTTGCCGAAAAAGGCCCGGCTCTTAAGAAAGCTCACACTCAAAAACTCGTACTTGCCATTGTCTAAATAATTAGAATGTTTGCGTGCATATTTGAAAATATTAGTAAATAAAAACTTCTACCCTAAGGCGCTGCCATTTTCGGCAGCAATCGTTAATTTGTCAACGTTTTAACAATGTGATAATTAATTAAAAACGTCAGTGGTAAACTTTTTAAGTATTATGTTGAAAACCGTTAAGACCTTTATGGTTTTTCTACAGGACCTTTTTATATTCAACGCCATCCTGGAGCGGATTATTAAGGCGTATAGACCAACGCCCACGAATCCAATACGTATTAATAAAACCGTATCAGGTTACGAAGGACATTTAGGACCAGACTTTGTGGCGACGGACGACCCGAGTAAGATTGTCACCATCGCGGATGTGACAGTGGCATTAAAAAACCGCCTTGCAGCATTCGCATCAGCATGCTACGTAATTCTTTAGATGACAAAGCGATGAAGTATTTCTAGATGCCGTCATTGTGGGACTTCTCGGAGGCTGGAACCCAGCAAACGAGGCGGTCCTGAGTCGTCTTGATGCGTCTAGCCATAAGTCCTGGATACGCGTGCCTGATAAGAAAACTTATGTGCCTAGACGAGATCAAGTGGATTAAAGATATCTACGTAGAATACGTCACTGGACAGAGTCAATACAGCAGATGACTCCCTCGCAATACAAGATTGCAATGATTATTTATAATAATGGTTTAACAAAAGTTAAGATTAATAGTTAAATTATGCAACGTTTAAAGAATAATGTAATATGTAATTTTTTTATTGGATTGTTATAGGATTAAGGTTATTAATTTGTTATTGTATTAAGGTTACGCAACTAAGGTTATTAAATTTAACACAGCGTATGAAATGTCAGAGAATTAAGATTTAAGATTATACAATACGTTATAGGGATTAGTGGATAAATGTTTGATAAGGACGTTAAAATTTTAGTTAAACTAGTTTTGCTACTGGATGAGAAGTTACACAGATAGTATATAGAATCACACATACAACTGTTTGATATAGATTTAGTTGGTTTGTGAGCGGTAAAACTGAAAAATACTTCGTTTTGTTTAAAATGTGAAATTATCTTATTTTTTTTCGGAAAGGTTAATATTTTGCATAACTTGTTAAATATTAAGTACAATTGGTAAATTTTTGTTTTGAAAATGAAGAAAATATCTTTTTTGTCAATGTGCTTTCAAGTGTCTAACATATCGAATGTAGCCAATGGCACAATGTGATTAACAATTAATACCTAATTCGAAATATTTTTTTAATTCATTTGTTACATATTAATAAGCCGCAAAAGAGAAAATAAGTTTGATTTTAATTTTATGACATTTTATTATAATATTTTAATTTTAAGTTTTAATAGATCTAATAAAGCCCATAAGCTAACTTTAGCTAGTTTCTGTCCTAAGAATTGAAGCTTAAATATTAACTAAAACTTCTAATTGGTTATTTGGCTTATATTAATATTATAATCCAAATAATCAGTTAGAAGTTTTAGTTTACATTTAAGCTCCAATTCTTAGCACACAAACTAGCCAAACTTATGGGCTTTTTTAGAGCTATTAAAACCTAAAATTAAAATATTATAATAAAATGTCATTGGTGGCCTGTCGGCCTTGATTTTATTTAATACATGAGGCCCACAATTGAGGTTTTCAAAACGTTCCTTTTTATTATTAAAACGCTAGAAAATGTGGTGAAATTGTTTAATATTATACCACAATTAAACAATTTCTACCACAATAATGGTAGTTTAATTACGCAATTACATAATTTTGTGAAAATTTTGAAAAAGTTGACCTTGTTCGGCGAATGTACCTAAAATAGTATTCGATATTCAAACACGACTTCGTTACATTCTTTATACCTATATATATATATATATATATATATATATATATATATATGTTTATATTAACAAATTTAATCGGAATCATTTTATTACAAATATGACTATAATTTAATAAAAAAAGATTAAAATATGTAAAGAAATGACTTACTAAATATACACGTATTTCTAGATAAATTTTAAAATTGTTATCGCAATCGTAATATTGTTTGAAAATTTTTTTCGAAAGGTATTTAGATATACTGATACAACCCACACTCACTAATGGTGGAATTATGGTTCTATATATCTTTTAAAAACATGCAGTACTCGAAGCGCTGTAATGTAATAGTTTCGTACGCCAGATAACAACGATAGCGCTACGCGTGCTCCTCCTTCCTTTGCTCTAGCCACGCCTATTCTCATATTTTTTCTAGCACTTATCTGCCTATTGATGCGAAAGAAATTTATAAAGTGATGATATGTAGTACAGAGTGATTACTGAACAAGCTGAGGAATTGTAGTAACGATTGATATAGCATTTATTTTCATGAAATATCAATCGCCTACAGTATGTTGAAAGGAAATAATATTTTTATTTTGGTTCATTTAATTCATTCACAACTTACGCTTCTAACTTTTAAATAACCCGCCATATAATCTTCTATCTTTATATGAAAGGAATAAACGTCACCGGGTTTTCATGTTGACGTATATTTCGATTTTTGTTGTGATATTTTTTTAACAGGTTTTTCACTATATTAAAATTGTACAATATTGAATTACAATGCGTATGAAAGAAAATTCGTTCAAAAAATTGTTTATATTCAGAACTGAACAATTAGAGGTAAATTCATTTTAGGAACATTTTTCGATTGCAAATGATATTAACTGGTGACAACATGTCCTGTATGCTATTTCAGACACCATATTATTATTCTGACAAATATATATATATATATATATATATATATATATATATATATATATATATATATATTTATATACACATATATATATATATATATATATATATACACATATATACATACATATACATATATATATATATATATATATATATATATATATATATATATATATCACTGAACTGTAAATATTTTCAACAGTACAATTATAATCTGTAGTCCCAGAACAGGATAAGACAGATTTTTAAAAGTTTAAACTCTATATGAATATCATAGAATTTTTTGTTGTCTTCATACACATTTATATCTAAGATAAAACCGTATTAAAGACAGATAAAATTGCAACATGATAAAAAATTGCGACAGTTCTCATATAATTCTGTTGGTTATTCTGAAAATAATTTAAGTACAACAGTGGAATTATTTTTCTATTATAAATATTACTTATGGAAAATTTCATTATAAGATAATATAATTTAAAATCTTAAAAGCATTTTCCTAATGCTGAATATAAATAAAGCTTAGAATTAAATTTCCCAAATTAATTTTTCTCAGACTAACTAAATTGTCATAATTTATATATTTAATTAAATGTAATAATTTAGTGAGGTTCCCTTTATATATTTTCAGTTTGAAGTTTATCTGCGTGGTCATTTCCTTAATTAAAGCTGAGCGGAATAATGCATTGGATTATTTGAGCTGCAAATCCATAAAACGTATTATCATTCAAATAACTATGGCAATGCACTATACAATTAAAATAAATTGTGTGATAGTGGAAATAGTAAATACAATATGGACCAGATTGTTTAGAAAAAACAGCATTAATCGTAACGTAAAATAAGGCGAATATTTTGGAATATATAAGACTTTGACCAGAAAGAAATATTTGTGTCGAAAATGGGACACAAATAATTTTAAAATTGGATTAATTTTAATATCTTTCCCTTAATAAGTTTCAATGATACTTCAATACGAATCTACTCTAAGCTTATAAAGGTATCTTAACTATCTACAAGTCAACTCATTTTCATCTAACATATGACTTTATAAATTGTAAAGTAGTTTTGACGTAACACCACTCCGCAGGTTAAGCTAGAATTCCGAAAATTTTGAAAAAAAGATCTTGTCTGCAGTTGGCTGTTTCTTGCAAACAAAAAGTGGTATGTTTGTGTATCTTTACATCATTATATAGTTTAAAACTTGAAGTAAATCTCATAAAAGATAGTGCTGATGAACGGTACCACAAGTTGAATTGCATCATAACCAAACTTAGAACCAATATATCTAAACGTGTAACGAAACTGTCGACTTGGCCTGTCTGTACGTTCAAGTTATTTACCAAAAAGTCTTTATAAAAGTGACATATGATAAGCAACCCTATCTAATACAACTCATAGCAAACATAAACATGACAAACATTTTGACGTGACAACTTCGCACTTCTGAGTGCTTATAGCATGTCGTAATTGTGTAAGGCTGAGTTCCTTAATGTTCCTGCATAATCTCATTCACGACTTATTATGCATCACAGCGAAAAAAAATATTCAAACGACAAAAGAACATTATTTTCTAAGTACCGTTTTCTGACGATACAACAGGTAGTTTTCTTAATAAAAATTATGAAAACTACGTGATGTATCGTTTCCTAATAAAAATGAAGTGAATCGGTTAATGCTTAAAATATATTTTCACTCAAAACTAAAAGAAAAATAATCGATATCACTCAAGTATTTAAATATCTAAAGTTTATTTATCCGTAAAACATTTAATCCATCTGAAATAATAAAAATAATTTATGTTTTGGTAACCAAAAATTTAATCGGAAATTTTGCTCCTAAGTTCAGATTGTTACTCAGTTTTCAATGTATGTTTTTTATTTTTATATTAACCCATTACAGGATAGCGCTAGATTAATCGGGGAATTAAATATTTGTATTTATAGTTTTTTATTTTAGATCAAATATCCGAAATTGTTTGTACAGACAACACAATATTTACAGTACGAATGATATAACTTGCATATCATTTGTTATTTTTCATAATGGTGGATCACGGTTATTCTACTTTACGGACAAGGTGACCCTTATCGTATTATTTCTTGTTGATATTTATTATAAATATTTTATAAAATGTATTTTTCTTGTGGACAAAGTTTCTGACTGAATAAATTATAGCTTTATTTTCTCCCAATATTTTTATTTTGACTATTTGGATTTGGTGCTTTCTAAAATATTGGACGTCACACATAGCAATTTCTGAAGTGTAGTGTTTGCTTATTTTTTATAGCTTGACGATGCATGAAATTTTAGAAACCTTAGAATGCAAAGAAAATGGTGAGAGCGTAAATAACTTTATTGATGTTGATCCTCTTACTGAACATGGTATTCAGACTACAGATGATGTCAACAAGTCTGAAGAAGAGCATGATGCAAATCTAAACCGTTTAGATCGCAAATTGCTGCTTAGTAGGTGGTACTATGATGTTTACGAAGAAACAGTGATGTTGACGTGCCATGTTGATATGCAAGACCATTTGTCGACAGAAAAGAGCAACGATGAAAATATTGAACGACTTTCTTACCTGATAGGACGTAATGACCTATCTAAAAAGTGACCCCAGTTTAAAACGAAAAGGACTATGTTGTAAAAAAACTGGTTCATAACTTTACATATATAGAATATAGCTCATACTAGCATCAAAAGGAAGTTAGAATTGCACAGTCGTTTTAGTTTTTCAAGCCATTTTTTTTACAAAGATTTGGTAAAGGAAACTGTAAACTTAATAAATATTTATGTCCAACAGAAAAATAAGCGTTTTGATGGCTATTGAAGATAAAATAAACATAGTATTGGGTGCCATGTTGTTATCAGGTTAGGTCAAGTTAAAAACAAAAGACTGCATTTTTCGAGTATTAAATATGTTTCAAAAATACTTGCAAATCGGTATAACAAAATATAAAACAATATTTTGAAATTACGGGCTGTACAAATTGCGTCCTTTGCTTGATATCTGAGCTAATAGTTTCAAAAACTTTATGGAGTAGATGAAAATTATTCATTTATTTATGTACTTTAATGCTTATAATATATATATATATATATATATATATATATATATGGCGGACTTATTGCCACCAGAGAAATCTCTTACAGCCAACCAGAGATAATTAAAATGACGATGAAAGTATGATCACATACTATGGAAAAAATTACGATAAACAATTTATCTGAGGGAAGTCAATAAGGTTCGGTTAAAAAAATTGCAATACGTGTATCAGCTATAGTTATTGGTGATTTTTACTGTGTGTACAAGCAAAAGTTCCGATAAAAAAGAATTTGTAGTGGGGGAGGATATTGTTCTTACCCTCATAAATTTGGGGAAGTTGCCCGATCTAAGTGGAATGAAATTATATTTTGGTAATTCCTTTAAAATTTGAGTTTGAAGAAACATATAAAGGATGCTATCCAAATATTACATTATGGGTCAATCGGACAGGAAATTGTCCCCTAAAAGGTGTTAGTTTTTTAAAACAAGAGGAGCGAGTGATTACAGAATTTTCAAAGATGTGTTTGTGTGCCGCTGGAATGATAATAATAAGGTTACAGTGGCAACCAACTTTTCACATCTAACCATGACAACTGCTACTTCCTGGTCTCATGAAAAATAGGCAAAGGTTTTAATCCCCAACCGTCATTGATCTGTATTTTTAATATACACATAGGTGTTGTAATAAGTGTGATCAAGCTGTTTCGAACCTATGCTAAAGAATTTGCATTAGAAAGTGGTAATAGCTATTTTTGCCCATTTTTTGCATATATCAGTGGTAAACAGTTGGTTTCTCGCTATAAAAATCGGCTAAAATAAAGAAACAAAATCCTTATTCGCATTTAAGAGGTTTGTGGCTCAATGTTTGCTTTGAACGCACAGAATTCCACCGCACCGACCCAAGCCGTCAGACACCACACCGATATGACGGCAAAGAGCACTGGATTGACCCCATATAAGACAGTCCACCAAACGATATGACGGCAAAGAGCACTGGATTGCCCTCATAGACACAAAATACCGGTGCGCAAATCAACGCAGAGGAAAATCTAAAGTTAGCTATGCCAAATGTGATGTAGGTCTTCATATGGGGTTCCATTTAATAACTGTAATGGGCTCCAATATATTATTCAAATGTCACTTTTTACTTTTTTAGTAATAAATATGATTGCAAATTTAAATGTTATATTTGTAAATATTTATTTTTCTATTAAGTAGTGAATGGTTCTGCTGTGCATAGTGTTCGATTTATCGAACGGATAATAAAATCTAATCAGGAATTGGATGCATCTTTTTTTCCACACTAGATCAATACTATAAAGTATATAGATAAAGTTTATGCTGCAGTGGGTTAATAAAATACATAAATAAAAATGATTCACTTTTGAAATATTTTTATTGTTTGCCATTACATTAAAATGTTAAAATAATACTTTCAATGACGGCTCTAGTACCAAAGGTTGTGCTTGCATTACATGTGACTGGTACAAATTTCATGACACGAAACAGTAATCACGCAATTTCTTCTTTGTGTTTGGATCGTCTATTTTAAACATATATTCAATCAAATTTATATCTTAAATCAATTTTGAAACTAGAATCTTAACTTTTATATGTTCATAGTTAACAACTAATAATTATCGTAAGTTATTTATTGAAAGACCGGCTTTTGCCTATGGCTTCGCTTGCTTGATATTAGGAAAATGTAGACCGTCAGTTAATAGTGCCAGCGCAACATTGCACTTAAATGAGATACCCTCCTCTCTCCCTAGATACCCTTTCTTAAGATCATGCATATGGGGAAATGATCCATCTGCCCAAATTTTCCACCTGATCGAAATAAGTAGGCATTGCGTAAATATTGGATAAATGATTACCTTTTTTACTATTAAACTCTAAATGACAAGTATACAAAAGTGAAGAAAATTTTTGAGGCTAAAAATGTTTACTTACCAACAGTCCATTTTATTTACCTAAATATTAATTAGTTTTCATAAAAAAACCACATGAATTTGATATTAAGCGATAATAATTTTATTATCATTAACGTGCTTTTTATTTTTCTGCATATTGAATCATCATTTGACGGTAATCGAGATCTTCATTTGAAATATTTCCTTGCAAAATGCGATTTCTAAAACAAAAGAAATCATTCCCAGGAACAGGGTTGCAACAAACAAATGTACGTATGGACTCGTGAGGAACTTTAAAGTTAAAACTTTAAAGTTTTTTTTATTTGGACGTACTAGACCCTGCATATGGTAAATGAAATTTCAAGTTTCTATTATTTTCAAATTATTACACAATGAAAACAAATTGATGACAAGCGTGAAAATAAATATTTCACTATAATTTAGATCGTGGCTCCTAGGTTCCTTTGATTGAATGTAATTATTTTAGTTTGCATATGTTCAAAATTAAGTAAACGCACCTTTCATTACAACTGTAGTTACTTTACAATATCGACTAATTTAATACCCAGTAGTTTGGTACAAAAAAAATTCTGAAAGTGGCCTGAAAAAATGATTGCCAAAATGCGTACTTTAATTATACATGGCAAATTATTAACAGATTTTGAAGTGATTAAACAATTGTATTAACTGGTAAAAATACTTACTATTGAATATATTTGGCGTAACTTTTGAAGAAATTAATTATTCATAATTAAATGAAACTACGTAATGCAGTATTATTTCAACTTTCTTTAAGTTCTTTACCACGACCTTGGTTTCGTTGTATTACAACATTTTCAAGTAGGCTATTAGCAATCTCTGCTAATAGCCCACCTGAAGATAATGCAATACAACGAAACCTAGGTCGTGGTAAAGAACTCACAGAATCTAGAAAGAATACTGCATCACGAAGTTTCATTTAATTGTGAAATTTCCTTTTCTAAATAGTATTTATTTAGAAAAGAAGTAGCATATCTTAAACAGGCTACAAATAAAAAGTAACTTATAATATTAAATGATTTAAAGACACATTCGAACTTTATTTTACATAGAATATCGTGTCAAAGTCGAACATTTTCTAAAATTTATGGCTATTTTAATTCATAGCAATTTTGCTGAAACCTTTATGTTACCTAATTTCTCATACAAAATTTAAAATTTTTAATCGTGATCACAATTGTATTTAAAACATGACCATAGAGTAGGTTCCGATATTAAATACCATCAGCAGTTTTGTATACCATCAAATCGGCGGAATAAAATATTTGTGTTAAAATTTTCTTTATAATAATTAAAAGTACAAAAAGTATCTGTTGTAATTTTTAAAATTCGATTAAATGCTTTATATTTATATTGTCATTATTAAGAAAATATGCACTAATTTTATTTCGGATTCAAATGATACAAAACAAATAAAAACATTGATTAAAAACCTATTTCGATTTACATACGACTTGTCACTCCATATGTCAGAGTTATTAGTCCAATTTAACATTACATAATATCTCCGGAGATTGTTTAAATGGTTTAATAAATAAACCGCACTTGAAGGGCCTATCTCATGCTACAAAAGTAATTTTATTACGAAATGGATTCATGAGACTGTTTTTCCCGCTGGATATGAGCACGCAGCGTCATGATGGCTCCTAATGAGAGCCATTTTATTAACGCGTCTATTGTCGACATCTTGCGGGCTATTCCGTTATTTGGAGAGCCATTTTGTCGGCTATTACGATAGTGTCATATCGTGCAATTTCTTTAAGTAATATGATGAATGCAAGGGAAGAATGGTAGGTTTTGTTATACTACTTTCTTTTACTTTGTAGTCAAGTATACGATATATATCTGGGTTCATTTTGTGTCTCTACTACATTATATGTTCTTATGGATAATCTTCTCATTTTTGTTAAATTAATGTTGAACTTTAACATTTTTGTTGATAGTTAGAAGTGATTCAATTAATATAAATTCGTTGATGGATAGTTATGAAAGGTAAAAATGTCAAGAAATGTTCAATTCAAATCTAGAGTTAAGTGTTAGACCATACAGGTTAAATATTCTCAAAGTGGAATTAATTAAACAAAATGGTGTCTTCTTTACTGATTATTTTGAGCTTAACATTTGAAGTAAAAAATTGTCTTTTTTCAAATCACAGTTACAATCATTAAAGTTAAATTTATATGTAAAAACAGTTGTGTGACTTATAGGGAAATACATGACAAGACATTCTTCTACCATTTTTTTGCAGATGTGACACAAATTTTGACATGTATTTTAAAAGTTAACTTCTTAGTTGGAGAAGAAAAGTGATTAAATTTCATTTGACCTACAAATTTATTTTCTTGAATTTCTTCTATATCAAACAAAATATTGAAATATTTCAACTTGATTATTACTTTGAAGATTGACTTTGAAGATTTTCAATATCACTGTTTATAATATCATTAAATTTTACTCTTTGAGCTTATGGAACATTAACACCTAAATAGGTCCACTCCTATGGAAGTAAATTTTGCAAGTTCGACAAAGCTAAAAATTAAATAGTAAGGCAAATTCTCAAAAAAAAAATTAAATTAATTTTAGTAATATAAATTAAATAGTTCAACGAAATATCTTGTTCCTGAAATATAATCCATATCGCCTTTCCCTAACTAAGGGTTACGAGGTGCAGGAATACTAATGTTTATGTATATGATTCAGTATTTCTCTAGTTCATGAGCCCTATCAAAGAAAACTTGCTTGCATCTCTCGGATTCTGTACATATTTAGACACTTATAAACATTTGAAGGTATATGGCATTTGTATTAAATTATTTAAAAAATTAATGGATTCCCTTTTACAGGCACAGAAACATGAAGTATATTTAAAAACTAAAAGGTTAATGATAATTCTTATATTTTTCCTATATATTTTTCACTCAAATTTTATCAAACCTATTTTTTTCTCTATATTTCGATTAGTGGTTTAGGAAATAAAAGGGAAAAAGCTGTACTTTTACATATTTTTTGGAACATGCCTTTAATTTTGGAGTATGAGATTATGAAAAATATTTTTTTATGTTCTTAACACCAAGGCGTGTCGAACATTAGCCCACATTACACAAAAAATAAGAAAAACAGTTTTTAGCACTTTATTTATCACCCGCCCTTATTTTTATTTCAATATTTTTAAAAATTATCTAGTGTGGATAAATAATATGTGTTAGTTTGATAAATTCAAAGCTTATATGTCGCATAGTTTCTGGGAAAAATGAAACCCTCATAAGATCATATGCCATAACGCAGTCTTCAAATAAGAATAGGGGGAAATTTTAATTACCGAATGTTAAAAATGCAGTATTGTTTAAAAATAATTTTATTTAATTTCAAAATTGAAAATATTTTAAAGATTAACCAAAAAGAAAAATCGAAATAATTTTTTTAAGATACCGAAAAATAGATGCAAATAGTGAATTCAAAAATAACTTTAAATTACTTGTATTAAATACCTGGCTAATACCACTCATACGAGTCGATTAAATATAACGGTGTCTTGTTAGAAGTCAACACTACAGCTTATTTTGTCCAACGGTACGTAATGAAATAATTGGAATTCTCTTTTCTTTGCTCGTAATTAAATATTGTTATTTTTGCGTATTTATTACAAACAACTAAGAAGTCCACAGACATAAAATCCGACCAATATTGCGGTAATAATGTAAAAAATTGAGAAGCGAGTGGTACAAAGAATTATATATACTGGAAGTCCATTCTAACTAGTGGCCACTGGTATCAATATTGACATATTTTCTTAAATTGTTTTTTCTTTAATTTGTTTCTTTTTATTTGCTCTATGGAATGTTTTTTTGGCATATGAGTAAATGATTCTTGTCGAATCCTGTTTAGACCGATTTGTATTAGGAATAAGAAACAACAAATATTATGGAAAGAAATCGTGCCGCCGCGTCTACCTGTCTGCATATACACGGTTTTCCCAGTAAAAACAAAAAAAGAAATTGTTCTATTAACGAATAGCTAGACTTACGGCGAATGTTTAAATGTATAATTTATGCACATTTTCGGATAATTTTCCGACTTGTAACTATAAATGTAATGAGATTGAAAAAAAAATATCTGTCGGCGAGGTATCCCGGGTTGTACTACTTAAATCACTAGAGGGACATACAAAACCATGTACAGTAATATTGTTATTCCTAAAGAGTTTTACAGTAAAGATCGGTACATATATTATATAAAGTTCATAATAAAAGTTTTAAAAATGTTTATTTCAATTGTTTGGAGTGTCAAGTATTGAGATGTATGAGACCTATTATATTTTAACACTATGCCAAATTTAAAGTTTCTGCGTCAAACGGTTTAGGAGAAAAATCGTATTAAACAAGTAATGCCCGTCTGGTAATAATTGCGAATTTTAAATAATAGTATCCAGGTACCTTCAAATATTATTGTACTCCTTTGTTATTAACAAAATTAGTTTTTTCTTAAATCAAGTATTTATTTACCCATCATAATACTTCATATTTTTGTGTTTAATTACTAAGTACACAATGAAATAATTAAAACTAATGGTTTTTAATTATGTTTTATCGCTTTAAATGTATCTTTCAATAATAAAATAGATTCATTAATTGTTATTTAATCCCTTTAATCTCAATTAAGATATTCTGTACTAAATTTCTGTTTCAAGATGGATATAAAATTATGATGCAGTTAACTTAAAATATTTAACCAAGTGGCGGTACGAGACAAGGACAAAGCTTAAACAAATAGTCCTAATTCTAATCTACACTAACTAAGCTATCCTAAATAAGTAGCTTTACTTGTGACAGATTTACAACTTAAGGAGTAATAGTTAACTCGGGGCTTTTTATTGGAACACAAAAGATGTAGAACAAACTAAACTAATGTTGTGCTTTGTCGCTAAACTTTAGAATTTATCTATATCGAATATATTTAGCGTTAATTTTGTAGAAATTCATTATTCACAATTAAATGATACTGCGTGATGTAGTATTATTTCTACTTTCTTTAAGTTCTTTACCACTACCTAGGTTTCGTTGGGTTACAACATCTTCAGGTGTGCTATTAGCAAAGATCTTTGCAATAGCCCACTTGATCTTTCTGAATTAATATATACTAAAAGTGAAGCGTTGTTATTAAGAAATATGATACTGTAAAAAGATATTAGGATAGATATAAATATAACATGATCACTTGATGTGCTCCAGACAGGCTATTTGGGTGTGTCAGAAAAATTATCTTTTTATCGTACCTTCGTCACATTGTTCAACGAAATTGTACAAGATAACACACTCATAACCGTTGCAAAAAAAGGATCACACCGCCCACTTGGCTCCAGCAGGTGGTTTGGAAGCTGTCAACTACAGGCGCTTTAATAAAATGCTCATTAGAAGCGGTCATGTCTTTAATACGCACATACATGGTGGTAAAACCGGTTTGCGTGTTTGCCTCGTGATAAATTGACTTTACTATTGAACGATCTAGACGCAAATTAAAATCTATCTATTAAACAGTTTAGGTTTCCTCGGAAAATAATTCATAATGCAATGTACATCCACTTTATTGTTGTGTTGAATGTATATCGTTTTTGTTGACTTTTTTTGTGAAGTAAAGAACTTTCAGCTAATTTGATTTTGATAGGTTTTTGACAACTTTGAAAGTTGTATTGACATCTAATTATTTTTATTGTCTTATATGGGTAATATAACTATTTTGTATCGATGTTATTTCCGAAAACTTCAGTCAATTTTTCAAATGCTGATATTTTGGGAGTAAATATTAACTCAAATAGTATGCAACTTTTTTTTCTACAAGATAAAGGAACGTTTATTTTATATTAGACGTATGTAGGTATATATATATATATATATATATATATATATATATATACATTCATTCATTCAACAAGGAATCTTATGTCATTGATGAATAATTTTTTGAAAAATGTCTTTTAAATTATAGTTATACGTATCTAGGTTGCGATTATAAAGATAAGAAAGTAATATAGAAGGAATATTTTGCCAATAATTCTATACATTAAAGTAATAAAATATTATTCCTCATTGTGTGATTATTTCTGAGACAAAAGAACATCGTGGATATTCAATACCATTACGAGCATGAAATGTTATGTAAGTTTAAAAAATAAACTTACCAGATTTGTTTCATACAATGCAATGTTTACGGAGGATGTGCGGAAGTAATTGCTAGATCTTATCGATTATCATTTAAGTAGGTTACAAAAAATTAAGGTTTGGTCATTTTCAAAATATATTCAAGCTGCAGTAAATTCACTTACTTACAATTTGCAGTAAATTTAGTTACGATTAGTACATTTTTATAGAATTGGGCAGAATATAATGTTACATCCGCAATTAAAAATGTATTTCTGCAGTTAGTTATGCATAATTACTTGTAATATAAATAATTAAGTAGGTAAATAAAGACCAGGCTTAATAATATTATGGTAAGACACAAATTTGTTTATTGTATAAAAACCTCTTTTTGTGTAGCAATAAGTACATGCTATATCCTTGCTGCTTTAGTTATCTGAAAAAAAATTATAAGCTAAGTAACAATTAACGTATTAAATCAACCTAATTGAAAAAAAAGACATATAAAGATATAGAAATAATTGGGAACTATTTACTTGAAATCATATATTAGATACTAAAAGAAAATTTGTAAAATAATAAATATAATAAAAAAGGGAATCTATCGAATAATTAAACCAGTTTTATTTTCTGTCGTTGGCCTCTTTTGTTCTTTTTTTTTTCTTTTATGGGAGCATTTTTCCTTTCATATCCGAAGCAAATGTCAAACGAATTACGATTTTACAGATATGTATTTTATGAATAATCTAGGCAATCATGTTGTTCGCAACTCCAATATATGCCGTGATTAATTAGAAAACAATTTATTCAACGAAATTTGGTTTTTTAAATTCATCGAGGCTTTTCTTGATTATTTAAAAAATCATGAAAGGCTGTTTGAGCAGTTGGAATTTGGTAATAAGTATAATTGCCATAATTACCTGGTTTTGGGTTGATTGTATGTTCTTCAGACCATTAATTCATTCCAATATTTCCTAGACCTGAGAACTGGGATGGGTGAAAAGTGCTGCAGTAAGGTGTTACTCTCCTATATTACTTTGTGTAAAAACCCCTAAATAAACAATGGAAGTTTAGGAGCTACTCCAAGAACCAAATATGATTCTACAGTAATCGCCGCATCTTAAAATACTGAACGAATTCAATCATTTATTCCAATGAATTGGAAACACGGCATAAAATATTTTTGGATTTGTTACAGCGAATGAGATATTAACATCGCTCAATATGTAATTATGCAGTGCGCACCACGTTATCTTCAAAAACTTTAAGGGTTCTGGATGTTTTTGGAGCGTAAAAAACTAAAACCTTTGGATTGTAAATAATTTCGTGATATTATTGTATATTATTTTTGTCGCTTTCAAAAACCGGGTTGGAATTAAAAAATCCTTCTGTTATTTATTTACAACTAACTTCACAGTGGTTGAAATTGTAGGTCTTGGTCAGTGGTGTCACACATTAACCTTGCAAAATGATAAATTACATCACGTGTCTTTTGCAATAGTATTTAAATGTTATATAAAAGTGATAAAGCAAAAAACGGTATGGGTTTTTCATCGATAATTTTGTAATTAATGACAAGAACTTTATGACCCATAGGTAGATTTGCCAGTGAAAGTGTCCAAGCTTTTAACTCTCCTAAGCTGATAGTCACTTGCATATATTTTGCATGACGTCAATCACATAGATTGTTTCCCGACAGAGATATCTTAGGATATTTAATATATATCATCTCCATAAGTTTTGCATAATTGCCTTATTTTTCATCTTAAATTCGAAAATTTTATGGATCTAATCGCTTGCAGCATTAGTATTTTTTATTTCTCCTCTCTGCTTTAAGTATCTTGTTCTACCATAGATACTTAACTCAATCGCATTTATTAAACTATTTAATAAGGATCCAGTCCACCCGTAGTTTTTATTTTTTACCATATCGTCACTACATTCATTGTCAATGTCCGTTTGTAAATCAGGTGCTAAAAATTGTTTAATTGTCCAAAAAACAACAAGGGAAAATGCGTGTACGCAATTTGTCGCCCATATCGTGATACTCATAAAGCTCCACCTCTCTAAGCGACATTCGAGCTTTTTAATGGACGCGCTACTGATTTCTATAAAATAAAGCTCAATTTAATTTTGCTCATGATTTTAAATTAAAAACAAAATATTAGAACTCACAACTATTGTGTTTATACTGCAAAATATTCTTAAATATTCAAGAAACAAAAGGTGGTTTTTGTTAAATTTAAATTTACTTTCCCTGCTAACCACAAGTTGCGCTTAATATTTTTATTATCGACTAAAACAGATATTATATCTTTATATTAGTAACCCAAATGTTATACGGTGGATCATTTAATGGACGCGCGACTGATTTCTATAAAATAAAGCTCAATTTAATTTTGCTCATGATTTTAAATTAAAAACAAAATATTAGAACTCACAACTATTGTGTTTATACTGCAAAATATTCTTAAATATTCAAGAAACAAAAGGTGGTTTTGATTAAATTTAAATTTACTTTCCCTGCTAACCACAAGTTGCGCCTAGTATTTTTATTATCGACTAAAACAGATATTATATCTTTATATTAGTAACCCAAATGTTATAAGGTGGATAATTTAATTACTCCTCGTTCTTATTTTTTTTCCTAGATTCCAATTTACTACTGGACTCGTTGTTAATTAAATTTGAAAATAAGGTGTACCTCTTGAAGGTAAGTACTGACGCGTGTATGTAATTTTCAGTTTAATAACTTTGTTGATGTACTTTATTCTGTATTTCTTTATCTTCTTTTTACTTTTTTGATCTTCATGTTCATGTAAGTTGAACATAACAATGATAGTTATTTTTGCAACATATTTAAGACTTTATGACTACTTTTTTGCAAATAACAAAATATTTTAACGTCGTGTATTGACATTTCTCGAAATTAAATAAACAATATTCCTTAATATCGGCTAAATACATTAATTTTTATTTAAAAAAGAACATTTAAAAAATTTGTGGTAGATATACAAGCCATATTCGTGAAAAACTTAATGCCGTAATCTGTTAAGAGAAAACTTGCATGGATAATAATTAATCATCAGTCGTTGCGAGAGTTTTCCCGTATATTTTACGACATCGAAGTAAATAACATTTTTTGCATTATATTTTTTTGTAAATAACAGCCTGTACCATAAGGAAAACCTAATTAAATTGTGCTTCTAACTCGTAAAACCAGTCCGGACAAGCTTCTGTAATGAATAAGTATGGAAGTCAAATACAATTTATCTTTTATTTTATTGGCTTTGGTTTTAACTTCGCACTTTTTAATTGAACTACTTAAAAATTTATCTTTTCGATTAACTAAATTTAAATTCACAGTTATAATTTATTGTCGAATTATTGCCAGAAACGTACAACTTCAACCACCTATTCGTACATGCCTACCTTGCTTAATATGTAGTTCTTTCTCGTGGTCGCTTCTAATTGTCACCAAATCCATGTTCCATAAAATACCAATAATACATAATAAATTGAGCAATAACGCAAGCACTTTACCTAGCTGCAATTTAATTATTTACGACTAATATCACTGAATAACTAGTTTCATATCACTGTTACAATAATATGATGATTAATCCTTTTTTTATGCAAATACCGTCAAAACTTTTCGTACTTTTTCAAATCATGAAAAAACATTACCTTGTGGTCTCCGAAATAACGATGTACTTTTCATGCAGAACGCTCGCCTGTTCCCCAACATTCATTAGTGGGACACAGCAAAACTTTGTCTATGCGAAGCATGGAGTTGCAAAATAAAAAAAACCAATAGTTCTTCAGAGTGGAGTCTTTTTCAAATATACATATGTTGATTAGAATGTTACTTTCGTATCAAGCTGAATTAAAAATAAAAGGGAACGTCATTTCTTATTTAGCGGCGGGAGATTTATGAACTGAAGTAAAATGACTACACGTCAGGGTACGTATCTGAGTTGCGAAGACGGGAGGGGCATGTTCATCGCCAGGGTAAAATTGGCTTCGGGTGTCCGATTCAGCCTTGTTAAGAGCCTTAATTTTATATGTGGTATGCTATTACTACCGTGATATTGCTATAGATATAGAATATTCATTTTGTGTTCTGAAATTATTTTGGTGTGTTGATTATTAATCAATTAATTTGTGTGTTGATTATTAAATAATTAATCAATTAATTTAATTTTGTTTGTTGTTTGAGTTTGTTTGAGGCTTCAGTAGCAAGTCGTATCAAAATTGACATTTTGTAGGTCAAATTTGATTGTTAGTTATTTGTATCCTAAAATTAAAAAAATAATTTCTTAAATGCCGAACATAATTTATTATTTACGAGAACTCCGTCGTAATTCACCTCCAATATGATATATGTAGCGCAATGCATGTTTAATAATACCTAATGTAATTGAGTTGCTCACAATAGGTGTGGCAGTCTGGGGATTTTTAGGCTAAAACCCTCCTTTAGAAGGGAATTTTACATTGAAGCACTAAACGTAAGATCATTACTATTAATCGGAAGACAGAATAAACTACTACTCTTTTCACATAATAAATCACTTTGGAAATGCCAGTTATATCCCATTTGACATATCCGAAATTAACAAGAAGAAGAAATTATGGAATAAATAGACTAAAAAAAGAATATATATTTATATATATATATATATATATATATATATATACATATATACATATATATATATATGTATATATACACACACACACACACATATATATATATATATATGTGTGTGTGTGTGTGTGTGTGTGTGTGTGTGTGTGTGTGTGTGTGTATTTAAGAGAGAGACATCTGGCTTAAATGGGGTCGGATTAATGATGAAAAATACATTAAAAAATTATGTAGCAGATTTCATTCTGGTTCCAAGTAAGATAGCAAGATTAGATTTAGCAATATCCGTCACGAATCAAAGGATGAAGACCGCCGTCGGATCGACCTGGACCAGTCTGTCGACTGATAGACCCCGCTTGAGGACGACGGAGGAAGTGTTTACTCAAAAATTGATACCCGAATATCATTAATTTTAAGTAAATGTTTTAATACGCGTCTGATTTAAGAAACTATGACGATTATGTTTGGTTTTCAAATTTATTAAACGCACTTACTGAAGAACTGAATTGGGAATTCTCTCTTTATAATACTTATGAAAGGACTTACGTTTCAAATCTTTCTTTTTATTCTTTCAAATACGAATCAAATTATTTCGTGTATAAATACATATGTTCTTGAATTAAATTATAATGACAGCATTATATTAAACAACAGACGTAAAGTCCAATATTATTGGATGATAAACCTGCAGATTTTTGAGTCATAAAATGGTATTTTAGTAACGAAAGTCTTATCGTTTTTATTAAGATGATTAAAATTAAGTTAAAAGGAAAAAGACGTAGATATCTTATAAATTATGATATTAGGTTGGCTACCTATAAACCCATCCCTTTTTCGACTGATTTTGGGAATGTTATGGAATATTTCGTGTAGGGTATATAAAGAGTGCGGCATTCGAACTTTTGTTCAGTTTGCAATTCAGTAATTTGTGAGTTAAGAATAAATTAAAAATGTAAGTATTTTGAAATAAACTTAAGGTTCTCTTTTTTCGTGAATGTTGTTTAGGGCGAAAAACCAGCGAGGTATTACATAATATATACAAAACGATGGGTGAAGGTATGCCCTTCTACAACATAGCCAAGTACTGGTTCCAAAGATTCAATAAAGATAATTTTGACCGGTCCGAAAAACCTTATCCAAAGCGACCTTCTACAATTGATTCAGAAAAATTTAAAAGCCTTATTGAAACCGATCCCAGATTAAGTTTGCGATGTTTGGCATAGTTATTTCATACTCTTATACTGCAATGGAAAAACAATTTCATGCTTTGAGGAAGTAATTGACAAATTTCATTTTGCTGCCACATTAGCTAACACACTTTCAACTTCAGAGGAGAGCTAATATGTGCTTGGAGCTACTGAGTTCCCATCGTACCAAGAAAAGCTATAAACTATTTGGTTACAGGATATGAAAAGTAGGCGGCTTATGTTAATGATTGGCGTTGAGTGCATGGTGGAGTATAAATAGAATTATTCATTAAGCTATTCGCCAGGATCTCTTTCAAGCTAACAGTAAAATTATAGCTAAAATTTATTGTGAAAAATTGCGCAGTTACCCCTAAACTTCCTTCAATCAAAGCAAAATTTATTTTTTACATGACAATACTCGTCCCCACGTAGCAAAAGTAACGTGTGAAAATCTTCTTTCACTTGGATGGAGTATGCTGCTTCACCCACCGTACTCTTCAGATCTTTTGCCATCTAATTACCATCTGCTTTGCTCTTGGTCTATTAATTTACGTGATGGAAAATTTAAAGACGAAAGTCATATCAAAATTTGAACTTCACACGTTTTCAGTCAAAGGCTCAAAGATTTCTACAAGGATGCAACTTTAACTCTGCTCATACGTTGGCTTACAAACCGAGGGTGCTTATATAATTAATGATTGATTTTATTGACTATATATAAAAAAAATAAAAAATTGTGCACAGAGATGGAAGATACATAAATTGACAAGCTAATATTAGAGATTTCTTAAATGCCCTATAGTTTTCCGGCAATAAGCGTCTGAAAACTCTGTTCTTTGTTAATCATAAGTTCGAAATTTCGAAAATAAGAGAAGGGGTTGTGTAAATTTTTTTTGCATATTTTATTGTATATCTCTGAAGATATATTACCAAATATTATGAATAAGATATTCTTTAGGCCCATTTAAACTATATTCTTCATTTTTAAATTTAAAAAAAAATCCGAATGTCTCATTTGTCACTATACCCGAAAATAATTTTTTTGTGTTAATTATTGATATACACATGTGTAGGTTAATATGGTTTATGACTGAGTCAAAATTCAATTTAATACGTTTAAATACGTCAAGCAATTTCTGCAAAAAGAGGCTGTAACATAAGGACAGGCGGACCTGTTCACGATTTATCCAAATTGTAAACTTTAACTTTGGTGAGATAAAGAATATTGAAAAGAAAAACTTTTGTTTTATTTTGTAAAATAAATAATATTGCAATAATTTAAAATGGCTCTTCATAAAGATTTATTTTTATAATAAAACTATTAAGTAATATATAACAAAGTCAGAATAAACTAGTAGCATTTACATTATAATATATAATATATATTATAATATAAATATAATAATATATACATTGCATATAGTTAATTTGATCATAATTCCAATTTTGCGAGCTTTTGCCAAGGTACATTTGCTAAAATCGTAAACAAATTTGGGAAATAAAAATGTAAGCTGAACAAATATTTTCCAAAAAAATTACTTACATTTTCGCGACATTCTTATAATAAGACACTAGGAATATTATTGAAAAAACAGAAAATGTGACATTTCCATTTCTGAAAATAGCAAATTTAAAATTATGAAAAAATAGGATAATTATGATTAAACTAAAATTTATTGGTAAACTAAGGCATCCATGGTAGATTTTACAATATTTGAGAAAATCAGCACATAAATTAAAAAAAACACTATTTTTATTTTTCTATCCCTACTATATTATTGAAACGCACAGTAAAGTTTTATTTGGGATGCCCCTGACTCCCAATAAAAAATGCATCTTCCTCAGACTGGCTTGCAAGTTTTTCATTAATATAACATTTTCCTATAGTTATTGTAATTGCGATATTTCTTATTAGGAAAAAGTAAATTGCATATAGATTGAAATTGCTTAGTCGTTTAAATTGCTTAGTATTGTTAGAAATTCCTTAGTCGATAGAAGGACCTATAATTTCATTAATACTATAATTTCAGCCAATTAATAGGTGATCATTTTAGCAATGACCATGTTAGATAATAAAATGATCATAAATAAGTCTTATTCTAAATATCTACCTAAATTACTCATATTCCTAATTTTATTCTCTTTTCGATCCTGTTGAGGTACTTTACATCAGGTTGCGTTACAAACGTAAGTTTGTCCGTGCGTATGCGTGTGTCATTTTACCAGAATATTTCAATGGCAATTTAGTTTTTAAAATATTTATTTCAACAATTTTCAGAATTGTTGAAATATTTGATTTTCTTTTCCGAATTTAGTAATATAAATTACTGGCGTATTATAATTATAATTAATCGATGTTTATTATATCAGAAAGTATAAATAACGCATAGGACGTTTTAAAATAAATAGCTATTAACAAGTATTTTTTCATATCATAAGTTATTATTATTTTTATTTCTTTTTTGTACTAAAGTACCTTTTTATGTCGCTCTGTCATTTATGAAATATTTAAAATATCTTAGATCTTTGTAATAAAATATAAAGTGTAGACTGAAAAGAGATAGCAAATGTTGTTGCTTTCTTGTCTAGCGATAGCGCTATCTTGCACATGAAGTTTTCTAAATTTTGACTTTCACATATCATGTTATATAATGTTTATTTGCAGATAAAAATGTTGTGTGGAATAAAATCAGACGAAATATTCTTCGAAACGGCGTTTAGTAACATTTTGAAAGAGGTTTAGGATAAATTCCGTGTCTCATAAAAAACAGTTTAATTTCTTTCTCTACCATTTTTTCGATCTCCTCATGACTGTATGTAAGAGAAGCCATATATAGATCGATGTATGTAGCCTACAATTTATTCGGTTCCAGCCAAATTGATTTTTCTTTAGTTTTAATAACATAAAGGTTATCATTGACATAACTCAAGGACGTAACGAGTATCCGAGTTTGAAAACTAATCTTTTTGACGGTTTTATTAAGCAACATTGAATAAAGAAATCAATAGTCAACCAAATGTTCCCTTCAGGTTGTTTAACTTTGAAAGCGCATATGCGTAGGGGCAAATGTGCACCAATACATACCGACACAAAGATTTGGATGTGATTCATGTTTCCCACCAACATTTCTTTCGAAAACACGATGTTTTTGTTTTGTTTATTGATTCATAAATGTACACTAACGCTTTACTTTTCATAAAAATACAAATGCCTCATTACTTTTAACCAAATGACAATATATTTTAGTGCACACTTTCCGAATAAATATAAGTTTTTAAAAACCATGTAATATATCATTGTTTTTACGAAAGTAGCAATAGGTCCTGTTTTAAAAATTGAAATTCCTTACCTAACAGTTACTTCATTTTCATTGAAAAAACTAATTTGTCAAGTACACCTTACCTAAAATAATCTTTTTTTCAAAGAAATGAGCAGTCGAAATGAAGTCTTAAAATTGAGTCACCCTAATATCCACATTACTGCATGCGACCCTCAGTCTGTAAATATTTAAAAAGCACAAAAAGAGCTCTCGGGTCAAAAGCTCACTGCTTAGCAAAATTAAGTGAAGCTTTTCTAAATCCGTTACGGGGCAAAAAGGAAATAAAATGTAAAGTAAAATCGCATTCGCTTTAATATTATCACCTGAAAACTTGATTCAGAGGTGCACAATAAGCTCAGAATAGTCGCTTGGGTTCGAAAATATTTAATGAATAATGGTTAAATAAAATCAGAAAAACTTGTAATATAAGGTTTCCGTATACACTTAAGCAGAGTTTATTTAAAACTATGACAATTAGAAAATGTATAATATATCTATTAAAGTTTTCACAAAATTTAATAACATCACGCGAATATAATACCTCTTACATATTTCACAGGCGTAAAATTACTTGCAGTTCTCAAAACTAAATTATATGAGAATAGTCACAACTCTTTTTTTTGTAAAGTTCATCACTGTTTCAAGAAGTTGTTATTTAATAATCTTGTGATGAATAGTTCCACCAATAAAGAAGCAGGACAAATTTTTTCATGCTTTTTGATGTACCTTTTGAGACATGCTACTTAAAATTATAGAAAAAATATTATTAACAGCTTATAACATCCTTTTCTAAAAATACTGAGTGAGTTAATATTTAAAATAAGAAAAATCGAGTAATTTATTTGCACTCCCTGAAATTTTCATATAAATATTTTCTAATTTCAATTATAGAGACCTATACTAAATATATGGTGCTATTATTATGTTAAATTGAAAATTTATACGTTGAAACGTTTTTGAGAAAAATAGCTATGACAGACAAACAAATGGAAAGATATGTGCGTGATCTTATAATGGTTTGGTTTTCTCTTTCCTTTCGATTTAACAAACCTTGAAAATCATTCGAGTATTCATGTATCGAAAACACGTTTAGTTTGTTTTACTGATTCAACTGAAACGAAATACTAATGGTCTCACTCTGTTAACTGTCTGTCTGACTGTTACAGAATTTTCTGCCACAATCTATATCGTTAAAAAAACTTGAAATTGTGCAATGTTTTAGAAAGCGCTGGCTGGCTAAGAATCGTGGTACTATCTGCACCTTAATTCTTTTTATTATGCAAAAAATACCAAAATATTTGAATGGTTTATGATAGAGATTTAAAAATATTGTCGTTTTTTATGGGAATAAAATAAATAGAATAAAAGGTTGTGTCACTTTTCTAATTCACTGAAAATCTTTACGAGTACGTCTAAATAGAGAACAGAAAAATTTGTTTTGTAATTTTTTCACCATTTTCCGCAGTAGGTTGCAGCAAAGATTACTAAAGAATGTTAAGTAAGTCGTAGTTCAATCAATAAGACGATTTTTTTTATTGTGAAAGAAAATAGAATGATAAAAGAAAACCAGTTAAGTAGGGGTCTGACTACACGCATATCATGAGTTTCGTAAGCCATTTGATCTGGAATTAATTTATTTAACAATTACGGATATTTATATTATAGCGCATTGTATATGTCATAATACCTACTAAGAATAAATGGATAGGGGGGCATTTAAATTATATTTTTTATCTCAAAAACTATCACATCTAGAATCGTCGTTATACTTTCCCCAAAATTATCGTTACGGAAGTTGGAATAAATTTTTAAACACCTTTTTTCATAAACTTAGATTGAGCCGTTCTAAAAAGTAGGGAGAGGAATCTCTTGCATATTTTAAAATTTCCTTTTTAAAGACGTGTTACCATTAATTATTAAAATCCTTTTTTCGATTGTCAAAATTCGATTGTCAATAGTATCATACAAATTTATTAGAATTTGTCCAATAAAATTGAAAGTACACCACATTTCTCAATAGAAATTAAAAGGATCGTAAACGAGTTTGTGTGATATAGTTCTAATCAAAATAAAGTTTCTAAAATTTTGTCAAAACTAAGTTTACCATAAACCCGCTCTTAAAAAAATCAGGATACACTGAGGGAATTAAGGGAAAAGAATAATTTCCGCGAGTTTGGACTCGTTTCACTCGTCTTCATGTAAGCAAAAAATGGTAAATAGGTAGGTAACCACAAAGAAATGGAGCAACTCAGCTATTATTAATATGTAGTGATTATGTAGGTAAGTAAATATGTAAAGGTATATGCAAAAATGTCAGTATCGAGTGAAATTGAACCCTAGCAGTCATTTCAAAAATCTCTAGCAGTGACATTTTACAAATTTCTATATGTTCAGAGAAGATGTTGTACCGCAAAAGTTCCAACTGATTACTGAATATTTTATACTTTTCAGGAGGCTTTTTATTCAATGATTATTTGAAGTCGGTACAATTTTTTGTAAAAAATTTAATTGTAAAAAAAGATAGTTCTTTATCAAGCAAATAATTATATGTACATATTTGCCAAATTTCCATTCAGTATTTTGCATGAAGTACGTCGGTTTACCAGAGATGTAGGATCTCTCATTGTGTATGGTTGCAGATAAAGATATATTCACAGTATACAAATTTGTTCGATGCTAATTTTAGTTACTTTTAATATATTTTTAAAAAGCCAAGAAGTTACATTATGAAACAAGTCATTCGGTCGCATTAAATAATAAATTTTGCTTACTGATACCTTATTTAAATATTATTTTCAATCTTCTGGCAAAAGATATTACAAGTCGTCAATGTATTGCTCAATCTTCTGGCAAAAGATATTACAAGTCGTCAATGTATTGCTGCGTTTAGTTAAAACTGCATCGTAAATAATTTTTATTTTTAATAAGACTGACTAATATTGCCTACTGGTGTATGGGTGTTATGGATGATTTGTTTTGACTACCAAATAATATATCCTGTGTATCCTTGGTAATGAATGCATCATATTTCTCTCAAAAATTCTTTGAAAGTAGACGAAACATACTAAGATTTAATGGAATTGACAAAAATTACATTTTTCCGTATGAATTTTACCCTTCACAAACATACTTTCAAAATTTAAGTAGAAATGTTATATCTCTCCTGATTGTACCGGCGCCATTTCCCTGGCGTTTATCTTCTATTTTTCTTCATGCTTCATCCTTTTCCTTTTTCTTCCCGACATGTAAAATTTAAGCTTTCCCTTAAAGAATTTAAGTTTTTTTAATTACAATAACATAATTTTTGTAACCCACCTTGAACTAATTAATCGCATCCCTTGGAGGTAGTAACCTGAAAGAGAATCCTTATTTTATAATAAGGCAGTCTTCTGTACAAATATTGCATTAGAAACGGAAGAAATTATTAAAATAAATATCTGAGGAGCAGTTTGATATCTATTTTTGACCATAGATGATGATGAACACCCACTACTTTGTTTCTTTCCGCTGATTGAAATGTTTCACAATACCTTATTCCTCTTGAATTTTCTATTACGGGATGAAAATATTATAGTTATGAAAAAATATTTTTCCTGTAATTTTTTAAAGCTTTAGTCGAAATAAGCAACGGTAGCAGCTACAGCCCGACCTTATCAGAGCAATTGACAATGACATAATTTTTTCAAATATGCAGTTTTTATTCAGCTTCTTTAAGATAGTAATGGTTCAAATACATTTTGGACACAATGTTTTAGTTAATATTTTGCGTAAATTTTTAAAACTGTCTTCAAAACAAATTTAGGTAAGCAGTAGCTTTAGTCTAGTCGTAAAAATAAAAGAAAAATACGTTTCTTAATTATAGGCGCCCACTAGAAAAACACTAAATACGTTTCTCAATTATATGCGCCCAATAGAAAAATACTAAATACATTATTCAATTATATGGTCCAGCTATTATTATAATGTTATATCAGTATTGGGTTAATATTAGACACGGTTTTTGGTTATACTCGTATGCTAAAGTATGTATCAGATAATATGTATTAGTTTATATTCGGCCTTTACTTAACTTAATTTTTAGGAGAGACATAATAAATAGGCTTCTGTTTAGTAAATATTTAAATATTACAAAAGTATACACATTTTATCTACTTTTAACAATAAAAATGATTTGTACCAATTTGATTTGGCCAGAAAAACTAACTGTACATGAAGCTGCATATACTAAAGACATCAATAACTATTCTGAAGATACTCCTTACTTACAAAATTGTATATACGATCCATTTGATACATATGCATTTTAAATGACAATAATTTATTCATTACAAAAATTATATTTGTCCGCAAGCTATTGAGCAATTACGAAATGATAACCTTTTTAACCTTTAACCGAAATATTGATTGATCCACGAACAACGTGTTAGGCTAATAGCGGTATAGTTAGATGGTGTTATCAGAATTTGGTTATTAAAATCTACATCCAAAACGATAAAAAGTCCTGGTTAATAAATAATTACCTAGGTTATTACATTTTGTATGCATATAATATAATCAGGTTACAACTTCACTTATGTTTGTGTGCTCAAAAATACCGAAGTAGAGGTTTTAACGGAAACTAATCCGAAAGTACTGCTGGAGTCACACCTGCGACTTGATAAAAACTCAGTATTTAACCTAATTGTACAATTTAAGCCAGCTACTTTAGTCAATTATATGATATTTTAGATACAAAATATTCACCAAATCTTCTCGTTTCCATACTTAACATTTGCGTAATAACAAGTTTTACTGGCTTAAGAGGAGCTTAGCGGATATTACTTATTGACTTCTGACAATGAAAGAGAAATTCAATAACGATTTTTTTTATTCTCCACTTTAATTTTAACTTTTTTGTCTTCATAATATGAGGACAACAATTTTGAGAGAGTATGCAAACTTACTCTAAAACTTAATGCAAACAAAAGGGTGATAAATTATTTAAAAAGTTCTTAAATGGAAATGAATATTTTTGCAAGTTTCATACGCCAAATAAAACGTTGCCTTTGTTAAGATGTACCCAGAATAGGAGATGGTTATTTGCATTTTGCCATATATGTAATGGGTCACATTCGCTTTAAATATATCGCACAAACGATGTGAGGAAATATAATCTTATGAAAAAAGATAATATTTACTTTAAGAATGCTGATATCTTATTTCGGGGAAACTCCTTTTACGTTCGATGTATTGGAAAGTTTATTTAATTTGCGGTCAAATAGCAATGGATCAAATGCATTCAAAAATGTAATTACTATTTAGTTGTCTTTAAATACTTTGTCCCGACGAATTTTTTTTGTATACCTGCGTTATATAGACCGAAATTAATTAAGTTAAAACTGAAAGTGTATCTCGCACTACCGGGAGATAAGTGCTTACGTATCTTATTTAAAGTGACTTGATTTTTAATACAATATCTATAGATTTTTTTGTTAATTTATAAACATAAGTAGCATCAAGAATGACTATAGATAATAGACGCATGTTTAAACGTGCATCACTCGTAACTTAAAAACTAGAATAATTTTAAAAGTACATTGATATTGAAAAAGCTCTTTTTTTAGGTATTCATAATGCAATAATTGGCAAAATTTGTTATTTACGAATATAACTCGCATTACAAGGATTCGGTTTATGCTTAGGTATTTATAAAAAATTTAGATTCTATTAAACTATTAATAAATATTAATAGTTATTTCTTCCCATGTAAATATTAGAATATATTAGCTAATGGAGGGCTGTGAAACACATGGCTCGCATTTTATATTTACGCGGCCGGTTAGGTGTATTTTTAATCTACCGAAGTATATAGAAAGAAACTCCGTTTGAGAGAAAATGTTTGGTATAATTTTGAATATTTTTGATGCATCTCAAATTCATAATTTTTTCATGTGGCTATAAGACAGTTGTATTTTTGTAGTGTTGAGGGAATTCTTTAAACAATTGTGTTTGTTAACAAATGCCTGAGTGGAGCATAGAAGGTGAATAGTATAGATTGTGTGTTAGCACCCTTTTTTTAACTATTTCTTCATGTTATATATACTACTTTGATTCTTTGCTCTAAATAAAGACTACAACCTTAAAGCTTTAAATAAAGACTACAACCTTAAACGTTGTTGTACTACTACACATGAAGAAAATTCTAAAAAGCCTATCGGGGAACCAAACAAAATGTTGTTATCGAGTATAATACATTTTTTTTCTAAGATAAGCAAAGAAATATTTTGTTCTAAAATAAATACAGATAAAGAACGAAGTTTGGCTGCTTTCTATGAAAATATTTTACATTAACCTAAACATCAGCATTCAGCGATATAGTTTTGATAAAATATAAACATTTACAAAATTTGCCAATGCTTTACGTAGCCTAAACTTTCAGAAAAATTTAGTGTGTAGCAATATCTCAAAAAAGTGGTGAGACGAACATGTGATATGGGTAGATATATTTCGAAAAAATACATGGTTGCGTTGTAGAATTGAATATTATTCAATATATTAGGATGATAGTACCGATCAGACAGACATCAATTACTCATTAATTTTTTTTGGTACATTTTGAAGATATCAAAATTACGGACGAAATATTAAAGCATAGTACCATTATATTGATCAACTAAAAGCCGTAATATTTTCCAAGCTATAAATCTGTTATAGACTACGAAGGATTTTAAAAATATCCTGACATTGGGACTGATGGAACAACATTTATTATAGGGATAGTGAGAGGATTTGCGAGACTTCTTAAACAAAACGGTACTAATTTCCCATTAATTGACTACCTTTTACACCAAGAAACCTTATGGGAAAAATCTTTCTAAGAAACGAATGCAATGAAAGTTTTTAATAATTTTATAGAAAAACTTTTATTAGAGGCGGAAACAAAGCTTCAGCTCATCGTAGATTGTGTGACTATTTATATGAAATTTACGCAACGTATGAAAATTTTCTATTATTCTGAGTAATCAGATATAAAAACGTTGGTCAGTATTTGCAGCCTTTTTATGTTTTAGGAAAAGAAATTCCTATTTAGTTAAAGTTCAATGAAACAAAATATAATATCCTGAATTCCTCGCAGACATTGCAGTTCTAATTGATATGATACAACAATTTAACGCACACCACGTAATATAGGTTACTTGTACGGACAAGCAAATTGATTCAAAAGTAAACTAAAATTGTTCAAAACGTCATTAGAAAAGCATAATTATCCTTTTTTTCAAATCGCAAAGAAAATCACATAGAAATGTAAAACTTTGAAAGATGCAATTTTCTTGAACATAATAAAATTTGTGAGTTTCAGTAGAGGTTTGCAGATTTTACGGTGTTAGAGAGCGATCACTTTCAGTCTTTTATTAATAATTGCACTAGCAATTGGAATTATTCGACCTACAATCAAACCTTCTTCACAAGGGTAGAATGCAAACTGGATTAGATTTTTTAGACTTCTCGAATTTCGTTATCTTAAACTCACGAATTTTGACTTTGAAATGGGTTCAATGATGGGCAATATTCATCTGCGTGAAAGGGTATATTAAACTACAAATTTTGTAGAATCTCAATATGGGAGGTCAGTCAGATAAGTCAATTATTCACGCATCAAGTATTCTAGCAACAACTAATGTTGACGTTAATATTGATAGGTTTGTAAAAGATTACGTAACGAGGAAATAATAAAACATGTAAATAATTGCCTCTGAACACTTCATTGTCTTCTTGAAAAGTGTTAGTTTTTGTTTCTGGGGGTTTCTAGTTTGTGTCGTTATTTGTATTGGCCCATTAACTTCTCTGGACTAGACAGTCATGATCTAGATAGCTTCCGCAGGTATAATAAATAGATATTTTAATTTAAGAATTATTTGTCAATTGATTTTAAGTCACTTGTATGAAGCTTCAATGCAATTTTTACGGATCCGACTAAAATTCATGTTTGATTATTACTTTCAGTAGAAGTGAATTAACTATGAGAATTTTATTTTAAGATCGTTTTATATACTACAGTAGTGTATAAATTTCAGCCATTTAAAAATAACGGCCAAGGCAATTGGGCAAAAAAATTACAATTTTTAAGTCAAATATTTCGTATAGTAAAAGTATTTACGATACTCAACCAATATTTGGGATAGATTTATTCAACTATACTCCACGTAATAGGGTATGCAAAAAAGATGCACTCCCTCTTTATTTGCAGGAATGGTGCCATGAAATGAATATTATGCATGAGGATTGGTATTTTATAATTTTATACTCATTATAAATGTAAATAACCGTATCAAGCTTTATAGCGTTAATAATATCTGTGTAAAGAGGTAGTGATATACAGACGGACAGGTGTATGAACATGGTGAAACTATAAGGGTTCCTAATTGACTTATATAACCCTAAAAACTAAAGAAATTATTATATAAAAGATGAATCTCCCAAAAAAGTTGACAAAATAAATTCGTAAGAAACTGCCACATGTTAAACGTATCGATCATGTATACTAAATTACTAATACTTATACGTACGCACATTAACTAACATATACGAACATATTCACACACATGCAATGCAAAATATCTTCAGATATTCTGAAATTTATGTCAATCATTCATTATTTTTTAAAGAAAACCGCAGTATTGTTAATTTTTGTACAGACACAAGCCAGTAATGATGCTATTGTGTCTATAGATATTCAAAGTTGTGCACATTGTTTATTTACGTACATATATATGTTTATCTTGAATATAAACCCAAGGAGATGATTCTTTATAGATACGAAATCCTATAATACGACAACTATATCTGAATCAACATTGACAAAATTCTATGTTATATAATCGCCAAAAATGTGTAATATCGCTACTATTAATTTAACCATATCGCAACTTTAAAAACGTATTTATTAAAATAATTATAAACAAAATTTCAAATATAAGTTTATCCTCGTGTACCCAAAAACGCAAAAAAAATCAAGAAAATTTCCTCAATATCCTTAACGTAACTATTATCAATACAGATGCAGTAATTTCACACACCTCAATAGTTAAATGCACTGATTACATCGCACTGTTCGTGACCCAAATAACTTCCAGAAATTATCTCAATAGAATTATCTTCTCAGTCGTGCACTTTTGACAGAGTGGTAATGGTTGCTCCGATGACTTAGTTATTAGGTAGAGGGTGCTTGTACATGCGTGTTCTTCATTAAGTTTTCGTAGTCTGAACTGCCTCCTCAGCAATGTCTCTCTATTTATGCCGGTTCGCTGCGCTGCGAGAGCACTCAGTCACGGTAGTTTGCGTTACTAATTTAATTTGGTCCGTCCATCGAGTATGTAATATACCTCTCGATCTCTTGACCTCTACCTAGCCCTACACCACCAGTCTTTTGATCGAATGCTCCTTCCTGGATATGTGGCCAAAGAATTTTAGTATTCCCAGTTGCACAGTCGGTGAAAGTTGTTCCCTGACCTTGAGTTCCTCCAGGATAGAGTTGTTAGTGTGGAAAGCGGCCCAAGCGGATCTTCAACATACGCCTCCAACACTATATCTTCAAGGCACCGATTTTCCGGCGATCCTGTATGCGCAGGGAGCAAGTTTCCGCTCCATAGATAAAGATTGGGGAGATTAGAAATTTCATGAGTCGGAGTTTAGTATTTTTGGTTATTCTAGTATCCTTTCAAATCTTAAGCTTTTCAACCGCAGATCGTGTAATGGCGCATCTTCTCTTGATTTCTTGCTCGCAGCCGCCTGTGTTGGATATATTGGATCCGAGGTATATGTAACTCTGTATATGTAACTCTGAACAACCTCACAGCATTTTACTTGTTATTTAATTATGTAATGTCGGTTGTAACTTTAAATTTGAACGATATCTATCAAGTTTTGCAACACCAACAAAAATAAGAGTAAATTATGTACCCTATATGATACCAATCTCATCATAGTTACGCTACTTTGCCATTTTTTGATGTTCATACGTTTCTAAAAAAAATTAAATATGGCTGAATTCTTCTTCAATGCATAATCTACAAAAACTCTTGAGAAATAGTTAAAACGCATAATCTATATTCACGTTATAGGCCCTCAGTGTATATAAATTAACGAACTTATTTACTGACTTTACTGACAATTTGAAATCAGTTATTACATATGAAGTAATTATCACAAAATAATGACGTCATAATGTCGATTATTCCATGCTATCTTTTCATATCCATTGAGACATATTAGGATAAATAGCTCACATATTTATGAAAATAGTTGCAGATAATAAATAATATAACAAATTTGTACTTTTTGTACATAACTTTTACGTGACTAATATACGTGAGAAACAGGTTACACTCAAAACCTTCTATATTTTAGCTGTGCCCATGGATACGCACACCACTGAAAAACATACTTATGCTATTTTTATAGCTTTAGACTACACTCACAACAAAGTGTACATGACAAACATAAAAAAAACCACCATAAAAGGTTATATTCCTTCTTTAGGTTGGTTTATTTTGACAAACTTTTATCATGCACTTCCCCACTACTCCAAACTTCACATCCGAATATACCCATCTCACTAATAAATGTTCAGGTACAACGCTTCCTTGGACGATTTGTAATATGTTAAATAATTTTGCCTTTTCTCTGATCGAGTAAAGGATTACAGTAAAAAATTAATGTAAACTCAAGTCAAGTTTTTATTTTAAAAAATATCTGAATTAGGTCACTAGTTTTTACGTTATGTATTCCTAAACGAAGACAGAAAAAGAAAAATGTTACAAAAAAGATCTCAATGCATTCTTTCACTTATCATTCATCTCCTTAGTTATTTTTGGTCACAAATGTCTTCAATTTACATCTATGCAAAGTTTATTTGCAAAACGCTTACAGATTACATAGTGTTCTTAAGTAAACCAGTGACTATATTATACATACATGTTATCAGAAAACCAAAAGTAGTTCTCAAAATATAAGGTAATGATAAAATTTATTTTATATACGTGTATTTTATTCGTTAACTCAATAATTGTAAAAAATAGACTAATAACTATTTCATCACAGCTGTCATATGGCGCTATATGTGATCATATTTTTTCTCGTTTCATCTCATCATATATATGGAGTCTACAACTTTTAATTTGACTTCATTGGTGTAAACAGTCTATAAATATATGTGTGTTCGAAGAAATTTATTAAACATCCATCAGTTAGTATTAAAATTCTTAGTAGACCATATATAATACATGCAGACAAAATTACTTATAAACGTTTCAGGCACTGGATACTCACAGTCACATAATTACACTGAACGTCATATAGTGATAAGCAATCAAGATTGTTCTCTTGTTATTATTCCGGTCTTTTGTCTAAAATAATTTTCCCGTTTATTACATGGACCCGCGTTCATGAATGTGTTTAGAGAATGCCTACAAGGATTAAATTTGTGCTACATATGTACATTCGGGCTAGCCCTACTGTGGCACCGGTTTCACTCTTGCTGAATGTTGGAAATTAATTGTTGCGTATTTAATGTACGCATCAAGAGGTTTAACAAGTATGGATCCTGTTTTGTGTGGAAATATTTGGTCGAATATTTAATTCCGTTTGAATTTGCCAAACTAAATGACTAAGGAGAAAATTAGATTGGCTTTCTTTTATTGTGAATAATACTTTCCTAAGAAACGAAAGTATTTCGTGAAGAGTTAATTCACTTTGATAATATTATTTTGAGAGTTCTTTTAAATTAATTAGGATTTTGATTTAGAGTTGAATATTGTATTGAAGTAGATAATAAATTAAAATAATCCTTATTTATTTCACATTTTTTGTTGATAGCAGTTTTAGCAAGTAATATTATAAATATACAGATTTTTCAATTTTATTTCCGATAACTCATTTTTTGATCTATGTCTATTGTAAGTCCAGTGGCAAAGAAGCACTTATTGTTATTTAATAGCTCAGCCTTAATATTGATTTTGGTATCAAACGATAATTACCCATATATTATCATAATTCACAATTAAATGAAACTACGTGATGTAGTATTATTTCTACTATCTTTTATTTCTTTACCTGCTATTAGCAAAGATCTTTGCTAATATCCCACCTTAACATGTTCTAATACAACGAAACCTAGGTTGCGGTAAAGAAATTAAATATAGTAGAAATAATACTACATCACGTAGTTTCATTTAATTGTGAATAATGAATTTCTACAAAATTAACGATAAATATATTCAATATTATTATAATTGCAAATATAATAACAAGATAGCATATATGACAGATAAGAACTCATAATTCCAACACAGATTCAATTGTTTAAATCATTCGAATGATCTTGAAACTCCTTAAATATAATTTATATAATAGCAAGAGTTGGCTATATATCATTTTGCCACCATAGCTATTATTATTTAGTGATTAGGCATTAAATAAAGATTTTGATCTTGTGAACTTACATAAAATTGCAATGTATCATCAACTGGAAATTTACCGTTGCCCACTAAACTAATTGAAAAATAAAATATTTGAATGCGATTGCAAATAACATCATCTTTGTTCTAGATTATAATTTCTGTGTCGAATTTTGTAGCTAAACTATGAGAATATTCTTTGCGGGAAAATGTATGGGGACGTAGCTAGGAGTAAGTGGGTGCATTATTTCGTTCAGCAATGCCGAGTATACGTAGTCGCTTGTCTATTGACGATTGTTTATGTTCATAGACGATGGTGATTTTTTGCATAGTAAATAATAAATCAAGTCAATATTACCCCATTAAAGCATTTTCTAGCAACGTGGCACGATTTAACATTCCATGCGGTAGCTAAATTTACTCCAGTCTACATCGACCAACTTAACTTCAACAATGCATTACTTTCTACATCCTATTTACTATTATGGTAATTTTCAATTATATTTAGATACCAGCGACTAGTTAATAAAGATAAAACAAAAATAATTGAACTTATTTAATAATAAACTGAAATCAGAACTTTACCATGAATTTCAAAAGAATTTAAGTTGAGAAAATTTCAAACGAGAGGAAAAATAAATTGTTATTGCAAAAAACATGACTCAGAAATAAAATTATATGGGGCAATAATTTATTAAGTCCATATTTATATTCCTGACCTAAATAAAAACAATGTTAATTTTAAGGTAAGATTAATTTCGAGATGAATTTTATTAAGTTGGGCTATATGAAACAAAATTTAAGATACCGCTTTCGGTTAAGCCCAAACGGAACCCCATTTTCGCGGCAACATAACAAAAGTTCGAATGTTTTCTTAAAATAGATTCAGTGATTAAAATAGGCCGTGAATTTGAAGCCACAGATGGAAATAAATATTTTGTATATTTTTTTAGGAAAGAATATATGGCTATTTTCTTTATATTTGATATTTATAAAACAGTTCTCAATTCAGCAGTCTTTGATTACACTTGAAAATTAAAATCACTCCATCTGTACTGCTACTTAATGAATATATATATATATATATATATATATATATATATATACATATATATATATATATATATATATATATAAATTACTCAGAAACTCGTTTTTTAAAAGTTTTTTTCTGCAATCCTGATACATAAATATCTTAACCTATTTTTTGGAAATACGCTAAAAATAGGAATTCATATTCTTTACATGTATCGAACGTGTGTACTTTTTGTTATTTACATAAATAAATTCCCCTAAAAACTTAGTTATTAAAGGGTTTTGCTTATAACTGTATTATATAATCTTAAAATTAAATAAAATACCCAATAATTATGTAAACAATATTTGTTACAAGAGAGCTTTTACTTCACAAGAGTTTGTTAATACCACTTAAATTATTATTAGTTCGAGCCTTATAGAAAGAAAAGTTAAACTCGATTATATGAAAATTTATTTGGTATAAGGCTGTCTATTCTTATGATGTTCAGAAAATTAAGCTTTATATAATGAATTAAAATCATTTTGTGGTAAAGAGCTCGTAATTTACTTTCTTTTACAACTTGAATAACAATTTAATATTGCAATAAGGTATTGTTCCGGTAGCTTAACACCTTTCAAAATGTCATTACGCATGGCGTTGCAGCTTTGTGAGTTACACAACGGAGCTACGCCTTCCGTAATGGCATATTGACAAGCAGTACTCAATCAAATATCCCTTAAATCCACAGTCATTTTAGTGATATTTAGATAACTTCACTTCGTACCACAAGCTGCTTAAACTTGTTTAAAGCTTTTGAATGAAGTATGTATTATAATTGAATGCAACATCTGGCATTATACAAGACAAAAAGGTATTTCCGTAGGATAGCGATCAACTGATATAATAAAAAATACTCCATGACCAAATTTCCAGAATCCATTACTGGCGAGTATTATCTATTGACAACCGTATGAATGGACCGAATTCTATGAAATCATCAACTGACCGAACCGTAAAGAAAACTTTCTTTTTCGAAATTAGGAATATAATTCAAGATTAGTCACATCGTGTACGTAATAAAGTTTGGATCGAAAATATACTAGTCGACATTAAGTTTAGAATAACTTGAAAGACAAAAGTGTTCATGTATTATTATGACGAATAACTTTGAAGTATTTTTTTAAATATTCTTAATGAATAAATACATTTATTACTGTCTTAACAATACGTATTACAAAGAAATAACACCAAATATAAAAAATTTGTTTTAAGTAAATGATAACCTTATTTTTATGTAATTCATGGCTCAAATACTAATTAATATTGTTTGTAATAAAGTTTTTTTTGTACTTTTCATTGAGTGGGAGAGTGCCACTAGGCGCAAGTAATCACATTTATTGGGGTCCGCCCTTTCGTTTGCCCGGCTGTAAAAATTATTATTACCATGAGAAACTAATTCCAGACTGAATTAAAAGTAAAGCACTGAGGAGAAAAATAAAGTGAAAGGCAGGACTTGAACTATGTATGCACAAACGTGAGAAAGTGAAGAAAAAAGTACAATTCTTGCGTCCACAATTCACGGTTTATTCATTATAATATTGTTAACATAATTTTGCAAAAAAAAATATTAAAAAAAAACTAAAATAAAATCAACCAATTTTTATCAAAAATTTATTTATTTTATTTTATTTTTTTTTCTTGTCAACAATATTATAATGCGTAAACCGTAAATTGTGAAAATATTATTCTGCTGGATAAAATAATTTAAGAAACTTGAGAAATTTGAAAAAAATGAAACATCCTTAATAATAGATACTGTACATTAAATAACTCGTAAAACTAAAATTTCCTACTGAGGTTATTTGCAACAGATGTACTTAAATTTAATAGGTAGGTTTCAAAAATTTTCTAACCGAGTGACAAATGTTTGTTAATAAAAGATATCAAAATGCTAAATGCGGACACAAAATAATAAAATATAAAGAAATCATACAAGTACTTCAAGAAAAATAAAAGTTTAAAAATAAACCAAAGGAAAAAAAAACGCGATAAACAGTACTGTTGACGATTTGCCACTGCAAAAATGAGTGCTAACATTAAGAACGTAATTTATAGTATTGGTGATATTTAAGTCTAATTTATTGCAAACCACAGATCGTTTATCAATGCAAAAAAATCAATATTTGTGTCATCAATCAGCGAATCGATTGATGCCATAAGACCTATCTATATATATTTATAGTCAATAAATGTGATTGAACACAAATGATATAACATCTTATTAAGATACTTCACTCAAATTCTTACTTATTGTAAGTGGGAAACTTATGATTTAAGAAGCAAATATTGCCTGATTTTCTTTCTAAGTAATAGCGGTTTCATGCGAATGGGATAGAAACTATATAATCTGACATATACCGGTTTGAAAGATCAACGAAAAAATATATAAATAAAAAAAATAAAGAAAAATATATATTTTCTGATTGCAGCCCTATAAAGAAAATTGTTTCACATCAACTCCAAATATTGATTAAAAGATTATTTTCTAATGGTGGCCCTAATTTCTTATTACAATGTCATACTAAAATTAAATAATGTTATAACCGAAGGAACTTTTCTGATCTTTGTTATATATGATTCCATGCAGGGTGATTTAACATATTTGTAATAATAGACCGTTAGAGTCACTGTTTGTAATAGTAGAGTATATTATTTAATTTTATTTAATTACTAATAAAAAATAAATTACTTAGTCCATAAAAAATACATTTTAAAACTTCTCAATACATGATTTTATACGCGTACATTTCAGTAAACATCACTAAAGATACCGCTGACTTCAAAATGCGTTACATTTTCCTCGTAGAATGATAAGAGTACAAGACCTGAATAAATAAAATCATTATTGTTGAAAGGACTTTTTCCAGAAATTGTTAATGTTTTAACAGGTTTAAGGAGTTGAGCTCTAATTTTGCGTGTTTCTTGGACAATCTTCTTAAAAAATGTAAATAAAAATTTCAAAAATATTTCTATTCCTCTTGTCAAACAATTTCAAATAATATGCAAAATCTCACGTGATATGTAAAATACAAAAATATTATTACCCCTGGAATTTTTATATCAATGTTTGAAAAAAAGTTGTTTAATGCAAAATATGTGGGATAATAACACATATAACTTAAATAAATGTGAAGTTTCTTCATCGCTTTGTTTCTGAGAAAGTCAGTTTTGAATATGGAAAAAATAAATATATTGCCTGCCACATTTTTCCAAAACTTAAAGCATGATACATATTTATATAACTGTTTCATCTAGAATAATTGCCATGGTTTGCTTACAACCTAGTTGCGGGCTTAAAAAACGCATATTTTTTCATAATTTCTATAACGGGGTAGAGAGAAAAATGCATACTTTTTTCGTAATGTAAAAGAATAGATTCAAAAGTAGAAGGAGAAGATTAAATGTAAATGAATAGATTCAAAAATAGGAGAAGGTAGAAAATTATTTATTTTTATAAATTTTTCAGTATATTTATGAAGATACAAAATCATAAAAATACACTTGCGACTAGCACTCTAAAATAATTTCTTACATAATATGTGGAATTAAAAAAATGCCTAATTGCCCTTCTATAAACTTTCCAAATTAATTTTTTTTGTCATAGCTAGCAGGCATGGGTTAACATAATTTATTACTACTACCAAGTTTCAAGTTTCTACGTGAAACGTTTTCTGAGAAAAATGGCTGTAATGGACGGATGGACGGACAAATAAGTTTTTCCTTTTGGGGTACTGAATCATAAAAAATAATTACGCATGAAATTAAACAATATTTTATCGAAACTTAAAACTAACAGAAATTATAGAATAAAAAATAAAAGTAAAAAAATTACTTGGGATATAATCTGATATTTTTAATTGCTTTTTTTAGTTCTTTGATTTGATTACAAATTTTTTTTCGTGGTTAGTAAAAAGTTTGGGAATGTGAAAAGTATTCCGTCTGGTTACGAATTTATTGATTGAACTTTGTCAATCAATAGTTTTGACCACAAAACCCCATGTTGTTAGTTACCATTTGTGTTCAGAAGAATAGCACATTTTCAAAATTCAATAACTAAATATATGACCATACAAGCCTGATGCTTAACTGTATCTTTTGCGTTTGCTAAACGTTTTAGTCCAATTTAATAGGCAATGAATTATTTTCATCGCTATGCAAAATGGACGTCATTTCGTACTTGAGCTAATATCTGCAGGAGTATCAATACTCCTAATGCTTGTTAGTACTCTCTACTCGCACTCATAAGAGCCATAAAATGGACAAATGTATTGATGAAGACGTGACTTTGATTGCTACTTTTTCTAAGCTTTTTAGAAATTTTGCTTAATAGCAAGGTCAGGAGAAATTATTATCCACTAAGAAACACGCTTTTATTCCTAGGCAACTATCATCAATGGGCATCGTGAAGTCCTCGATCGTTGAACTGATATTTTGTCGCTAATTTACTATAAAATATATTACAACGAAAATTATGTTTATGTTTCCTCTTTCGAACTCTGAAAACTAGAACAGGTGAGGTGGCAGATTGGCCAAATGTGCATGCAGCTAACAAAAGAAAAATTTTGCTTTATGTTTAAAGAATTACGTAATTTACTTAGATAGTTCTAAAAATAGTAAATATATCATATCAGAGCATCTTCAAAATTCAGGTACCTGATTACTCACAATACATAAAGATTGAATTCGGTAACATTTTATATCATTCCAAACTCCCTACCTGTTATTTTTTTTAGTGTAGTCCCATTTTATTTCGGATTATATTTATTTGTAAGAGGAGGATCTTTTTCTTTAAAAATTAATAGCGTAACTTAAGTGCATTGGGATATTTTATTTTCAGTGACAGTAAGAGTAAATAGAGACGAGCTTTTAAAAAATCAGTTTTAAAGTATTAATAGAATTATTTTCTGTGACGACCGAGTAATCTCTCTAAACAGGAAAATAAAGCGTGCATACGTACATGCTTGAATATTTGCGTATATGTATACAAACGTGCGGCCATGCGTGCGTGCAAGCTAATGAAACACAAGATCAAAATATGAAATCTGTCAAATTGGTAATCGGAGAAGGTATAAAAAATGTTTCTTTATCAGAAATTTAAAAAAATTAAACATATGAGCATCTGTCAGATCAGATATAAAGTGACAAGATTTTGATAAAATAAAATTATTATATTTTAGTCGAGTAAAGCAAAATCGAATTTCACTCCAGTCGTTATAATAATATTCGCGTGGATTGCGATATACATCTACAATATTGGTGTTCTTTGTTATTATTATATTCGACAGATATTAAGTTCCTGATGGCAGAATGGTAATTGCTTTCGTTACGACTTCGTGTGTGCTATCGTTATGAATTCGTGTTTTAGACGTTGTTAAATTTGTGCGCTATTCTCCAATATTGATGAAACTAATTTATTGTGTACAAGTGCCTCACCGTTAATAAACTAAGGCCAGGTATCATTATGTCGACTTAATGACGTTAAAATAAATATATTTTTGTATAAAGAACGATAATTATTTTCTACCATAATTGTCACGAAAAAACTTCGAAATGGTAACCCTGCTGATACATACTTTATTATCGACTAACGTAAGACCCACAGCTAAAGAATTAGTTACAATTACTTTTAATTTTTTTTTGTGATACCTATTATAATCTAAATATAAATTTGAAAAATAAAATGTGTTTCCATCTTTTGATCTATACGTATATATGTGGGCAGGAATGAGAATACGTTATACATCGTAATTCTTAATCGATTGTGGTTATTTTTTTTCTCGATTTATTAAATTTTAAAACTGAAATGCGCAAATTTTCACTATATTTTATCCAATTGTTTTATTTTTCTAAAGAATTTACCATAAAAAATCTCTCTTATTCACCTCCGTTTTAAGGTTTTGCCTAGTGTTCTTATTGTTTTTTTATTTTTAATTTTTTGCAATTAACAAATACGCCACACCTGCAATAAACAATTAACCAAAATTAGTTGTAAAACTAAAAGGAATCTGCATTTTGGTTTTCCCAAACATTTTGTTTCATATTTTAATTCTTCGCTTCCGGAAAACTATTAATTTTTGGAGTCGAAAATTTTGTAAATACTCCATGTAGACAAAAAACTATTTTCCTTTTAACCTAGTAGTTGTCTGAAAAATATATATCTGTAAGATTTCTAGGCGCAATTCCAATACTACAGTGATACAATATTCCGGTGTGCAATTCCTATATACACGTATCACTGTAGTAGTGATACTTGATAATTTAGCAACAGTAGAAATAATGAAATATTGTAACCGTCAAAAAAAATCAAAGTTAAGATACGAATCGAAATTAATTTTTTTCTTTGGAATCATTAAGTTTAACATTAATCCTCATATACAGGCTGTTTTTATTAGAAAAATATATTCCATTACATTATAAAGAAGCAATCGAGCTTTAAGTTATTGTAACAAAAAAAAAATACGCAAGGATTTAAAACACTAAGCGAATTGCAGGAATATGTTGGACATATATTTGTTTGGATTTTAGGCAACGCTCCAAATTGTACAGAAAAATTTTCTTAAAATCTCATTAATACATATGTTAAAAAATAATCATAAAAAGGAATTAAATTTTATTCTATATGTATGTGCGTATGCGAGTTCGTGCTTCCGTGCGTGTATGCTTGCGAGAGCGCGTGCCTACGTGCGTGCATGCTTGCGTGCGTTTGTGCATGGTGCGTGCGTGTGGGCGTGTCTGCGTGCTTGCATGCATCCGTGCAGGCGTGTCTACGTGCGTGCGTGTGTTTGTGTACATTTATAAAAAGATGCATATGTATATATATATATATATATACATATATATATATATATATATATATATATATATATATATATACATATATATATATACACATACATACATACATATATATATATATATATACACACACTTACATTTACATGCATGATATTTCGGTTAAAATGTAACGAAATTAGCAGATGTACCGGAAGTTACATTTCTAATTCAAGCGAGTGTAAACATCGCTCGAAATTATACTGGGTCACAAATAAATTAATTTCGAAGACCGACAAAATTGGTCAAATAGTTTTAAAATCGTGGTAGTTCCAAATTAAAAAAAAAGAAAATAGTCAAGAAAAATACAATATTTTAGGAAGAGTAATTTATTATTATTGTTATTAAAGGACCATTTAAAATTCTAAAATACGTTGTCACGGAATTTTTTGCCCCAGTGACTAATGTAAATTAAATAATTGTTTAATATTATTCAAGATTGACGTCGATAGGTACGTCATTTATTAGGATGAGATATATGTGTTTACTAAATTCTTATCAGAAATCTATTAGATGGTGTTTCGTTTATTTCCTACATATTAAGAAATCTCTTACTAATTTTTTTTCACTAAAAAAAATAATAAAAGGTATTTGGTACGAAAAGTGTGAATTTTAGGACAATATAATTATAAAACATTTCTTTGAGATACACCGTTTAGCAATATTATCTTTTCTTAAGAGTATAAGCAGTACAGGAGTTAAAACGTTGCATGTCTATCTTTCATTTGATATATTTTATTAAATATTGATTTGATACTTTCTAAGTAGGTCACGAAATATTTTAAAAAGGAAAATTGTTAAATATTATCCAATTTTATTGATAGTAGGTAGGCGCTTATTTTTTTTTAACCCAACTATAGAACTTATTATAAATATATCATTCGTAAAAAAGGTATAAAATAAATAATATCTATGTCCGAGGGTGAAAGATTTTATTGCATTTATATACGCGTATGGTACGAAAGTTTTTTCCTTTTTTTTAAATATCGTTAGGTTAATGAGGGTAAATAAAGGAATTTTCTTTCCCTTCCAAAATAAAAACGGAAAAATAACACATTTACAAATATAAAATCAATTCACTCGTATTCATTTGGTTTGTACAGAGCTAACAGAAAAATTTTCATTTCCTCTCTTTATATACTATTTCCTCGAAAGATATGTATGGGCCCATAATTTCTGTATTGATAAAAATATATGCCTCGTGCAAATAAATATGTGAACAAAAATTAATTTGTTATGTAATAAATACATTATTGGAAATAAACTCATTATCTAAATAAATGCGTTAATGCAAACAGCAAATTCGCTTTGACTAAACTTCATATTAGGGGGACACTATTTTGCTGGAACTTGGGTTGCGATAGCTGTAAACAAGTGTATAGTTGAAATGAAACATCTAACACTTGTAGGTAACTTCAAACATACTCGTTAGATAAATGTGCACACTACTTGAGATAATGACTAAAATGACTGTGGAGGAGCTATCTTTACCGCGTCCATTACTGTAGGGCGTTTAACTTAATTGCGCAACTTTAGGCAACTACTCAAGTCGGATATGTAACATTTTGAACACAAATTATATACCCAGCGTTCTTGTGCAATAAACTTAACTAACATTTACGTCACAACTAACATCTCTAGCGTCAAAGAGGCTTAATTGATATTATCTACTGTGTTTTTGCATAATGTAAACAGTCATTAACCAAATTGTTCATTCATTGAATAGGTTATCTATAACAATGATAAATACTATGTTGCTTAAGTTTAAGGAAAACGTTTTGAAATAGTTTTAAAATTTAAGCAAATAAGATTGATACTCACAGAGAATAATTTAATTCAAAATGAAATTGTTGAAAAAATTTTAAATGGAAATAAATCATGTTCTGCACTTCTCACAATTATCAAATTCAAATTTCTCTTCAAAAGCTCCTAGATCCAATCACATAAAATTATAAGAAGTTCAGTTGCGATATTTAGTGCTGTGCCTGCATGTTAATCGGCTATTAGCATGGAAAAGGAGAGTTTTAGGAAAAATTGTTGGGTTCTTTCAAAACAATACTATCTGAAGACCTAGGCACAAGCACCAAAAAATACAGGCTTCCGGGGATACCAACAAATAAAATATTGAAACGCCCACTTTAATGGGTAGTACATATCAACAGAATAGATAGATAATATTAGAGTGATAAAAACTCCATCGAGAAAAATCTAGCGAAAGGAGGATGATAAAATGATCTCGCAAGAAATGGAGGGATGAAATTGACATACGTAAAGCGTAAGATAGGTCTGAACTGAGGTTATTACACAAGGCAGAACTCTTGGAAACAGTCAAACAATGGAGAAAAAAATTCTCACCTTTAGTGTTTGACACGATACGTTTATTATAAATTAGTTAATACGGCTGACCAACGAATAATATATTATGTTATGCAGTTTAGTTATTTATTAACTGTTTTTTGTATAAAACATATTACCTATCTACACATAATATGAATTAAATAATATGTTTTACTTTATTTTATGTTTCGCGAAAAGCATGTTTAAAAAAATAACAGCGTTCACTTACTGTCAATACGATGTCGTTTCTTAGCCTGCAATATCCAACGAGGTGTTTCGTTCGTATAATCCTTCAAATGTTCCAGATTGATTCATTTCGCCCTAGTTAGTAATTAATTTTAAAATAAACATATTGCTATAATATAGATTTTAGGCTTATTTTTTCCATTTAAATAATACTCTTTGGAATTACTAGCGGTACCATGGATTTTTTTAAATAATACTCTTTGAAATTACTAGCGGTACCAAGAAAGGTAATAACCTATTCCGAAGGAAAAATGTTTATCTCCCCGTCATGAGTCAATATATTCTTTATTATATCCCATAGTTAAGGATGTAATATAAATAATAGACGTCCAATATTTATTCCAAATCAATTTTGTCGGTAATGTTTTACGTTTATTAAAATTGAGCGGAGGTTCTATTTTTAAATAATGAAACTGATATGAGAGAAAAAGTTAATATTTAATTTGTAATTTTCATTAAATTTTTCGATCAATACCTTCCTTTAAAAAGAAAAATTGCGTAAAAACACTAAAAATGCGTAAAATAACTAGATAAATTCATTAACATAAATTCGCTGGGAAGTAATAATTTATTGTACGCAATAATGTGGAATATATTTAGAAACGATGATAATTCTTCATACCATTTACCGTGTCTAGAATACATCAAGTTACATTGTAATAATAACAAAGTTTAGGAGAACACAATTTTTTTAAATATTGTGGAAGCATAATGTAGAACAATGTTTCAAGATAATATCTTGATTATATATGGAATTACTTTGGCACATATTGCCCATATAACCCAAAAATTTACAGAGAAACCTTTTTTCTGTTCCTTGTAACCTTGTAACTTTGGTATCTTTGGAATGGAAGTATAATTTTTATTTCGGAAATGAAATTTTAGGGTTTCTAAACTTTTGAAAAGGACTCAAACTGCATACGTGAAAACATGTAAATATGAAATACTTATTGAATATCTTTGGCGTTAATTTGGAAGAAATGCATTATTAATAATTAAATGAAACTACGTGATGTAGTATTATTTCTACTTTATTTAATTTTTTTACCATCACCTAGGTTTCGTTTTATTATATCTTCAGGTGGGCAATTAAAAAAAACTAAAGCAAACCTTTGCTAATTGCTCACCTGAAGATGTTGTAATACAACGAAACCTAGGTCATTGTAAAAAAATTAAATAAAGTAAAAAAATAATACTACATCACATAGTTTCGTTTAATTATGAAATACTAATTTCAATTCTTCTATGTATGCAATATTAAAGTTATATATAGTTTCATTAAATCTCTAATAATTTCTTCATTTAAGAGGAGTGAATATCTGGTCACACTGAGGCTTAGGATTTGAGTATCACGAAAATGTGTAATGTGAATTAAAATATTTATTAACAATGGGTCAAAAACGCAACCACAAGTTCTAATAAATAGTATATAAACGACTGTTGATAATGAACCGGTTCAGTAAAAAGTGAGTAGTTGTGCTCAATACAGCATAGCGCCTTAATTATACAGCACCAAGTGTGATTGATGTTCTTAATATAATGTATAAATTTAATACTAAAATTACGAGTTGAGATCACACGGCTAAAGTTCCTTACATGTTTAAGCACTTAAAAATGTTTAACGGTACGTAGTGTTTCTATTAAACTCTTTGTTTCTATTAAGCTTTCGCAGGTGTGAAACATGGTGCATATTGGAAAAATATTATCTCACACCATGTAAATATATAAGTTTCTATATATACATTTTTAATATAACCTTTTATATAAATTTCCTATTATATTTTTATAGGCATAAAAATTTACTTGTGCAATTGACTTAAGACTCTTGTATAAAGTTTCTAAGAACCTATTACACACTCAATTACATGTCATAAGTTGGTCGATCATAACTCGTAAATAGCTTTGATAATTTTTCTTTTAAATTCATTATGTATGTTATAAAGGCAAATACTTTTCAGATAAGTAGCGGTTTAGCTGTTAGGGGTCAAGGACACGTATTTCTGATAAAATTGATAATTTTGAAACTTAATATTTCGTGAATGGACTCCTATATCGAAAGAACGTAAATAATATAGATGTAATATTTTTTAAACATCTATTCAACTCTACCCTACCCAACGGGGCATGTCAAAAAAATCACACTATTTTAAATGTGGAGGATCACCCTAAGAACTTTTTTCAGAGGTTTTATTTCGTAACTTAATATTGGTTATAAATTCGTGTAACTATACTAAATGTCAGCTTATTTGCACTGATCTATGAGTAACATGGCTGCAACATACAGACAAATAAATATCAGATGGACATGGCGAACTAAAAGGGTTCGTAATTTGGCTACGGATTGCTGATTACTTCTTTTATGGAATCGTTTTCTTCAAAAAATATCCCTGAGAACGTTTCTCCAAATCAAGAAATAAAAAGTAGGCAATTATTGCTAGTTTTGAATTCCTTGACGTATTCATTCACAATATACTACAGTAGTTACAGCAAGGTCAGAGACTTTTGATATATTTGGAAAGTAAAAATATGTTGTTTTTCATGAACTCAAATTATGTGTTTTTTCTGATAATTTTTAATTGTGTGTGTTTTCGTATAATTTCCTCAAATATGGCTATGTTTTCTTTAGCGGTGACTAAAACCAGTTTATTTGGATGATGGACCCTTTAGACTTTTCTCCATTAATTTGATCATTTTTAGGCAGTAAATGAGACAAAAAAGGTTGCTCAAACAGAATAGATTTATTCTAAAGGTTTTTTTGGACTTTCTTGTTTTTCTTCCTAGAATTCATTAACTAATGTCTGCTATCATATCTTAATCATCAAAGAGCCACTCAGTAGGTCAAAATTATATTGATTTAAAAAAAGAGACTATCATTTAATAATAATGAACTTTGATTTTTGTATTATTACTAAATTTTGTTTTATTATAATGTCAACAAACATTATATTAGTTACTCTTGATATTCAAAGCTCAGAATTTATGAAATGTGCTATATATATCCTTAAACTGAAGACGAAATCAATTATTACATTTCAGGCGGAATAATCAATGCGAAAAGAACTCTATTTTCCAAAAAATTAACATTTAATCATACATATTATTTCTACGTAATAAATGGCATTATGTAAAATATACTTTCCAATTTAAGACTTCTTTTCTATTTCCATCATTGTAAACCAACTAGGCTACAGACTTACATATTGAATAAATAATAATTATGTCTATTTTATGTGCGTCGTGCATAAAAATTTTAGGTATCATCTCAAAACTCTTTTTTTTCAGATATAGGTAATGAACTCAGACTTATACACATTTTGTATGCTGATTACTCATACTGTAATTTTGGAAAACAAACTAAAATTGCTGTACAATTAAACAAACCATCATAGAATGAGTGGTAATTAAGATCTCTCGCCAGTAACTATCCCGGCCTTTTATTCGAAATAATTTGCTCGTTTTGTTCTATAAATATATTTAAGAGAATGCTGACAAGGATTAATTTCGTACTATATGTATTGGTGCCAGTTGTTTCATTAATATGGTACAGTTTTTAGCTTTATCTATCGTTGGAAGTAAATTCTTGAATATTTAATATTGACGTCAACGGACTTCACGAGAGTAGGCGTCTGGATGGTTGAATAATTAATTCCAATTAAATTTGCCTAATGAAATTGAAGAATTATAAATTAAACTGCTTATCTTTCAATTTCAATTTACGCTTTCGTAAAACATAACTTAATATGCAAATTTATTTATATATTTAAAAACATGGTGAACAGTCATCTGACGAACTTATTGCTACAGGAGAAATCTCTTACATATAACCAGAATTACAATGCAATAAAAACAAAATAGAACAGGCATAAAGCTAGACAATATAAAAATATGTACAAGGGAAAATAATTTTAACAAAAAAACCTAAATTAACTAGTTTTTACCTATATGTTTGTAAGCGCGGCATGAGCAGTATGCAGAAAATCTTTTTCTTTCCTTTTTTTCAAGAAACAGGTGTAAATCTAAATCGGACCAGTTATGTAGTTATGAGATAAGCTTAAATTCCTATATAATTTTCCCGACCTAAGTTTATATTAATTGGTTGCGTAATATGGTTTTCTAAATTAAAATGGCTTGCAATAATTAACATATGAATTTAGCATGTTATATAAAAGAGGTTCCATAATTTTTAAAATTTAAATCACAAGTAGTTTTAATGGGCGGGTATATTTTTATAGCATTTATGATTATAGTTTTGTCTTATAAATTATAACGTTATCATATTTTCTTTTAAATTTCTTTCATCGTTTAAGCTCTGAAGAAATACAAACAGACACCTTTTCACTTTTATTACATTATTAGGGGTATTTTGTTATTTAATTTTTAAATTCAAATGCTGCCAAATAATTTCCTTTATGGGAAAGTTTTGAAATTAGACGTAATTTCAAAACACAATGTTTACTTTTTTATTTGCATTAATCAGCTTTCAATTACTGCAAAGCCAGTGGTAGAGAGGCTCTTACAGTTTTGCCATGATTACTGCAAAGCCAGTGGTAGAGAGGCTCTTACAGTTTTGATCGAATCACCTATTTTATTACAGTTGGTTTCAAACTGTAATTATATATTATTATGATCGCAAATGTAACAATAATTTAAATTCACCTAACAATGACAGATAAATTTACTGACGTACGAGTTATGTAGTACCAATGAAGAACTAAGTATTCAAATTCTTTTAAGAACAATTTAAACGCCTTAAATGGGTTAAATTAGCCAGTAAATCCAAAAACTACGCAGTTTCGTAGAATAAAGGTGAATTTTATTTATTCGTTGCATGCCAATGTATCATGTACGAGTAAGGATGCTTAAATTTTAGTAAAAGGGAGCTTTAAACACATTTTGTTAGCCATCGAAATTATATCAAGTAATCAATTAAGCAGTAAAACAGTAACATCTGCCATTTCTGCGTATCAATTTGCTGTGTAGAAAATTTCAATATTTCCCCTACTAGAATTATGGTTATATACTTAACATTTAATTATTTATCACTAATAAATTGAAAATAATGTTTTAATTTCGATTTGCAATATTGTGAAATGATCAGGAATGGAAAACGCATAGTAACGTAATGTAAATTTAACAGTTCGCGTTGAGCGCAGCGAGTCGTGTTGTCGGTAAAGTTTGAGCGGCATCGACTAACTTAATTTCAACGACGTATTACCTTGTACATCCATTTTAATATTGTAACTTGTTGGTACCATAAAACAAAAAATAACCAATATATATATATATATATATATATATATATATATATATATATATATATATATATATATATATAAATATATAAATATATAAACAAACAAAAGTCAGAAGTTTACCAAGAATTTCAAACGAGTTAAATGCTCGGAAACGACTAAGGAAAGGGAAAACAAATCATGTTTATACAAAACACAATTCGCAGAAAAAAAATTTGGTAACTAATAAACACTACTTTCGTTAGCTAGATAAAAATAATATTAATTTTCAAATGAAATTGAATTTGAACGAATTGAAACCTTACCAAACTGTAAACACACTGGAAGAAAACAATGATAGAACATTTTTATTCGTTCATTTATTAGTACGTTTTCAAATAAAATATTTTCTCGAAACCTTAATATATTCAATAAATATGCAGCAAATAATTTTTATACTTAAGTAACACCGTGTTATGATTATATCATGGCGGCCGTAAATTATATCTCTTAAATTGTGCTTCATAAGTTCAAATATAGGAAACTTAATACTTATCTGTATTGTCCAATCACATCGACGGAAATATTACGAGTAATTGATGCAATAATACTCCCTCCAAACAATATGTCCCTATTTCTAATTACATTACTCTTAAATATAATGTATATATATATATATATATATATATATATATATATATATATATATATATATATATATGTATGTATATATATATATATATATATATATATATATATATATATATGTATATATATATATATATATATATATATATATGTACCAAACCGTCGCTACATAATAATTGTTATTTTCCCGCTTGTTAAATCTACTTATGTAGATTACTACAAGTAATAGCGGAGTAAGATGTAATTCATGATGACCGCACACTTTACTGTTAGAGTATGAAGCTTTTTTTATTATATTATTTTAAGTGACGTCTTTGCGTAAACTATTATGCAAAAATAATACTAATTGACGAATGTCCCAAAAACTAGTTTTAAGTAAGTGTAATTTTTTAAGCAATAATTTTATCCAAGTTTTAGCAAGCGTGAAGTTCTGATTAAAATGACGGAATTATTCTTTTACAATGAAACTAAGCAACATCTCCGAATAGTAAACTTAAATATTTTACCGATTTAATATACACATTGCATCATATTTTGACATTGAAGCGAGTACTAAGGTAGTACTTGTGAGATATAGAATTCGATGAAATGTAACAGAAGTCCACATAGCGTATACTTGAATCTGATTTTTCGACATGCACTTTTATACAACAAAAACGTGACACCAAAGGCGAGACAGAACGCTGCAACAGGTATGTACGATCATTGAGCAAGATAGCACTTATCCGCAAGACCCGCGCCTTCATCCCAGAGTCAACAAAACGCTGGCGCATCTCACAGTCCGCCATCGACCATTGGGGGATGCAGAGAAAGGGCTCTTCAGGTGCTGCGTTGCTATGCGCGTTGCAGGCTTTCTCATTGGCCGCCGAAGGTGCTACGCAGAGCGATGATTTCACTCTGTGATCCGAGGAGTTGCGATGCGCCGGGTACGCTATCGTTTGTCACGTACCGACTACTGTTTGGTATTGTCTTAAGCAATTTAATTATTATTAGTCGTCTTCCGCGCTTAAGAATATGTCGCCGGTAAGTACAGCTACTCAAGCGAAGAGTACAGGCGGACGAACAGCACGCCCAGAGTGGGTAGTTTTCAAAGCCGAGCAAAACAACGAGGCGGCTGGTAGTTTACTAATCAAACTGCGCAGTGAGGCGCGATGGTCGGTGCCGGAAAATTTAATATTTGCATCGCGTAGCGAGTCGTTGCCGCGAGTGTGCGGTAATTGCTGTTCGCTCTCTGCGTTTATAGTGTAGTCATGTTTGATATAGTCGATTGAGAGCGTTGCTAGTTTTGTCGTTGTTATTTGGTGCCTGTTGCGTGTTGTTGTGCGTGCGTGCGCGCATATTTATTATTAGATTGTACTACACACACACACATATATATATATATACATATATATATATATATATATATATATATATATATATATATATATATATATATATAGAGGCTACACTTAAAATTCACTGTTCACTAATATCTTAATGTGACTTAAACTGGATTATTGAAAGTTCAAACTTATACTAACTAGAATGGAATGTTGCTATATTTTTAAAAAAATCCTGTTATATTCCCACCTTCAGTATGAAATATCCGTTAGAACATTTCTCCGTTAGAGCATATAGTATTTTAAAACCTTAGAATTAGAAACAATTTACTTACTAGAAATGTTCAATTACTTATTGTTACAAGAAATACAGCTTGTGTCTAATTAATACTTTGTTCCGTTCTTTTTCAATTCAAATTTTGCCATTATTTTGCAAAGGCAAACTTACCAATAAATATTTTATTCGCAAATCGCAATTGTGGTTATTCGACAAAAACGCTTACTCGCCGGTTGTTTTATTATTTCACAATAAAAGTTTACAATATTACTATATATTTTCAAAGTTAGTCTGATGAACCTAAACAAATTATTACACGATATGGTGAAGAATGATCATCTGAATGGTCAAACAAATTACAACATGTGATGTGGCTTGAAGTTAGCCTCGTAATATCATCCTCATAGTTTCGTAATATCATTAAATATTACTCTAGCAAGATTAATCTGATATGTTGGAATCTAGATATTTGGAATCACTTATATTATAAATATGTACACGTATAATATTGTGTCGAAACTAAATAAGAATATTACATTTTTCCGTAAAGTGACACAGAATAATATTGTTTTTCATTTAATTCGGGGAAAGACAGTGATACCAGATTAATTTGTAGATTGAAATACATGACATTTTTACTCAATATTTAGATAAGTTTAATAGATTCAATAAGCCAAAACACAGAAAAAATACCATCAAAATACTTTTATTAACAGTTCCATCTTCAACCAATATTTTTTTAACTGGAATAAAACTTTTAATAAGAAGATTGGAAAAAGAATTCATGTAATCTTATATTACAAATATTTGTTTCTCGGGAAAATATTATCAAAATACAATTCTTCATTAAATGACAAAATATAATGGCACTTCATTTCAGTAATATAACATAGCTTTTAGTGGCTATGAATAATACCATTAGCAGCACATAGTGGAGCTACGGGAATATCTATAAATAAAAACCTCGTCTGAAAAAAAAACATGAGGCTCCATAAATTCGACAACTGAATAAAAGTTTATTGTCAACAGAAGAACAAAACTCATTTTCTATAAACAATGAAGTCTGCGCGCATAAAGAAAGGCAACACCCGAGCGTCTGAGCAACACGTCGTCACGAGTCAACGATGGCTAGCGAGCAACACCACATCACGACCTATATATAGCCTAACCGCTTGTTTTGAATGGCGGTTCTCAAGCACGTTGCTTGCTACTACAAAAAATGACATCTGTTCAACCTAGGAAACTTTGGAATAAATTAATTCCCGACGTCAAAAAATGACCTCGGATTAATATTTTAGTTTTTTAGAAATTTCGACCACCTATTTATTGGTATCTTTTTTAATTATATTCTGGCCTCGGTCTTTAAATATTTTGGAAAATGGAGAAAAACATTTTTTTTGAAGCGAAAACTTCTTTAGGCTCATTGAGCGATTTTTGGTAGAGGAAAACTTATGGGTTCGCGTCATAGACATGTAACAGAATATCTGTAGCTATGAATATGACGTGTTGCGCTTGGTCAACATTTATTGAATTAAGTATATGTTACTCTCATAATAGGTAATTAAGTATAAAAATAAAACTTATACCTGTGGCAAAACTCAAAAAACTAAACTTATCATAAGTCGTACCAACAAGCTTAAAGTATAAAATGTGTTGTATAAATTTATGTGTTCTTTTATGATTTTGCCAGCAGACAAATATAAATAAAATATGATGCAAGTGATATATATATATATATATATATATATATATATATATATATATATATATATATGAGTGTGTATGCGTATAATACCTTCACTCATAAATGATCAGCCTTATGCGAAAACGTATGAGCTCTCTAACACAAAACAATATTCACGGTGCTACCAACATGAAACATTCTATGATTTAAACAACTGCGCTCGTCGGAAGGCACTTTTTACCAAGTCACTTTGGCAGACCAATAAAAATAATTTTATATTAGTGCTATCGTACTTGACCTCCCCGAGCGCTTCGACGAAAAACAAAATAACATCCCGGCACCGACGGACAGTCGCAAGAGTTCAATTTCCCACGAGGATTCGTATTGAGGGAGGAGCGAACATGACGCCAACTTCGAGATAAAACAGTTGAGAGATAACTCCTTAATGGCCGTAGTAATTTAAATCTTTGCCAATTGAAAAGTAGTGAGACGATTTGTGTAGTGTCGTGAACCTTCATTGCGATAAACGATCTTGGTTGTAGCTATCTGAATCAAAAATTGCAACGAATGGAAGACGACTTATAGATAGAGTTATCTCAGCGGTAAGTATAATTTGACCATAGGGAAGATTAATTTTATATAGTGGGGCATTGATGTGGGGTGGAAATTACTTTGAATTTCAGTAACTGTATAATTCGGGTACAGAGCTTAGACTGGAGAAAAAATACAATTTATGAGGTGACGAGTCTATGGTTGTCTTATTTATTGGTATTTTCTGATATTTTTTTGACCGCTTTATTTATTTTATGACCGCTTTGAATCAACATGTTTTTGGGTAAACACGATATATTCTGTAGTACAAATAAATCTCTTTCATATTCCTTACTCGCTGCTTTAATATATCGTTAATGGTGAAAATAGTACCCACATCACATTTTCAGTCAGTACTTACTACTAGGTAGAAATCCCGCAAGTGTAGTAAACTTTTTTATTAGTACGACGCGATCTACCTCCCTAAGTTTAACTATTGGTCACATACATAGAATCACAAATATGTTTATTTCTTAAATGCGTAATGAATAATCCCACCGGAATTCTGAGGGTCTTCCTTTTATCGACCATTTCTATCGTAAATATTTGTGGCTTTTTGTTTAAAATTTTGATATGGCATTTTAAGTGTAATTTTGGGTAGTAAAACAAATGACAAAAAACATTTGTTTAATGTTCATAATGAAGAAATAAATGATAATTAAAAAATCGCAAACAAAATTAATACGATAAATTAATGAATTATATATACACTACGCAAAGTTTCAAATAATTCGGCTGGCGGGTTGCTGATTTTTATCGATTTTAAATAAAAACAAATCAAGATTTTTTTTCTTTACTTTTATTTACAATGGTACATTTATCATTGTATTTATTTATTTGTCAAAAATTAAAATTGTATTAAAATTTAAAACAAATATTTAAACAGTTACGAGACGTCATAATCTTGGAAATATTTTTTTCTTTTAAACAAGGCATGGATTCGATTTAGTTAGCGCCAGACTAATTTTTATTCTCTCAATATTTAGGTGTATAAGTTGTGAACATATTTTTAACACATAATATTACTTATACTAACAAGGGCTGATACGTATGTTCTTCAAGAGATTTGATTTTAAAATTTCTTTCAACTAACATCGAACTTTCTAACACGTATTTATTCTCGACTGGAACATATTATCATATATTCTATGTGCATCTTTGATGATATTTTGATAGATGTTTTTGTAGAAATCGTTTATATGATACAATTTTTTATGTCCTTTGGGAATAAATTTTCTTCAAAATATAACTAACAAATTAAAATTTTGAAAAAGAAGTTTTAATATAACTACTTTTTCACAGAATATCAATGAACACAGAGAATGATCAATGAATTTAAAAAAGCGTACAAATAAAATACGTTTAATGAATTTATATTACAAACAATATTATTTGAAGGTGAGATAAATGCAGTAAAAATTTCCTAGAAATTAAATAATAAAATTGGAAAGATACTCTGAAAGAATTAATAAAAAATAATCCGTAGTTTGCCTTAATAAGAGTACCACATGTTTATTTTAATATAAAGGCAGCAACAGAATGCACTTACATTTATGAAGTTTTTTATCCCCTTTGTAGAGGCATATTGTTTTTTCTTCAACAAATTTATAGATATTCAATCAATTTATGACAATGGTTTACTTTTTAATGGCACCATTTTGATCGGCTACACACACACAGACAGACACACACACACACGCGCGCGCACACACACACACACACACACACACACACATATATGTATATACTGGTAACTTGTTCCCTAACAAATATAAAATTCTATTAACATGCTTGTATGTTAATAGTAATGATTATAAAGGAAACATGGATGTAATTTTATTTTAACAATATGAAATAACATAAATAAAAAAAGAAGAACTATTATAGTTAGAGCCAATCGGTTAAGAACATGGTTTGCAAAATGCGTTAGAAGAATATATTAATCGATGTAGGGCGCTACTTGTTCTACTGTTATTGTTCTTTCTATAATATATTTAAATTTATATTTTCAGCAGCATAAAACAACATTATGTGATATAAAAATAATATGTTATCACTGTAGGTTATAGGTAATAACCTATTCTCACGAGGTGAGCCTCGTTACCACTTAATGTCCTTATTAGTAACATTATTAATAATATCGTGATATATATTTATACTGTAATGTCGAAGTTTTAACACATAGAGATACATGAGGTACAAGTATCTTAATCGTTATAATAGTGTAAAATGTGACTTGGGTCTATTATTTTGTAATATTTCTAAATTTGGTTAGTTTCAACTGGGTAAAACGAAAAAAAAATTAAAAATTTACAAATAGGTCAAATGTTGAAACTCGTTGGTAGTGCACAACACAAAAACATGAAGACTTGTAAATATTTAGACTAAACGGCGTACGTGCCGTTAATATTCAACAACAATTACGTTATTTTATATCAGCGTATCATCCGCCTTTGACATGATGCTAGTATTTGCGACCAATAAAGCAGACCATAAATTGTTTTTGCGACCATAAATTGTTTCAAAAATTTTGCCGCTAACGTCGGGCCTCATCTTATTGAGCTAGTTTATAGGTTTTTGCTTCGTTTCATGACTATTAAACTAATTTGTTAGGATTCTTGATTTTTTTGTGGATACATATTTTTGCGCCAAATAGACGTATACGCGAACATGAAGAAACTGAGTCAAGAACGTTTATTGTAATGTATAATTTGAAATATATTGTATAAATGATTATATAAATTAAAAGTTCAAAGTCTGAAGGTGCGGAAGTGCGCCCGCTATGATGTTGTCTCGTCGAGTGCAGTACCGTGGGTATAGAATAAATTTCACACGATGAAGCCGCGCTGTTCTTTATTTGGCCGGATTAATCGTTGTCAGCGCCTGCGTGATGCGTCTCTATCACGGTGGCATGAATATCCTCCGCCCGTAGCAATGCAATACGAAGAAGGCAGACCCAGTTGAGGGACATTCGCTGCTGGTCTTGAAATCGGACACTCGGCAAAGACCATCCTGGTTGAGAAATAGCTTGACGGCTCGTCCCATTTTCCATTTAAGTGGAGGCGCGTTATCCTCTTTTAGGACCACGAGGTAGCCGATTCGTAACAAAAGCTGCCGACGACGCCCCTTACTGCTATGCTGCAGTTCCGCCAGGTACTCGCTACTCCATCTGAGCCAGAAATGTCGTCTTAATTCTTCAATGCCTTAATACCTGGTTGGTTACTTGGGGTTTGGTGCGGATGGGAGTGAATTAAGAAGTGCCAATTAAGAAGTGAGATTTAAGGGAAACAGGTCATTAGGATCTGTTGTTAAGGCAGTGATTGGACAATAATTAAAGACAGCCTCCATCTGCACGAACAATACTTTTAATTTTTCATAGCATTAGCATTGCCAATAATACTATAACTGTTGTTGATTTTACGCCCGATTCCCATAAACCACATACCGTTGGAGAGTAAGGGGAAATAAAAGAAAAATTAAAGCTTTCTTTTAAAGCAAAAATATTTATCGCTGAACCAGAGGATTTCAAAATTCTACCCAATTCATTATTTTCCCCCACAAAACAACGTCCATTATCGCAATGAATCTTATGATGTTTATTTCGACTAACACGTCGACGCATACAAAATATTAAAGCATCTCAGGTGAGATCACTCTTCAACTCCAAATATACTGCCGTCGTTACAAACATATAAATAAACTAAGGTAACATTTTGATAATTTATTACCTCGTCCCCTCTTACTATTTTGAAATATGTTATTTAAAACGGATCCGCAAAATCCACGCCACATACTTGGAATGGAAAGCCTTAGCTGATAGGCTTAGCTATCAGCTGGTACGCTGTCCATTGGTTACTCCCTAACCTTACTACGTAAACGGGTAAAAAGTATGCACTGTTTTACTATCCTTCGCGCTAGAATTCTGTGCTTTAAAACCCAACATTTCTCACGTACATCACTGAGAATCAATTATGTGCCGGCATTCTTCAGTCGTATGTGTTCATTTTCCATTAACACCCATAAAGTGATGGTTATTATTAAGAAGGGCAATGATAAGGAATGTTTATTATTTCGAAGCACGCAGTTTCCGTCAATAAACGATGACAACAGTAATAAAGACAGAAGTGCTTCAATCTCAGTGAAACAAAAAAAATATTAAGTTCAAAAAAAATTAATTCGGTCGTTTGACTGTTCACAGTACGTTTTCTCAAAAAAGGTCTTAGTCCAATTATTTACTTTCCATATTTGCGCAAGTCCCTACAAAATTTGACTCCGGACGTTTAACTGATTACTAAAATATATTATTTTCTCGTATATATTTTTCGAAGTTAGAGGTCACAAATGTCAAATAAATATTTTTTTTTAGAACTCACATTTGTTGATCCCCTCACCTTGAACTTCCAGCACAGAAGTCTATCATTTTAGAAACTGTGAGGTAATGATCCGTGAACAGACGGACGGACATAACATTATACGGGTTTGTTGTTTTATTACGGAAGTCTGCAGATTGTTAAAGTTCTTGCTATGAATAACGTTTCATACCTAAACTCAGAGAGTACTCAGCCAGCTTCCATTTGTCAAAAACTTCAAGCCTGTCATGAGCTGCATAATGCATTAGATATACTTGCGTGTCTCAATATTGGGAGACCCAATCGAGATCTAAGATCAATTCGAGATCAATTTGAGATCTAAGTATGCGGTTAAATAGAATAACATTTCTTTACAAAATTTTAACGATTGTTTAAATCACGAGTACAGCTAGCATGATTATTCCACTTCTCAATTTATACTAAAATAACTTACGCTCGAAACTTTTGTGATATCGAAATGTAAAATTGGATTTAGAATAGAAATCGGTTATATTATTTAAATTTTGTTTTTATTTTAATTTAATCTATTATTTTTGAGTTCAAATCGATTAAACTAATGGATACACAAAAATTTGAGAATCTGCTTTTTACAAAAGGAAAAATTGTAAATGAAGCTTTGCTCTGGAAATAATACTAAAGTTTATTTAAACATTCATTTTAAATTAATAATAACTTTAAAATTGCGTACAGGTACTACTCTCTTAATAATAACCTGGCTGTTTACTTCAGGTACCTATTATTTTTAACCTTTATAGCAAAAGTCCAGTGAATTCATTATACAAATGGCGGATGCTCTAGATCGTATTCATTAAAATAATTTTCTCTTGCATAATTTATTGTAGTATGTATCTTTAAAGATATTGAAAAAATGTACTTATCTAAAACAAGTGCAATGAAATCGACTGAAAACCTATTTTCTAAGCCTCTTGGACGTCACAATCTGTCTAAACGTTAGGGTTCCTAATATAACAATACATGATTGATCCTGTTTACTTTTGATAGACTACTCTGGTATAATTTGTTTATTATGGAAACTCATAATAAACAAATTATACCAGACCAGGCTACCAATAATTTGTTTATTATGGAAATTCATTGGCCTCATGAAATTCGCTCTGGTAAGGATCACTTTAAAAAATACTGGTATTTTTGAACCGTTATTGTCTATTAAAGCTGCTGTATACTGACGTGTTCCTTTATCGGATTTTATTTCAATTATAAGCTTGGTTCTTTGCTTTTCTTAAGTAAGGCGTCAACATTTTTGAGGTAGAACGTATTAGAACCTAATGAACATACAATGAATAAAAATATTTCATAATAATAAAAATATTAAAAATAACAACCAAATCCTTCACAATTTTAATTCTGTAGTTTCGAATCTTATACGAGAAGAGTGGTGAAAAGGCAATATTGAAGTATGCGCCACGCATACGAAACTTATTTCTCGGCGGTGCGTTAGCAACGGACGGAGACCACATTGTCTCTGCCTACTATTTGTCATAGACCCCTTCCAATGCATATATAATCGGAGGTTAAGGCTAATAGTCCCCGAGCTGGACAGATGATTTGGTGGACATATTACGTTGTTTTACATAACACTTATGCGCCATGCCGTCAAACACAATAATTATGTCATCAACCCAACACACAAGGGCAGCGACACAAGTTCCATTGTGAACGATTTTTGTGCGCTTAATGTACACGCAGGACGTTCTTACACTATTTACACCTTTAATAACAATACACTACATAACTTATTTAATTTCTTCAAAGACACCATTTAACTTTTTAATTAATCAATAAACCTAAATCTTTAATCGTCGGGAAAAGTAGTGCCGGCGAAATTGAATTTGTAAAATCTTAGTGAGTCGTTTCTATTCCTTATAAAGTGACATTATGCGCACTTTCAAGAAGTACACGACTTGAATGATTAGAAGAGCACAAAAAAAAATTAAAATAAATAATTCCAAACCAATATTTAAATGCACTATTAAACCATAAGGTAAATGAAAATATATTTATTTCACTAATAAATATTTCCCGGGGAACATAGGTAGTAGTTTAATAAAATAAATACTAAAATTCAAACATAGAAGGTCTAAATAGAAACTTATTCTAGTCATCAAAACATTGAAAATAGTTATTAAAGTTAACATTTCATGATTAGCAGCTTACATTGTGTTATGGGAGAAGCACAGCTACTTTATTTATTTAAGTATAAAATTGGATTGACGTTAAAACAAGTAATTAACTGACTCTTTATTCGCAGATTTTACTTCGACTAATAAAATACTATCTTGAAAATTATGGTGTGTAGGAATGGACATACTATTATATGCACCCTCAAAGGGTCAAAAATTATAACTCCCTTTTTGTTAGATGATAAATACAACTATCTTATTTTATTTCAGTAGACATTTGAATTGGGCAAATAAGAATATTAATTGAAGCATTATGAGTAAACATTTTATATTTATAGCATTTATTAGGTCATTTGCGTCTTTACTGAGTAAGAACCAAAAGAAGAAATAGACTTATATGTAAATTTTAACACACATCAAAAAATTGGGAGCTATAGTAAAGGGTGGGTTGAAATTAAATATTAAATCAAGACTTAGTCTTTTAGTTCGTTCAGTTATATATAATCGTCTTAATGCCCTTTCCCAACACATGGAAACCTCAACATAATGACGTTGCAATTATATAATCGAAAAGAATGTATACAAATATTCATATTATTTTAGGCCACCAAAATAATCTTACATCTACTCTCGCTTCGAGCGGCCATATGCCATATTCCTCTTTACCCCAAGTTTAAATTGTAAAATACATCATTAAACCTTTCCTTAGCATAAATTATCTTATTGGTTTTTTAGAAATTGAATAATTTAACGCGTTATAAGGGCTCATTCAAATATAATTCATATTCCTACAATCATAACAAAGAAATATATTTCTAGAGAAGCATTATGGTCCGCAGGCTCGGAAAAAGTTGCTCATCCTTAAACGTTGGATGGTGAGTAGCAGATATTCGTGGGTTTTCTTAAAACAAAATTAAAATTAAGAATAATCACCCTTTCAGTAAACAATATTTTTCATGTATAAATGTAGTTCATGTTTAAATATAATACAAATAAAGTTTAATTTCTTGTAGATTATTTGGATTTCCCAGAGTTATTTGAATTAAAAATATTGGATGTAACTCGAAAAGTATAATTTTTATATTTTACATACAGTACACAGCAACAGACTTAGGATGCTGACATGACATTCGAACTTTGTTAAAAATAAATGGTGGCCCATCAAAAAGCAGAATATCTAGGACCCAAAATAAAAAGAAAACTCCATTTAAGATAGAAATATGCAGCTTGTTGAATCTAATATTTGCTTTTGAAATACGAATGTGTAATTATTAAAAATAGTTTCTAATAAAGATGAAAAAACCCTTCAATTTTGGTCGTTCATAAATTAGGAAAGGTAACTTATTAGCAGATATTAGGTAAAAGGGATAAATTTATCCTTGCATTTTGATAACAAAAACGTCAAAATGTATAATGTAAAACTTTGATAAATAAGTTTACCCTCATTTATGAAATCACTGGTAAAGTACCCAGCACACACTATTATAAAAGATATTATTCAAAACTTAATATAAAAATGAGACCAAAATCTAGACATTTTTGATGACATTTTTCATTTTCAATGAGTAAAATCCAACAAATTAAACATCAACGCAACTCTTTATTAAATAGGATTGCCATAAATGAAAATTTACTTGATAATTAATTTATGGGTTTAATAAGTATTGCAATATGAATTTCTCGTAATTAATTCAGCAAAGTCAACTCCTTCACATCTGCGGCCTCACCGAACACCTAAATAAAACCAACAAAATGTAGTGTCAAGTAAAATGTAAATAAAAAACTTCAAATACCGCAAAAGCCTAAAAACGAACTAAAGATAAATAATACAACATTGGCTGTACACTTTTCAAAACAAGGGGTTGAAAGACTTGTAAAAACAAGGGTAGGACGGTGCATAAAGGGCGGACTGTATTTAGGTCGATGAGATCACGTAATGGCTGCTAAGTATAAACGTGTTAATCTCCGCGCGTGAGTCACTTGGTCTTAACGCTCTTAACCTTGTCTTGCTGTATAATAAAGTTTTTTCACGTTATTATCACATTACGAACAAAGTTGAGCGTATTTCTTCGTTTCGTAATCATGATTTTGAGGCTCACGACAAGTGACAACAATTTTGGCTAAACTTAAAAAATTGGCAGAGTTGTAAACTTATCATTAAGGCAAGGACAAAAACACTGAATTATAAAATAATTTTTAAAAATGTCTATTATATTCTTTGAAAGTTGAAAGCTCATTGATAAATACCTTAGTTAAAAAAAATTACAAGTGTTTTTATGTAACCTGCACTTTTAAAAAATATTACTAAAAATTCAGTGTAGTGCCCTATTTCCTTTAACAAAAGCAATCGAGTCTTCAGTAAAACAATGTCTCCATCCTAGTGCCTTTTTAATGCTCCGTTAAAATTCATAGAATAGAGTATGCATTAAAAGATGATTTTCTTAACAAAAAATATGGACGTACTATCCTTTCGTTACAGCGTTTTCGTTAACAGGTAATACTATCCTGTCGTTGAGTAAGTAGGATCAGTCTTATTCTCACAAACAAGTTAAATAAAATTCTACTATTGTTGCAATCAACCTTCTGAAAGGGTCAATATTAACAAAAGATGTAAAATCACTTTTCGTTAAATTTGCTCAATGTAGTTTCATTTCATACTTTGTCAACCATGCTTCGACTTTTTAATACTTTTAACTAAAGCAAAAACATTGTAAAGAAAGATTAATTTTTGAAATATTTATTTCAGGTTGTTTTATTCTCTGTATACGAGTATATGTACACAAATAAATTAAATCAAATTTAAGATACCAACTAATGAAATCATAAAAATATTATGAATATACCTCTACGGTATATTCTTATTATTATTATTATTTCGGTAAATGTGTATAGATATATGAACACACACAAGCATATATATATATATATATATATATATATATATATATATATATATATATATATATGTATATATATATATATATATATACATATATACATATATATATATATATATATATATGTATATATATATATATATATATATATATATATATATATATTATAAATGTATGTGTGTGTGTGCGTGTGTGTGCATGTGTGTGTTGCCATAATACTGTTGGTAAAAGTAAACAAGCAATGAATGTTGAAATTTAGAAAAAATTAATATGTAAAATAAATTTTACTTACATAATTTTTCATATAATTATTTTACATATTAAACCGTCATGTTTGCATATTAATTGGATCACTTATATAAGAAAAATGGACTTATTGCTATTTCAAAAGTGAAAAGTAATTGTAGCCCTAAAAGTTGAATATAACACGCAAATGCAAACGGGATAAAGTAGTTTCCAAAATGTCAAGTTAAGCATATTTATTTAACCATAAAGAGCGCTATTTGTTTATATGTTAGTAAACTTATGCATTTTTACTGAGAAATGGTTAATAACATATATTTTGTCTTTATTTTATCAGAATTTAAATTTTTAGTGACATAATGCGGCATGATAAAACGTAACCTAAAAAAATTTAAAAAAATAAGTTGATGAACTGATTCGGCGTATTAAATTCGTTTTTTCATGAGGTAATCCGCGTTAATCCGTAATATAATTATAAAATCCATCAATTAGTGTTGATAAAATATAATGACTCTCCAATATCAAAGTTTTAAGGCAAAGAAAAGACTTATAGAATCTACCAGATAAAAACATCACAACGTAACATATTCTAAGCGTAATAATAGCATATAATTTACGTTGTATTAAGGCGAACGATTATTTTCGACTATTTTTTAATTGAAGCAATCAAACCTTGGTAAACGAAATTAGAATCGTTCTAATTTTCTTCTGAATGCATCAAAAATTTCAACTCATCGGCGATACACAATAAAAAACATGAGGAATCACCTCCACTAAATATTGGGACTAAACGGCACACGTGCCGTTTTTACTCAACAACTATTTCGTGATTTTGTAAACGCGCCGTGCATGGCTTAAGGGTCTAATACTAGAGCCGCTTAAGCCGCTTAAGCTATTTTATAGCCAATATCAAGTCACATTATGTCGAGCCTCATTTCACCATCGTTAAATGAATTTTTTAGAATTCTTGTCCTTATTATGAAAATAAATTCTTAGGAAAATCATTTTTTATGCAATTATTTATTAACTTATTGAAGAGATTGTGGCATAAAAGGTATTGTGTGTTTGTTTGGCAACCAATGGGAAAGTATATCATTAATTCCACTACCAGTGTCATATGGTTTATTATTTTCACATTATAAGCTTTTACAAATCTCATTATTAATATAGATTGAAATATTAAATACATTAGGCGTTAATTTTGTAGTAATTCATTATTCACAATTAAATGAAACTATGTGACGTAGTATTCTTTCTACTTTCTTTAAGTTCTTTACCACGACTAAACTATTATTTCCATCATTAAACAAATCAACTTATTAATTTTCACTCCACTCATTAATTGACACATAGTCAAATACAATAATTATTTCAAGTCCGAACAATTAGTTTGAAGTCATAACTTAAGGAAATAATAATGCATTAACCTTTCATTTCTTCGCGATATTCATTACAATTAATATGAATGCTTATATGTATATATATATATATATATATATATATATATATATATATATATATATGTATATATATATATATATATATACATTTATATATATATATATATATGTATATATATATATATATATATATATATATATATATATATATATATATATATATATAATGTATATATATATATATATATACATTTAAAATAGATAGGCGTGAAATTACATGCGGGCAATTCAATTTCACTTCTAAATCTCGCCTTTTTATTAATTTATATTTTAATACTCATTTTTTGTTTGATATACAAAAAAAAAGTCTAGCAACTTTAAGATGAGGATTACGAGTACTCGATGAGGATTATGAGGATTACGAGTTTTTTTTATAACACAAATACAAATATATGTGCCTAATTTAATGTGGTCTATACTTCTGAACATATTGATATTAAAAATAAACATTCTCAAATAAGTATAGCAAAATTGTGTAAAAAAACATATTTCCTATGGGGTCGCATTCCACCTAGACGTTAGCATTATGACGTAACAAGACTTAGTTCAATATGTTTATTATTGGCAACGTTTTCAGAAGGTTGCTCGTAAGTGTAATGTAAAAGAATAATTTATATCCTACAGAGTCCTATTGAGCATTGAAATACTACATATATTCGTGAAGTTTCATCTCATAATGATGACGTTAAAGAACAAAAGCAGAGCAGAAGTATCATCGTATACTATTATGAAAAGATCTTACCCCTTTATCTGCTTTTATTTCCAATATTAGCTCTTTGTATTTTGTAGGTACGAAGTGCATTATCCTTTTAAGCAGGACGTGTTACTGCCTACCAAATGTACAATAAACACAAATACCTTTAAAGTATAATGAATGCAATAAGCCAGTCAAATACTCCGTAATATTCTAAAGTACAGAATCAATGGAAAATACATGACAAGACATAAAGGGCAAAGCAATATTGTGGGATTACTATGGCAAGTAGAACAGGAGACGAATCGAGACAAGGCAATACTGAATTACGCGCAATGCAGAGGGAAATGTTTTGTAAATGGACTTCAGTAATTGCTACGAGTACATGTGCCTGCAGACGACCTAATAATATTTAGCCGGTTTCCTTCCACTACTCGATATGTGCCCTTCTCTCGTTTCCGAATGCACATATCATTGCTATGCTTATAATCGCCACGCTGGGTAGGCAGTCCACGGGGTCAGCTGCGCTGTCAGATAGTAAACCTTTGCTCAACCCAACATACCACTGTTGCCTTAAGCGATATATTCTGATATTTGTTGATGCTTCATGCACAAGTAGGGCCAACCTGTATTATATATCCTTCTTACCTTGGAAATCGTAGTACGTAGCTTTAGTCACAAGATTGTGAATTTACTTAAGCGATTATAGACATCTTTCGAATCTGGAACCCCGAGGAGCGCGTTACTCCAAAGACCGTAAGTCTCTGATCAACATAATTCACTAAGGCGGCAATAAACAATCTATTCTGGATCTTTTTTAGGCCCTTAAAGTATAGGCAGGTCCAACCTATATTACTAAATTTTAATAACAATACACTATTTAACTTCTTTCATTTATAAGGCTACACAAAATTTATTGAATCGGTAAACATATATTTTTATACTCCGGGAAAGCAAGTGTCGAATTCGCAGTCCTTGACGTTGAATAGTTAATTATGACTTAAACTTGCATTAAGAGAGACTATGTTGCAACAAATTAAACTAACCCTCTCATGAAATTAGAATTTTTTTCGCTCATGACTTCATAATTCAACATTAATTATGATGCCAAGTCATATCATTTGACATCATTTTAATGATAGTTAAATTTGCCATACGATAGCTATGGTAGCAAAAACATATTTACGAACGGGAAATTACATTTTTAACTCTGCCTTTCGAGATCAAATAAAAAACTTAATGAAAATATTATATATTAAAATATGACTGACCGACAAATTGGATTTATGTGTCAAATATTAATTTTAAAAAATAGCCTTAGAAACCAATGACAATTTAAAAAAAAGTTTGAACTTGGGCTTCTGTAAAATCTCCTAAATTTTAAGTCCATCTTCTTGGTATTCATTCCAATCGGCCGGATTGTCCAATGTATATTGATAAACTATTTTAACCAAAGTATATCATTGAACTTTATTTTAAATTCCATACCATTTTCATGAATCAGTGTATATTTTTTATACCTTCAGTTATAAAAGGACATACAAAAATTCGTAATAAAAATCGTCGAAGAGTATTTAAATAATAAATGATTGATTGTGACTGCAAGGAGAAGTACCTTGACTCACTGATATTTCTAGAGGTGCCTGGGTTAATATAGCAACAACCAACATTTAAAGCTACAAATATTAAATTGTTGGAAGTTATTTGTAGTTTTGAATGCAACGAAAATAGTTATCGAACATAATATTTCATGAATAATAGCTTACTTTGCAAGAAATAAACTATTTTCCTTTATTTCAGGAGGAAATTGAATTGTAATAAATAGACATCATGAAGAGAACCCTTGTTCACATTGCTTCGTCTTGATTAAATATTAACAAGAGAATTATGCTGTCCAGTGAAAGGTGTACTAATACATACCCCGTTATGTAGTCAAAAGGCAGGATTAAACCTACCTTATTATATTACCGGAGCAATGAATTGGAGTAAATGAGAAAATTAAAAGATACCTTGTTCACAGCGCTTTACATTGACAAATTAAATATTAACTGTAGAGTTATACCGTCCAGGTACGAATCTTTGTAGTGAGTTTGCATAGCTGATTGCTGAAGTTTATGAATTGTTTTTTTGTCTTGAAGCAAATTTAAAACAATGAAATTTCATTTTTAGGCGTAAATTTGTAAAAGACCAATAAAATCGAGAAGTAGAATTATAGCTGTAGTTAAGAATGTGTTGATATTATATTTTAAGTCAAGGCGTATATTGAACGTTGTTACCCGCAAATCTATGTTTGGATACGATCCAAAGTCTTTCTTTGGTTCCTTTATGTTTGATCAGTTAAAGTCTTTTGACAATACTCAACATAATAACGCTGCAATTGTATGGTTTTATTCTCTAAAAATGTCTCAAAATATTAATATTACTCTTTCACCACTTCCTGGTTCATTAGGGTTTTCGAAATTGAAGTGTAACATTTTGCACGGTCATTATAAATGGAGAAGTTTTAGTTTTTTTTATTTAACACAGCTCAGCGTATCTGATGTTGCTTTACAAAGTTAACATGGTACTCAAAATGGTTAAAAACTGTTTATTGCGCCAAAAATAAGTCAGAGAAATACTGACTACGATAGCATAATGCTCAATACAATAGTGATGCTATGCTTATATTTCTACGAATGTAGCTGATATGTTATAAAAAAATAAACCTTAAAAGTGTCAGTGTGAAAGAATTAGGGTTGAATTTTAATAAGTGTTTAAAAAAATTTTATTTAAATTAACAAAAGCATGAGCCATTTAAATAAAAGTAACTAGGCATACGTTAAATGACTAAAATTAAACCTAAATGTTAATTTGTATGAAATATATAAATCCTCCACGTAAAAACGTCAAACACAGCAAAAGTTTAAGTGCGAATTGAAGAGAATTATTCCAATATTACCTGTAAAATTGACAATCGAAGGGTATTTATGTAGATATTTATGTAAACCAGAACTGCATGGCGTGTATGGGGCAGGCGGAGCTTTGATTGACGAGATTACAGGTCCTTAGTTAAATAATTATCTCCGACATGGGTTGTTTGATCTTAATGCTCCTAATACTCTCCAGCTACATGGATATGAGTGCATTTTGTTACCATACACGATAATAAGTTTGAGTGGACATTTCACAATGAGTTATTTGACTACATCATGATTTGAAAACTGGAAAGGTTCAGCGAAATAAAAATATTATATCATACAAATAAAAAGAGTCATACAATTTTGCATAGGACGGCTGTACTGAACTTTGATGTCATTTTAATGATGCTCCTTGTACTAAAAAGAGTCAACGAAGAAAGAAGTTATCCTCACTCTATCCCTACCGTTAAATTGAAAAGCTCAAATTTTGCTTTTTGAATTAAAACTTTTTTTTCCATTATTACTTTTTTTAAACTGTATTTATATGACATTTTATTGAAAATAGTTAATTTATAAATAGTTGGATACAATAGCATGTGTGCAAAAATGAACAAATCTTCCTGGTGTGCATTTTTATCACTGTCAATAAGTTTTACGATAAATTAATATTCATAGAAATTCTTCAATTAATAAAAAATGTTTATCATAAAACATGAAAATCTTGGAGTTAAAATAATAACTCTTTTAAGTAAGGCAAAACTGAGGTTTATGAATAAAAGTCTTTGGTTAAGTAATTTATATCACACAAATTGCTTAATTATGTTCTAATATTGTTATTTTTCCTCATTTTAACTTAATGAAATAAATATTTCCTGTAGCGTGATGTAGGCTGATGTAATATGATTTAATATGTTACAACTATATGTTATAATAATAGAAAAATATCGTAAAGAAAGCCTGAGTTCGTTAACAACTTATTTCCATAAAGTGACTCACGTTGATATTTATCGTCGTTATTATTAGCCTTATAATTAGCGTCTTGAAAAAAAATAAATACTGTGTAGCGTAAAACCTTTAAGATATACAAGAAGTTGGTACCAATTAAAAATCATCACAACTTAAAATATATCAACTCTTACAATTGTATGAAATGATACTATATAGGGGTATACAACTACTCTCCATTATTTTCAAGGTGAATCATGCATAACATTGTAAAACAAAAAAAATTAAAATAATTGTAATTTTCTACTAAATACTTTAAACATACAAACTCATCAGCGATGTATAATTAAAAAAAAACGTGAAGAGTGACTAAACCACACACGGGCCTTATGTTATAATATATATATATATATATATATATATATATATATATATATATATATATATATATATATATACATAAGTCAAGAAATATCATGAAAATATTGTTTACGTTTTAAGAAAATATAATTAAAATATAATGTAATTAAAAAGCGTAGTGAAATATTTATAAAAATTTACTAAAAATAAGGAATTTATTCATGTTCCAAGAATGTAAGGAGCATTCTTAAATATGACATCACAATTCAATACCGTCACCCATTTCTAAGCGTATAAACTCGTGAATATTTTAAATACACATGAATTTATTCTTTGAAATCATGACATGAAAAAAATGTAATCAAATAACATATTATGAAGTATTCAAGTTTATTAGCGTATATAATATTTAAAAGGCAGTCCTAATCACACCATTAAGATAATTAAAAGTTTTTGCTGGGTGGCTGTTATGTGATCTCATCGACCAAGGCGTCGTCCGCCCCTTGTTTTCATAAGTTTTCCACTGCTGTTTGGACAATTTTACTGTCAATATTGGATTAATTCTCGCCAATTTGTACTTAATATTTTTATTAGAAGGTTATACTGTAGAGTATAAATAGGGCAAAGAGCTTTAAGTGAATTATATGAAATATAATAAATTTAAATCGATATTAAATACTAATTCTATTATTTTACGAATTTCGTCTCGGTCGCGATGTAGACTGCCACAAATAATATATATCATGTGTTTGGTGGGCTCACGGTGTCCTACGTGACGGAAAAGATTTGGTTCAGAAAGTTCAAGAATGAGGACTATTATCTTGAGGACGAACCCCGTATCGGACGTCCTGTTTAATGGGACGTGCAAGGTTTACGGTGCCTAATTGAGGAGGATCCTTGACTGACGACTCGTTAATTGCCAAATGAGCTTCAGTGTAGTCATCGCACCATAGAAACACATTTGCACGAATTGGGAAAAGTTTCAAAATACAGTACGTGGACACCCCACGAGTTATCATAATATCACCTTTACTCTGTTGTTATCATAATATACTTGTCAAAATTTTTATTGACATTGAAACGTAACTTCAAATAGCTGAATCAGTTAGTAACTTGTGACGAAAAGTGGGTTACATACGTTAACCATACACGTAAACGTCAATGGCTGGGTGTCGGAGACACAGGCGTTGCAGTATTTAAACCTGAAATAAGTGCCTGAAAAAAGCGATGCTCAGCTGCTGGTGGTATGTCCAGAGGGTGCAACAATTAATGCAGATATTTACTGTGAGCAATTGAACCGATTAGCTAACAAATTGTGTGGTCAATAGGATCGAGTTTATTTTCTACATGATAATGCCTGACCACATGTTGCAAAACGTACTCGTGATAAATTAAAGTAGCTGGGCTGGGTTTTACTCAGTCATACACTGATTATTATTTATTCTAAAAAACCATTTGCTTGGAAAAAATTGAATGTTAAAGATCTTCAAAACGACACAGTTTTTTGTATAAGTCACAAGAATTTTATAAGAAAGGCATATTGTCACAAGATAGTAATTACGTAAAATGTAGATGGCGACAACTAGTATTTAATAATGGATGCACCATTATTAAATACTAACTAATACCTTTAAATAAATTTAGTGTAACATATAATTTGTTTAATATATATCGTTAACAGCAAATCGGGGTTAAAAATTTATTAGCTAACCGATTATATTTTTACATGGCGGCACGATTTTAAGTTCTTATTAAGTTGTTTGATGAATCTTCAAATGGAAAGGATTTATTTTCTTTCCTGCAAATTTAATAATAAAAAATGTAAGCTTTGCTTGCCCAATTAGTATTGCATGCTATTAGCCCATATTTAAATATTAACGGTAATGCACTCCAAGATTGCGCTTAAAAGGGGTCTATCTGCCGCGCTACCTGCCGCCGACCACCGTGTCATCATCACGTATACGCGTAAGTGAGTGGGTAGCATTTCGACTGAGCCAAATTCTTGAAAAATGTATTGGACAAAAGTAGTTCCTAAGATTGTCAGAAATATTTTTTGTGCATTGCATTTTTATCTGTTAAAAATAATTAACCATTTATGAGGATATAAACAATTATATTGTTTTTAAAATGTGATCGTGCCAGATTTTTTTAATTCTGGTAATTTTCATTCCACCTATATCTAATTCCTTATGTTCATGATTTTTTTGCAGCGACTCTCCTGGTAAGAAGAATGGAGAACAGCAATTTTTAAACATTTTTTCAGAGAAATGTTTTAAAATAAAGAAAAAAAAAATTATCATATTTATTGATGAACTTTTGCTTCGGTAAGTTTCCAATTGACACGTTTCACTCCACATTTAGAGAATTCTTTTATTTCTTGAAATTAACTCTTAGAAAGAAAATTCACGTTTTTGTTATTTACATTTTCATTGGTTTCCATAATCTATCTCTGTGCCAAATTTAAAATGTTAACGTTTAGTTTCCGAGAAAATCGCGATTATTAAAAATTATATTTTATGTTTATTTTTGTCATGTCTCATCACTGTACCTTATCAGTAAATACTCGTGAAGAGTATATTAAAGATTAAGGAGAATATACATTACACCATTCATTAAAGAAATCGGTAAATAAGGGATGTTGCAATCTAATTAACAAAGAATTGGGTTAATATTTAATTAAACGTTTTTTATTCTTGTATTAAACCTACTAAAACCTTTTTTTTTATAAACTAATGCTAAAATATCTTAGTTTTGGCCTCATTTTATCATAAATGTATAAAAATTTCTTAAATTATGGTGGACACATCATTTTCTGAATAAGTTTTGAAGTAACATTATCAAATTTTTTTTTACCACCATTATTTGTTTAAACTTGTTGGATATTTGTGACAAAAAAATTGAGAAATGTTTGTTTTCGTTAGCTAATTAATTTTTACCTAGTAATTAGATAATAACAGTCACTATGAATATAGAAATTTTTATCCACATTAAGAATTAATATCAAATTGTTACACGCAATACTATTTTTCTGACTCGTTTTTAATAATATTAATATTAATTTATTTTACATATTCTACCACTACTGGTGTAGTATAATTTATTTTTTTGACATTTTAGCCCTTTAAACAATATCTTTAAGTTGACGTACGCTTAATTTTGATTACGTACTGTATTTAACGGTATCCCTTTTTTCTTTAGAAAAGAGCCCCTTTGAAAATAGTATTGCATAATTTACGAATTTACTGTGAGTGTTTATTCAAACTCTGCTAGTCTGTATTTTTTAGACCAAACTTTAATTTGTGTCGCCGTGAATTGTTAATAAGGTCTATTAAGTCTTTGAAGATAATCTTGATCAACGAAAAAAAATTTTCACGGAATTAAAGAGGTTAATTAAAATATGAGTTGACGTCTCATCGTCTAATGAAACTTTGTTCTGAACTCATGCAAAATCATGTTTACCTTTTTATTTTTTTTACTTTCTCTTCTGAGTTTTTCATGAACAGAAAACTACGTCGATGAAAGAAGAAACATGATAACTCCGTTATATCGAATCTAAACCTAGGGTTATTTAATTTTGAATAATTTTTGAACATTGTCTTTTATAGAAGATTGCTTACAAGTGTAAGTCATACTGATGGTTTTTATCCTATTTTTATCAATTACCTTGCCTTATTTCAATAACAAAAAATAGGAAATAACAAAAAATCGTAATTTAAAAAAAAAATAATGTATTTAGCTGCGAGCTTAACATTGACATTGCATGAAGCCTTTACTTTTATCAATTATCTACGTAGAGTTTCGATGGAAGTTCAGCATAACGAAACAAATTTCTACAGTGTAGAAGCAATACATACTAAAGACTTCTTAGTATTACCCTTCTCACGATCTTCCCTTCTCATTTCTACATTTTGATGGAAGTTCAGCATAACGAAAGAAATTTCTACAGCGTAAAAGCAATACCTAGTAAATGCTTCTTAGTATTACCCTTCTCACGATCTTCCAAATTTTTTGTTGTTTGATTCGAATGTTTCTGGGAATAATATATATGTTGAAAATATTGCTGTCTTTATTATATTGCTGCCTTTATTATATTCTTTATGGTAAAGAATTTAAATAAAGTGGAAATAATACTACATCATGTAGGGTCACTCAGTTTTTGAAAAATTAAATCACTTTAATATTTTCCAAAGAATTCCTTAAATTAAAAAAAAAACTCTTATTGTTTTGAAATACTTCCCTCAGTATATTCTCTCAAAACTCTTCTTGTCTGTTATGTTTTATATTTAAGCTCACAGAGTACATAACAAACTCCAGCTTGTAATTGTTAATAATTACTTTAAGCTTGCTGTGTCATGATTTGGATTAAGTACATACGCTCGCTTTAATGCAGGTAGAGCTTAAATCTGATATCTAAATTTACAGTTAAACTGATAACCGTTTTAAAACAACTTTCTTCGAAAACAATTTCGAAACACTTTTAATGTTTATTTGTAACGGAACCTATATGAATATGAATAGCCTGATTAAAACACGAGTACTGCAATTTTTTCAAAGTTTTCTTAAATATCAAATCGTGCACTTAATTAAACTAAACAGTTTCGAATTTATTTTTATATCGAGACGTAATTTTAACTTGAAAGGAAAAATTGTTAGCTTGAATTTTGTTTTAGGCGATTTAATCACCATTATAAATTATTATTTTCTTTTTGAGTTCAACTTAGTTTAATATAAAAAGAAAAACAAAGAAATACAATTTTAAGTTTTAGGTTGAGGTATTCGGGTAATAATATAAAAGTTATTTTCAAAGCGAATACCTGTATGAATAATGCTCTTAAAACATTTTTTAATTACAGGCAGATAACTATATTTTACTAAAAATACCTTAGGCCTTCATTTATTTATGTTATGAAATATGAAGGATTATTAAAAAAAATTCAGGATAATAAAAAATATTTTACATTTTATTCACTAAATGACGTAGAATTAAATGATTTTTGTTTTTGAACCTTATTAGAAATAAGCTTCCTGTATAATCTTCTAAATTTATTTGCTAGTTTTCTTTGCATACATAATTTTAAATTATTTGCAGTATCCAAAAAAATTTCGACGGCATACGTTTACTTTAAGATATTGGTTGTGTTCGACCGCATACATTATAATTAATTAATTACCATACGTGTCATATCGATACTGGCTTGGATTCCCATATTCCATCCAATTAACTCATTTTGTTCTAACAAAAGGTAACGTGAAGTTATACGTGAAAATATATATGTTAGTTTATTTTAACCTGATTTGAAAAGCATTTTCATAAAGTACATCACCCAAATTAAAAAAAAGTTCAAAATAACCGACTTTAAATATCGCCAAAATAGCATATAAATATATAATGTATTGTTAAGCGGTAATGTAATCGAAAACATAAATTATTTATCTAACTAATAAATCTAAAGATGCTGATATTAATAAAATAACCATTAATGTATAAACCGCCTAAAATGTTAGTAGCTATATTTATTTATAAACACAAAGCAAATAGCTATTAAACTTTATAATTCATAAGTTACAAAACGCTTCGTGTGAGGTAAAACTAACTTGTTTTATATCAAAAGAAAGGTGAATTTGCGTAAATATGGATAATTGTAACACCTCTGGTTTGCAGCACTTTATTTCGACAAATTAAATATTAGCTCGTGCATTGTACTGTCGAGGTGGAGGTGTACTGTTATACGCTATAATAAAGTCAAAATGATACCTCACTTTGTGTTATGTAAGAGGTGAAACTACCGTGTTCTATTTCAGTAGAAACTTAAATAATATAAATGAGAAAATTAAAGTATTCCTTGTTCGCAGCGCTTTAAAAAGCTTTATCAGCGCTCGGAAAATTATATATTGGTTGAAGCGTTATGCCATCCATTTGGATGTGTGCGCACCGTATAATTAATTGTTAAAATTTAAAACAATTGATACGTAAATTAACAAATGAATGAAAAAATCTGTGAAAAAATTTAAAGCTGTATGAGTGTTAGTTCTTAAAGAAAGACGTACAAACGATGTTGATATTTATGAAACTGTAACTTAAGACATTCATTTATTCCGACGATCCATCTAAGCAATAATCTTACATTTCGAAAAACATCTAAAGTAAGGTGTGCTATCGACGCGATGATTATCTAATATGTTTCATTATTCCAACAATTTAAAGAATACATAATAATATATAAAATATGTATTTCATATATTTCAAATTTACAAAATATAGTTAGTGTGCTGAAATTAAATTTTTAAACAAGACGGGTTGGGAATTGTTCTGTCACAGATCGTATTTTTTATGATCAACCCAACATACCACAGTTTCAATTAGTTGGATAATTGTTAAAAAACATGAAACTTTATATTTTTAAGTAACCTATAAAAATTACAACAAATAACTGTGACAAACAAAGTTTACTCTGGTTTTTGGATTGGTTTATAAATACAAGTTATTTAGAAACTTAGATAAAAAATTATATACTTCTAAAATTATGAAGCATTTCCGTACCTAACAAAGTTTACGAATACAAACATGGAATTTAATCTGATAAAATAATCTATTACGTATCGGCTTGTTCGCATAAAGTCATATCATAGATTTTTTATTGTATATTTTTTTCAATTTTTCTCTCAAATTTTTAGTCAATAGGTCTTTCTTTACGAACAAAGAACTGTGCTACTTTTATGGAGACTAATGAAAATATAGCGGTATTAAATTTTGGTTAATTTTTTTAGAAGATTGCTCGCAGGGCGTTTCAAAAACTGACTGTTTCTACTCTATAGTGGTACGCTTGGTACTAAGGTATTTCTTTTTTAAATTTTCTTTATTCTAATAACGACATTAAATGCCATGAAAATAAATATTGTATTATGGAGCAAGTATAATCAAGATTTTCAAACAAAGCGAATAAATAATTTTTGGCTTTCAACTTAAATAAACTAACAACAAACAAAACTGTTTTACTTTCTATTTCATTCGAAGATGGTTATGTCTTCAATATTTTTAAACGCAGTATAAACGATTTTCGTTATCAAAGTTCTTGCTATCAATAACATTAATTTGAGTCAACTTCTACTTTTTAGCTCAATTCAAGCTACCGCATATGCATTAGATACCCAAGCATGTTTTAATACGGAGAGAACTTAAATGTGCATTTTACTCACGTATTTACAGATTGGAGTGCTCAGTTTAAAAAAATGCTTGTTTAAAACAATAGAAAAAAAATTATGGTTGTACGCATTGTCAGGCGATTGTCACAATCACCAAGGTTTAATAAAACCCATTACTTTCAAAATTTTACTAACAATGAGATGAAAATATGCAAAGTGAAAATCAATAGTTTGGATATTGTGATTGATGAATGTGAAAATTACTATAATTTATTCCGTTTTTTTTTTAATTAAATCTGAGGAAATTCTTGGATAAATAAAATGGAAATTAAAAAATTTTATATTACAGAAAGAAAAATATTAATGACACTTTCATTTTACATTAAACGGCATGTTTATAGAAATAATACAAACGCTTATTTATATACTTGTTTAAATTAAATACTAACTATAAAATTACCTGGTGATAATACAATTTGATTTAAAATAATACAATTTGATTTAAAATAATTACAACATATGGATAACGCGTGCATACGTATTGTAGTTTGTGCTTTTATGTATATTTAAAATAAATAAACCTAATAGCGAAATCGTCTGGAAAACATATTTTCTTAGCCCCAGGGGTGCTGTAATCCGTCTAGACCTAAGGGTTTTACAGATAACAAATTTAGTTCAGCGTCTTATTATCGGTAGACTTTTCTATAGGATACAAATCATCGCTTTATATTTCTCGTAAGTGCAATATAAAGCTACCACTCGAATCCTGCGGTGCTTCATTGGGCAATGAGATTACATTCTCGTATATTTGTTGAGTTAATGCTCACATTGAGGAACAATTGGAGAGTAGAACTCTAATCGTGTAATGTTATTACACGTTATTACTTATTCAACTGCTTTTATATCAATTATTAATACAAGACGCGTTACTATGTGGGATGAAACGTATTGCTGCCTGTCAAAAATTTAATAAATAAATACAAAATTAACAATATTGACAAGAATAACGCAGTCATAAACTATTAATATACTCCACGATATGAATTGTAAAGGTGCAAATTGTATAGAAAAAATATCGAGACGGGGCAATATTCAATTGGTGCACCGCAAACGAACAACTTTTGTAGGTATTAAGTCAGCGGCCCGTGAATGTCGACTTTTGTGCGTATAAGTCGGCGGCCCATTTTCTACCAACTTAACGAAGTCAAAATAGGAACGCTGCCGGCTAAATGTGTGCCGTTTTCATCAGTACGTTTTCAGTAGCACTTTCTTTTTATCCTCTAACGATTTTCAATTCGTAGCGTTCAAATCTGTGAAAGTAAACAAGATTATCTCTGATTTTGATAAGACTAATGCGTTAGAGCAGTAAACATTATGTATTGTACACGCGTACCAATGTACTAGTAGTTACAGCTCTGTTGGGACGTCGAAGTAACCTTTAATATCTTAAATAATACTGTTATTTCTACAAAAACTTATTAAGTTCAGTAGTTAAATATATCCATTACAATCTGGTATGAGGTAAATTTTCATTATCAGTTCTCAATTCTTTTAAAACATAAATGCCAACATTTGTCGCTACACAATTATTGAAAATAAAAATCAGGAATAATGAAAAAAAAAGAAATAACATGACAAGAAAATATAATGGATTTTCAGTTATTCTTAACTCGACCATATTACAATTAGAGTAATAACATATTTTGAATGTGTGAAAAACCTTGTATGATATACAATATGCGATACAATTACTTATATTCTTCAATATAAATTTTACTTCAAAAGTCAACATTGAAATGTACCGTATTTACAAGGAACACCTTCTGGCAGTTCATAGAATTTGAAAAACGTTTTTTTGATAAGTCAGTTGAGGTTAAAATACATGAGTTTGAGTATCTCGTGAGAAACTTAACTTCGCTTTCAACCAAGTGCATTTCAACATAAAATAAAATTTGACCTGCTTCGCACCTAAAAAAAATTGTCATCATATCTAAATCAGATACATCCGTTTCACCTGTTACTATACAGTTCATTGCAATTTATTACTTAATTTTTTTTTCATATTTCATTTAAAGCTAACTTTTAAATTATAACGTAAGCCAGTCGATGGCTCTATTTTTGTGATATTATCCTTAAGGTATGTAAACCTTTATGAATCAAAGTTGTAATTGCTTGAATTTATTTGTTTTTTTCAAGACTCTATACTTAATTCAAACATTTATTCAACTCAACAAAATTAAATAGTTCCTTGAAACAAGTGATATCATCACTGGAATATGTTAAGTTCTGTTTAATTATATTTATGTCTTATTTTTATTTGACTACATATTGTTGATTACCAGACGTCTACTGGAATTAATAGTAAATCGAAGAAATAAAAAGAAATACCCTTGAAAAAATAAAAATATTGGAAATATTTAAACCAACAAAAATAAATATGTTTGAATTTTGCAGACACGATAAAGAAAATAGAAACAAATATTAAACCGATATAACAAACTAGAAACTTATCATTTAGAGAAACTATCAAAGTACCATTCTTTCTAATTTAATTATTATATTTCATGTTATTACCCCGATCAAAAGTTTTTCAAGGTAATCTTTGACTAATTCAAGGTTCTACCTTACGAAGTAGAACTAAAAATGCTGAAATAAAAATATTTATATTGGCATGTAAACCCATTCCATAAACAATAAATTATATTTTTAAAGCTGAACTATTATTTTTACAGTCTATTCTATATTCTTAAAATATGTTGTCTTTATTTTTCTTGTGTTCATGTGATTCAACTACGTAACATTTCTTTACCGCCAGTCTTGCACTTAAAGTTATAAATATTATAACATTATAATTGTTTCCTTGTTGCAATCTGGCTACAAATCCGGACAAGGTTTTATAATGCATATTATAACAAACTATTTTCTAGTACAAAAAATTATCTGTAATTAATATCATAAACTTTGTTAGGTACGGAAATGCTTCATAATTTAGGTTTTGCTTTTTCTTATTCAATGTTTTGTGAAAAGTGTCTTTTTTGCTTTAAAACTGCTCATTAACTGTCTCGTTCATGTTACATACAATGATGTTTTAGTTGATGAATTTATAAAATATATAGCGCTCTCTACTATACTCAATCTCTCATACTTTTCTAGTTTTTTGCTGCGACTTTGTAGGCGCAGGTAACGTAAAGAGGCCAATTGATTCTATTTATCACCTTTTTTGTTTTCCGCTTTTTTGATACAATTCTTTATATGAAGCAAATTGTTTTAGGTACGAAGCAGGGCAAATTTTATTTTATATTGAAGTAAACTAGTTTGAAAGCTAAGTAAAGTTTCTCACGAGATACTCAAATTTATGTATTTTATCACTTACACAATAGGGTATTTGACGGAAGTCGATATTTTTTGTAAAAACGTTTTAAAACTGTGGAATAGATTTAAAAAAAAACTTGTGACGAAAAAATAATGCATATAACAAACAATTAATCGAAACTTCTAAATAGGAAAAGTGTAAATTTGTTTATTCATTAAATTGAAAAAGTTATTATGAATTTAGTTTCCACACAAAAAAATAAGAAAATTATAATATGTAAATTATGTTATAATATGCAACATATAACTTAAACTCAATATTTAACGAGATACTAAAAATATTTAATAAACTGCCTTATAATGAATGCTAAATAACTGGCCAGTGACATCATAAGCCAATAGTGTTTTTTATGGGGCGTTTTCGCGCGCATCGTAGTTCATCAGTTTTTAAGTCGTTATATCTTTGTAACGAAAAGTCCTAAGTGAAATATATTTATTTTAACCGTTTTTAATGTTATTACTTATTCTATCCAATTAATATAAAATGTAGTCAAAAACCTCATTTTGTTGCATATTTTATCTTTTAGTGTTTTTTTAATCAGCTAGAGCTTCTCTATACGCTGTAGGTTGTGGACTCTATTTCTCCATCTCTCCAATATTTAAATACACCGGTTGGCTATCTTGATCGCTAAAAACCTGAATATTCTGTACTTCACTTGGCTGATTATAGGCGCTGAGCTAGAATTGGATCGCCAGTGATGCTCGAACACTGTATATTGAAGGTATACTGAATTTAAATTGTCTCTCGCATAAGATCGGGTTCCTTTGTGCAACAATCGGCTTCCGCACCGGGGCTTGTTAACGCCCTAATCGTTGTGTTGGTTACAGCGGTTGGTTGCAGCGGCCTTCGACCTCAGAGTTGTGGCTAAGCGGTCGGTCGATTCTTGCGTTAATTGCAATAGCCGTCAGCGTAAGAGAGTTGAATTCGTGGCCGTACTATTTTTGTGTTGGTTGCGGTGACTTTCGACGTTAGAGCCGCAATACTGTTTTTTGAAGATTCATAATTTAATATTTTCATGGATACAAGAAGATACTTTGCGAAACAAAACAAAGTTTGATGTTAACACCAAAATTGCATTGACTAAATAATATCATACCAACTATAGACAACTGTATTGAAAATAAGAAAGAGTGAAAAGGGTTCATCGATTCCCGTTTAACAAACCTATAATAGCATCATAAATGAAGCACCGTTAAATTTACAAAAAAATGTCTAATGACTTTATTAAAACTTCCCATAGAACACAGTTTTGTAGTAGAAGGTAACAACGCCATAAAAACTGCGTATCAGAATGTCATTTTCTATTTTGTTAAAGGAAGTTTATAAATAAAGATAATGTTTATGTTGGCGTACCAATTAATTTTATTATGTACAAAGTGAGTTTCTATGGCTCTTTAGATTTATTGCGATAAAAGTGGAGAACCTAGAAAGTGGGTGCATGATTCCACATATATATTTGCGTGTATTTGTTTATATTTATATATTTACGTGGAGAACAAACATGACCAAAAATACTTGTTAAAGGGTTGCACGTCACTATTATATGAAGTAAATAAAATCGGGTGAAGCCAAGTGCTTAATTTTGCATTGCAAAATCGCAAAAATTTACAACTATTGCGCCCCTTCTCAGTTCGGCAAAATTCTAATTATTCTTAATGGATTTTCTAATACAAAAATTTATTGGAGCCTGCACTAACTCTATACGACTAGCGGTTTTCAAGAAAACGACGCACAAAATAGGTGTATTGCTGATTTGTATACTTATTATATTATTGTGTCAAAAAAAAGAATTGGCTGTTTATTTTGCCGTTTCTCATACCGCCTTCACTTAACCTTGTTATGGGTTTATTTTATATTAATACATATAGGCGATATTTTTACACGTGTTTTTTTATTTATGATATTTAGTAACGGTAATAGCAACTAGATTTTATAAAAAAATACTATTATTTTGAAAATAATAAAACGAATATTGATAAAATTTATTTGGCTGGAAATATATAAAATATCAATATTCAACTCAGCCGAAGTTTAACATTTTGTACTAAGCATTTTTAAAACATAAATTGTTCCCTACATTAATGTCCAAATAATAATTTTCTTGGTATATGCAATCATATCGCAATTGAGGCCATTGATGTTGAAGTTTAAGCAACGTACTGAATATTTTTAGCTAGGTTAAAATTATTAAAGTTCTGAACACTTAACCCATTTTTTATGGTTCTGTAGCTAAATGGCAAAATCATTATTTATCGCATCCTGTTAATCTGTACAGTCCCAGATTTATTTACCTATATTATTGAAAACAGAAGCTTCAAATGGAGGGTCTTTTAAAAAAATATAATGTTTTCCCAAACATGTAAAATTGGAGCTATTTTTAATATATTCCTTAGAATTAAAATATCGGTAGGCTTCATACATATTTTAAAACGAAATAAAGGTTCCGTTTATCGGTTTTTTTGTAAGCTTCCTCTGTAAATTATTCCTTGTAATTATTGATGTTAAAAAAATGTGATAAAAATCGAGATGTAGAACAAGATGTCATTTAATTAGAACTGTCAAATAAACAAAACTTAAAAATTTTCGTTAATTTCAGTCCATAATTCTGGAAGGAAACAAGAACTGTCAAATGACGTTACTTTCGTTAATTTTTGTCGATAATTTCAGTGGAAATAAATGTTTCTTGCACTTTATTTTGTGCAAGTTCCAACGTGCACTTATTTTAATTTGCCTCTAGTTATACTGTAACTTTGATAGACATAATTTATAATTTTTCTAATTGATAAATATGGAAAAATATACAAAGAATTACCCGAATATTGTTCTTCAATTGCACTTAAAATTTGATGCAAGTGTTGCGGAGACTTTTTGACAACTCCGTGGGATTCTTGGTCAGAAAGATACAACAAATGAATCGAGACTCAAAAAATGTATTACAAAATTTGAGAAAAATTAATCGGTTCATTACCTTATGAGTTTACTTTTAGCATACGATCCCATTACAATATTTCTAATTAAAGGTTCGCTAAATTTGCTGAAAGTTTTCTGAATTGAAATTCAAGAAAGTCAATACAACGTTACTTACTGAAATATTAACCTATGAATATTCACGAGAGCCTTTGTGCATATTAAATCAATTAATGGAAATAGTAAAGCAAAATTATTATTTTTAATGTATAACCATTACGTAAAAAAGAGAAATTCTTTAAAAATAACGTGTATTTTAATTATAATTGATTCATAAGCAACCTTATTGCTTTACCTAGGACAAAATTTTATTGAGATTACTTATCTAATGTAACTTAACTAATCACAATTTACAAATCATTAGGTAAATAATTTTACTGTTAGCAAGTAAATACATGTAGCTACGATAGATACCTTAACATACAAAATTTAGCTTAAGATTTTATACTAATATTTTACTTTTAATTGTTAGAAAGAGGAAAATTTATTTATGCGCATATTTAGGCGTCATGCGGAAGGGAAATTCTAAAAAATGAAGCGCTTGTGCGTCTGCATGATGTAAAGAGAGAGGCTAGACGATGTTTCTATAAAAAAAAAATTCGTTTCCCTAACACCGTGCTAGCAAATTTGCAGTCAAAATTAGTAGAATACAAATATTACATCCATTAAAACAATACGAAGCCTTGGAAATTTTTGAATCATTTTAAAAATGTGTCCTAAGAGATTTTAGATAAACAATTCTTGACAAAATATCAAAATTAATGTGAATATTTATCGTACACATTAAATATTGAGCAATTATGAGAATGGCATTTTTAACATTCGAACGTACAAAACTTAAAATGGCATACATTTAATAACCTCTTTCATTATTGATGCTTATCGAAAGAAAAACCATAAGAAAATCAGGGTTGCGGAGTCATTTAATACGGAATATTAGGTTAAAGTAAGACATCGTTTGCATATGGAAACAATGGAATTGCATACAAGATTGTGTTAAATCATGTTACAACACCATTCGCATCATCTAAAAGCAAAGTTGTTTGCGTTGGCAGACACCGGGTTTAATAACTTCTCACTTCTAATAACATGGAGAGAGACATCGCTGTATACACGAAGAAAAATAAAAGCAAAGTAGCAGTGATATACTATTTTATACTAGTTCGATTTAAACGAATATTTGCACTTGCATGTGGAAATAGCCAGATATTGAAACAAAACATTACTTACATATGCGACGTCAATTGTTTATATCTAGTACCTAAACATTTGGTATTGTCAGTAAATAACGTATATTTTATGTATATCAATATACTCCTCACATATCCGTAACGCCGATCATACTGATTGGTTTTTGACTGTCAAATATTTATTTAACTTTTTTTCAAATCGATTAATACGAAATTTTACAAAAAGTTGTAGTTGGATCACCGTAAAACACTTTATTTATATTTCTTGAGTACTGTCGAAAATATTAAGAGACATATCAATGAAGATGTTGTTTGAAATTGCCTAAAAATTTCATAAATATTTTTAAAAGCTTTCGAGTGTTTTCTCACAACCATCTATCGCGCTATTCATTCATATATTTTAAACCCGTCATTAATAAAGCTTAATAATTTTGCATTATTTTGTTAATGTATACTTAAAAAGAAACTGATATTTTAAAGAAATGTATAAATTAAGTTACACGTACAAAAGCAAAAATATAACAAATTTGTTACTTCCAAAGTCTGAACTTTCTTTTCAGATATTTTTTTACTTATCCGTGTCATAAAGCTTAAAGACCCGTCTGCAATAAATTGTATCGTAAAATTTGTATTATTACCAGAAACAATAATTTTCAATAAAGAGTGATACGTCAACTAAAATCAAAACAAAATCAATCGATCTATAAATGATCGATACCTGATGTACGACGTATACGATACAATTTAAGAGGTCTTCTATCTTCCTCTTAGGTTCTGCAATTCCACAACGAACAACCTCAACCTAATGCAGAAGTCAACACTTTCACCCTTCCGTACACGGTCAGTGACCGGCACGTCCCCACTTCTAACAAAATATCGGCCCAACGTGACAGCCAACCCGCTAAATTAATATTTATTTTTACTTCGCCGAGGTAAAGCACTGGAGCGCTGAAATATTTCATCTTATAAATTTACTCTAAATTGAGATCGCTTTAAAATAGAGTGGTCCTGTTTTATTGTGTCTAGTGCAAAGTTCAAAGTGACCTGTTTCATAACACTCTCTTTAAATTACAGTCCATGGGAATAAAACAAAGCTTCTGCGCTTATATTTAGCATACTTTTTGGATTGTTTTTGTTACAGAAGGTATCTTCTCTTCAAATGAGTTACTTTCAAAATTTGCACGTCGTGGTGTGGAATGTATTAAATTATATTCTTTACCAAACGCAGGACGAAGTATAAACTTAGTTTTCAACCCTTATTTATAGACGGACAGCATTTTATAATGCTCGTTTATTAGTAAAGATTCACAGTAAGTAATTTGGTAAAAATTGTTTTCATCTGAGTAAGGTTTTTGAGTTTTTATATTTAATTTGAAGAGCTGAAAAAATACGCCGCTGTTAACGCAGGAGCTATATCATAATATTAATTATTATATTGAAAAAACAGTATTTTGATGTGTTCATTTACATATTTTCATTATAGGTCATAAAGTCGTATATGCAAAGTTATTTAAACATTTTTTTAAATATCCTATAAATATTTTTTATCATATTCTAGACGAGCTGTGTCCGCGAATTCTTTCACGTGAAATTTGAATTTCTTTCCATAGGTCATTTAAAAAATCTAAATATAGTGTGAACATACAAAACTAATCAATGCATTTGTTATTGCAGCATGGATTACGCCCTATAAAATTTCATCAATAGAGCTTCTAATGATCAAATGTTCTTGAAATAATACCCTATGGAATTAAATCGAAAATGTATCGTCTTTAAAATATTACATATTGATCAAAATATGAAGAATTATGCAATTCCATACAAGAATATTTCTAGATTATATATTAAATTGAATACATATTTAACCTTCATTAGATATGGGCCACACAACATATAGGTATCACGATCTCTATTTGAGTTCGTGTTAGAATGTTTAGATATGCTTCGTATAATCCAAAAGGAATAATAACCTTATAATTTTGGACCTGTTTGAGATTAAATTAAAACTAACTTTGTCTCACGATTACTACACATAACCTGTAAAAAATTTATGTCAATATCTTCAGCAATTATTGAGGTAAATCCGTTAGTACAGATTTACAATTTTTTTTATATTAGATTTCTCTTAGCAATAAAATAAATAAATGGGTAACCTTTACACCTTTGCAGAAGGTTAAAACCTGCAAATTGTAAAGTCGTAGATATATCTTGATTCTAATTAAAAATATATGCGTAGAAAGTTTGGGTCGTCAAAAATAAATTATATTCGGGTACAAATTAAATAAAGTAAAAGCACGAAGGTGTATAAGTTTTTCACACATCGTCGCTTATGTTCGAAAATGCAGATTAAATTTATTATCCGGGCGATGACATCAAACATTCGAGATTTATATTGTTATCTCGTTTAATTTATTTGCTTCGTTTATCCTATAAAATAACCTGATGAAAAAAATTTTGCTAAATAACGTAACGAAAAAAATGTTAACGAGCATGTAAAAATCCATTTTAAATTTGTTAAGTAAAAAGCACAATGTAACATAAAAGATAGATCATGTACTAAAACTAATTATGTGGTAACTAGATAAACACTGTAGTCACTTCAAAAGCAAAGAGCTCGTAAAAATTTAAAATTATTTATGTTTATTTTTATTTAATTTTCTCTACCAAAAGAAGAAAAAAAAATCACTTAAGAAATAGCATCGCCATTATATGCAAACATTTTTAGTTTTAATCAAGGACGGTTTTGAATGGTGTGAGAAAAGTGTAAAATTTTTTCACGTTATTCTGTTGGGAGTACTCTGTTACGAGTATGTAGTTTCCTACTGAAATGCAAGTTTAAACATAGGTTTATATGGTACACTTCATAGAAGGTAAAATTGTCATGGGAAAATTTGTAAAAATAAGAAAACGCTGAACTCAGAACCTTGAAAACTTTTTATCAGGTTAAAGCAGAAATATCAGAAATGTTGATTAAGAGGTCCAAAAATTAAAAAAAAAATTATCATTTATGGAATAACCACGGCATTATGTACAAACATTTCAAGTTCTAATTAAGGATGGTTTTGAGGAATATGAGAAAAAGGTGAAATATTGTTTCAGATCATTCTGGTAGGGGTATTCTATTGTGTAGTAAACATATGTGTATGTGGAACATTTCATAGTATATAAAATATTTATGAAAAAACTTTGTGAAAAAAAGAAAACGCTCACTTCACGGCCTCAAAATCTATTGATCAAGTTAATGCAGAAATATTAGAAATATTAATTAAGAGAATCAAAAATTTACAAAATGATGATAATTTTAAAAAAAATGCTCCACTTAAAAATATTGTCATAAAGAAATTTAAACCAACCAAGTCGTAAATATTGCCAAAAAATAGTGGCGGAAAAAAATTTAAATGGCATGAACTTCCTATATTACGGTACATAAAATCGTTGAGCTTCACTTTTTAATTTTTCCATTATTTATTATACTATTAAAATGTTAATATAACATGGCTTAAGCAAACGCTATGACCAGAATTTGCGCGCTCGAGATGTGCGCGACCCTTTTATACATCAAGCATAGTAAATATCAAGTGTAAATATGTTGACACAATGGTATAGAAATTGCACTAGTTTGCCATTTGCACTAGTTCAAAATGAGTATTATTGGTTTGCTTTTAAAAAATTCACCACCAAAACAAAAATAAAAACTACATTTGAAACACAAAAGCAACTAATAAAAAACAAACAATTAACAAATATACCGATAATAAATTAAAGTCAAAATTGTTCCGAATAATTCATAATAAACAGGTATTATGAAACCCAAACAACCATATTGTGTTAAAAAAATTAAATTATTTGGAATAAGAATAATTGTACTCTTAGTAGAATATACGTAAGAGGGTATTTTCTGATGATAATAGTTTCATAAGATAAGAAAAAAGTTCTTGTGTCGATATAAATAATTGTGTTACAATTAGTTAATATTATCTTGACTTATACCTTTTTATATTTCGGCAGCTTTTTATAAACTTTCATAGAACAGAAAATAAATTTTTCATCTTTACCCAGGTTAAGAAAATCATCATTAATGCTTCCATCCTAAGCTTCATGAAGTAGAGAGAGAAATAAGGAGATAATTCTCTAAAATTAGTATAGTTGTGCTTAATATGAATCGATAAGCATCATTCTTTTCTTGTCGAAAATATTAAACACTATCATATTTTAATTAGATACTTGCAATCTTAATACAAATTGGAAAATTGTATTTAAACGAATTAGTTACATTTCAATAGCAGTCAAAATGTTGTATGCTCAATCATTAATTAATACAATTTTGAATTTGCAACTTGAGTAGCTTTAAATAAAAATGACTGACGAAGCGGAAATGATAAATTTCTGCTGATTCCTAGACATGAACATCTGTGACCTAAATTAAAATCGAGCAATATAATATACGTCCGTTCTTCCCTCAGTAGCCAAAATAAGTTTTCAAAATTACCACTTTCAAAATCGATTACAATTCCCTCCATCAGTTCAAGGCAAACCGAAAATATTAACATCAACTTCCACCACACGACGAATCAATCATTGAACGTCATTGTTTGAATTCATTATTTACGTGCCAGTAACTTGTTGTTTTACTGTAAGAATCTATATAGGAAAAATTATATTAAAAAAGTAAGCTCTAACCATCTGTTTTTTAATCAGACTATTTACTATCATTTACTGTAAATGATTTAGATAAAGGTTTACTATAATTAACACACAAATCTTTGTCTTATTTCAGTGTAATTTGAGAATCCATGCTACTTTCACATTTGAAATAACACAGTGCGATTCAGCTGCAAACAGTACAGCTGGAAACTCTCATATCTCAAATTATACTTGTCTTATCACTTCATTATTAAGAAAATAACTGCTAAATGTTATTCCAATCATCACATTTCTGATTCTAAAATTACGAACATGAAGCATAAGGTTTGGATTTATCGAAATCGTACAAAATAATTTATACGACATTTAAACCCTCTGTTTATTTTCTGTTTGATAAAACATTGCACTAGTTAGTACATAAGGTTTTAGGAACAGTGTCAAAAGTGTAGTCTAACGAAATAGCCGGCCATAAATTAACAAGCACTAGCTTAAATCCTGACTCATTCTGCCAATTTTAATCACTCTTTTATTCATAACCTGTTTTATTTAAAACCAACACTTTCACTTTTAAAAACGAAACTAAAAGATTATTGATTACATTAAAAAATTATTGTTGAAAAATATGCTTTGGTTTGGTTTTCTTAAAAAGTGACATTAAACATAGCTGCTGTGGATAACATTTAGTTCCTTTTCATTTTAACAATGAATGTTATTCGAATAAAAAAACGTATTCATTTTAAAAGTTTTACCTTAAGGCAAAATCATAAAAAGATAGAATATCTTGTAAATAAGTTCAAAATTCTGACAAATTTAATAAATCTATTCAATAAGTCTATACTTGTAGTTTCTTTTGTTTTCACTTTTAATGCGAACGGTTGTGTAAGAATTTGAGCAAACCTATTTTTTGTAGCAAACTTTAGAAAAAAATCTCAATTCTTTGTGCAGTAACGTTTTAAGTGGGATTTTTACAATATTTGAAAGACCATGATAACATGCATCATTCATTTCTTTAATACCCTACGAAAAATGTTCATTACTTCAAGGGCATCACAACTTGATACAGCCAATCGTTTAGCCAAAGACTAATACTTTTCAGTTATTATATAGTTTTTCTCCGAAATCCTTTCTATATTTATTCAAACTAAGTTCAAGCTGAAGTCGACTGCTTGTTGCTTTTTCTGTCACATACTTTTACTACGATCCATCAGGTCTGTTAAAACTATATATTACCTAATAAAGTCTATAAAAAGTGCCATTTAAAAAGAACTATAATGTTGTAGTTAATTTCGACAAAACAATGAGACTTAACTGGCTCAAAATAGTTCTAATGAAATAAATTTACTTAATAATTCTAAGATATAAAAATATGCAAATATCAAGGGAGACAACTAATTAAAGTACATACCTAGACATTTTTAACAGTCCCTCCAAAAGGGATATCAAATTGATGAGGGGCCTATAATACAATATCCATAAATGAGAGAAACCTACATGTTTTTTTCTCTATGCCTGAATTAAATTTATATTTTAGGTTTATTCTTGTGTTATGGAGGCTGACCTATATTTCTTATTAAAACACAACCAGCAGCACACATTTATTAAAGGTTCTGGTGCTTTTCCTTCACATCTTTTCATGTTTAAAATTATTAGGCACTCTCTTTATATTTAACTTGGTGATATTATTTATAGAAAAGGAAATGTATTTTAGTCATTCTCTTCCTAATTAAAACTATAATATAAAATTAAATTAATGACGTAACTTTTATCAAGGGATGTAAAAACATATTGCACTTGCTTTCATTAGCGTAACCGCTAATTATTTTATGTTGATCTTAAAAATATCAATTCTTTTCACTGGAATATAGAGAAGATGAAAAGTACGAAAATTAGCAGAGGGCAAATTTGTACATTTGTACGTCTTTTTCTTATTTATTTATAGCTTCAAATAGTAAAAGTTGAAAACCAGAGGCAGGAGTACAAATAAGGCGAATTGAAATAGAATAATTTAAAACTTTTAATGAACCGTGAATGTGTTGAAGAGCACGCGACTTGTTGCAGCGTGTCTCATAAAATATTGAATGTCACTCTGCAACAATATAAAGGAATTTATGTCTAAAAGTAAACTCATAATATTTGCAGTTTTGCTGACGTTGGATGCTACAATATTTCGGTGACATATTCCATAATACCGCCGAATATTTGGAGAGATTTATAATTACTGCAATCTTACTGAAGACTGAGAGATTCATAGTAATTCATAAATCATGAGGTCGATCTTTCAAAAATTGGTCTGATCAAGTTCACGATAGTTGGGTAAGTACAGTAAAGCAGTAGACTAGAACCGATGAAAACAGTTTATTAGCACTGCAAAGCGGAGTTATAATCCTCCGAAAAGAGAGAACCTTTACAGAGAGAGGGAGAGAGAGAAAAAGAAGCAGATCGAGAGAGAAAGATTGTAGTCATTTTATTTATGGAACTTTTCATCAATAGATTATATGTAGCAAAGCAAAGATAGGAAGAAGTGAATATTCGTATATATTTATGACCATTTAAGCTTAATAATACTATTTACATGTAGTTCATATATCAAATTTCCAGGAAATATGCGCGTAATTTATATCACGTGTTGTTTTAATGTAAAAATCGAAGAACTTAAACAAAATTAATTAAAGTCAAGCGATGTATACAGACCGTAATATATATTTACTGAGCAGTTATTATAAGATATTATCAATCTTTAATTATTTTTTCTTAGACAATTATTTTATATACTAACCCAAATATTCTTTTAATTTTTACAATTTAAAAACTATCGATTTTGTGTAATTTGTATCTAATGTGTTGAAAGTAATTATTTTTTAACATGAATTTTAATATCGCTATTTGCATATATTTACATAATAAGTTTTCTGCATTTTCTTTATTATGTCGCAGCGTTATATATTTAAGATTTCTTGCGCTGGAAAGGTTATTATTTACTTTTTTAGTTTTTCTGTTATATCCTGTTTTTTTGGACTTAAGATTAAGTCTAGGATAAAGTTTACTTTTATTCACATCTAGGTGTAAAAGTTACGTACGAAGAAATAAAGTGTATAGGACTAATTAATATGCAGAGAACTTTATATTTTTATAGGAAAAAAAATTTAATTACCCTGAACTATGTTGCGCTGTTATCTAATCGGTAGCACACATTTTAAATTACGTATGAAAATATATCGTGGAATATATTATGTAATCTCAGATATGATCCTATATGTACTTATATTACAATTTGTTCTCAAATCATGAAAGCGTTACCATGATTAGGGTTTAAAGTAACTCACATGTTGACTCATCTAATTTAAATTTTTTAGATATATCACTATTCTGTAGCTAGGTATTACATAGGATGGATAGTAAGTACCTACTAAGACAGAACAAGATGGCAGAAAAGTTTAAAACGACTTGAAAATATCTCTGCAAGAAATAATAGATAGTAAAGCCAAAAAAATATATGAAAATTAATATAAATTTGTGTCTCATACAAAGAATATTGTACTAGTATAAAGACTGTACAAGTAACATTCAAAGAGAAATTTAGAATACAGAAAATTTAATAATCTGTTTTGTTATTTACATTTATGTAAAGAAAAACCAAAAGAAAGTGTTTGTCGACGGGATATTGGACCAACGGAATATAAAATATTCGCCAATGGGATATATGAAAGAGTTGCAAATTCCATAATATTCATTTAAAGTAATACTTCATTCGCTTTTGAAGCAGGAAGCTGTGCTCAGTAAAGTTTGTACTGCAGCCACTTCGTTTGAAAGCAAAGTTGTATTCGCTGGCAGACACCTGAGAGACACTTCTCATTTTAAATACCTCGCGACGTTTGCTTTATTCAGGTAGAAGGCGAAAACCAAAGTGCCAACTGCCTTGTATTCAAATGAACATTTGTACATAAAGCGGAAATAGTATAACATGGAAAGCAGACTAGATTTACTTTTGAGACATTCAGTTCTTTAGACCAAAATAACGATATATACAGTTAACACGACTCAAATCTTATAAATCTGTACTAACCTTGAGAATTGTCATCGAAAAGGACTTTTGGGATCAAGTATAATTATACCTATTACAAGCTTAGGTACATAACATATCATTAGTTATAAATTAAGACCAAAATGTATATCCAGTTATTCACTACATCATTCATCATATCAGTAAGAAATTCTTATATTATATACCCAAAATTTACTTAATTTACCATTACGTTAATTTCAGTAATTGTAACTTAGTGACATTTTGAGTATTTAATTTATTTTGATTATTTTCCCAATTAATTTTGCCTGTCAGTATTATCTTAATTCCTTCTTTTAGCTATCGCAAAATCTTTGCAACTAGTTTCAACAGATTGCGGAGTAAGCGGTGACATGATTCAGACATGTTGTTTTTCTAAAATTTTAATGACATGATCAATATGTGAAGTCGATATTGGGTTATGTCATTCCAGTGAATTTTAATCAACAAGTTATTTTTAGACTTTCCCATTTTTAGTGTACATACATATATATATATATATATATATATATATATATATATATATATATATATATATATATATATATATAAATATATACATACATATATATACAATATATATATATATATATATATATATATATATATATATATATATATATATATATCGAAAGTAAAAGCAAAATTATCACAACTAAGCAGGCTCTACTAGTTTAAGTCAACTTGATTTAAAAAATTTACACTTGTCAATAATTTACCAGAAATATTATTTACCTTAAATATTTAGAAATGCCTAAAGTTATGCAGAAATCCCATAAGGCGAGTTCTATTTATACTCGGTAGAATTTTTTTTAAAAAATCACAAAATGTATTTTATATAAATCAGGCTTAAATTTCAATTTTCAATTCGGCATTTCGAGACCAAGGTATCGGCTTCGAAATAAAAGTAATTTATTTTAATCTAATTGACACTTCCGGCTGTTGTGGCTTCGATATAATTTTCGTCATTGAATATAGGCATACCTTTTGCGAATTCTATGGAATGACATAAATAACTATGTCGCGAAATATAAGCGCACATTCAAGTTTTAAATTAAAATTAAAGGAGACAGTTTATATTAACAAAGCTTTTGTGATTGTAGTAAATTATAAACAACTACATAATATGAAAAAAACTGGAAGTACGTGTCGAACTACAGATATGGTTAGTAAGAATTCCGTACTCGTTTAAAAAATATGAAACTGTATTTATATTTTATAAAACTTTATGTCTCGATCATGGATTTATTTCAGAACTTTACGCCGAAAATTAGCCCTATTGCTGTGATTCGTTTTTTTCAATTTTGTTCGGAAATGAGAGGGAACCCAAAACGATTCAAACGATTTTGAAGCTTAATATTTTGAAAGCAGGGTCAAAAAATGCGAAATAGAACCAAAACTTTAAAAGACCTCCCATTTATTTTCCTCCCCAAAAAATATTTCTTATTTTATTTCATCCCCAAATTTTAATAACAGGAGATAACTTAAAAAATACGGAACATATATTAATTGATATGTTTATTTGAAGCATACCTCGCAAAATTTCAAAGACTGTAGAAATTACGAGAATGTGACAGACAGACTTACATATAGCTGGGCTGAAATTACTACAGTTTCGTGTTTGACTGAAGAATTCTTAAAATAAATATTTAGATATATTTTTCTATTTCTGGTTTGTGACTGGCCGCACACTAGTTTCTGCTTATTGCATAAAGAACTACTCAATTTTTTATTAAATTATATTACATGCTAAGTTTACAAGTGAATTTTTTGATTAAAGATCTCAAATATTTTAAACATACTTATCAGAGCCTATGTAACGTAAATAAAATTGTAATATCTGGAATCTTTCAATTACAGGCGAATGTTATATTAGTATTTTAAACCTGACCACGAATGGGTCTGATAAGTTATTTTCCACGTCGACAATATTATTGAGGTGTTTTGTTAAAATGTATATTTTCAGATTTATTTCACTGTATAAATGATACCTTCACTGATTAAAATATTTCTTAAATTTTAAATATGAGCTTAGCCAAGATATCGATTACAATGGAAATATCAGAAAAAATTACATCATTTCCAATTGCCCGTACTCGTTTTCGTAAACAAAAGAAAAAAACTGTTATGACCTTGACTTCTAGCCATTATGGCTATGCATTATATCACTTTAATATGATACAGCCCCGTTCCAGGTAAACTTTTTCACAGAGCAATTACATTCCCAGAAGCACCATCATTCTATATTTTTAAAAACCAAAGACCCTAGCTCGGCGTAGCTATGAAGTACGTAATTCCAGTTCACGTAAATCATAGATTTAGTTCATCTTTAATTATTATATTTCACATATGAGAAACTGTTAGTAATAGTAATATTTAGGAGAAAGGTCTTGTAATTTCAAAAAATAAATCATAATTAAAATTTTAATGATAAAATTGTTTTTGAAAAGTGTTTTTAAAAATACAATTTAAACTTCAAGAGACAATAAAAATGGCTTTATTATTGTCTTTATTTTTAGATCATGTAACTATGCATAACGCAAAAATGAAGAAAATTATAATAACATTTCTTGTAAACTTCATATATTTTGAAATTACTCTATTTTTATGATTCTACTGGAAGCATAAAATATTAAATATTAAAAGTTAAACATTGGGCGGTGAAAAGTTTCGAGAAATGCTGTCCTAAAATTGGTTATTATAAAATTTGTAATTAAATTGAATGAAATTTACCATAAAATTAAATTGTGATCATTTTTGTTAACATCTATACATCCACTCGGAGGTTCAAAATATAATTGATGACTATTAAACCCAATAAACTTTAAACTAATGCTCACTGCTCTGATAAATCAATATAATTATAGTAACCCAAGTAATACGTTAATTAGATATATAAACACAGAAATATTGTTATATTTTCAAAAGCTAAGTATATAGTAAATCTTTAAATTTAGAAGCCTTTTGAAATAATATTCATGATGGAATGACAAACTAGATTTATTTTTGTTGATTCTCCACAAAAATATGTACTGCGTCTTTCATGACCAATATTAGAATGTCTCCAGGATACCGAATAACAAACATAAAAATCGCATGTCGCTATTGAAAACTAACTCTGCCATACCATTGTCACACAATATATTAGCCAGTTCAGCTTGACACTCGGCTTCTGTGCATATAAGACGTCACAAAATAATTATAATTAATAAGAATATTAAACACATTTTAAAAATAATTAGTTCAAAAATCTTAAAATAATATATAAGGAAAAATTGGTCTCTTTATAAAAGTTATGTCTATTTACATATGCATAATATAAAAATCGCTATGTTTGTTTTAATAAGAAGTAAGTCCTTTCGCAACTTTTATCGCGTAAGGACCAATTGAAAATATAATTTAATCAACTGCAATATATTATTAAATTCAATAAAACAAACTTTTTTCAGTAAACACGCTTTGTATTTAAATGTTGAATTTCCATATATTCTCTTGAGTTGATCAATTGCGATAAAATATGGCCGATGTGTTAACTAAAATTCCGTCAAATACACCAGTAAACAAGAAATTTTAGAAATATTTTTAGCTGTTCTTGCGTGACTTGTAAAAATAGAAATAGACTCAATTAGAAACAAAAAAATACTACATTAGTTCTGATATGTACACTTAAACATTTTATTCTTAAATACCTGTAATGTACAGGGTTTTATTAGTTGTACGAAAATTAATGTACATAATAAAATTTGTGCATCCGAATGCTAAACTTACCAATGTAGACAATATTGACCACGGATTTCAAGTAGAGAAAATATAGTAAGTTCACAACGAATTCATAAAATACCAAAAAAAATTAGTTGCGGAAGACGACTATTCCCTCCATAATTGCCCTCCATTATTGCCCGGGTGGTGGTTGTCTCAGGGCCCCTCCTGGGGCCCGTAACGACCCACTTCATACAAAAAGGGGACCTTCAAAAGTCCCTAATAGTGTCCCGTATCTACAATCACAGTGCTTCCACCCACCTGGGTTAGAGTCTGTCCCTCATCAATGAATCATTTAGTACCTCCCTTTTTTCTAGAACGCTTTTAGCGAACGGTTTAAATGACTCAAAGATCGGTCTATTCCCAACCAAGTCTCGGTGACTAAAAATACCACGTTATAAGTTATCGCGTGATTCTACTCTACAATTTAGGCGTATGCTCTCAACCAAAACTCTACGCGCATAGTCGTTCTCACTGCAGTGGAACAAAATATAATTCATGTCCTGCGTCTCAAATCCATAGGTACACGCCGGTTTTTCTCGAAATCTAAACAAACTGTCCCGAAAAAAACTATGAAGTATAGTAGTTTGAGACGAGCTAGTTCTTATTCAACCGCTCTGAGACGTCGGGGAAAAAAACTTGGTCGTATCCCCCTTGGAATCGGGGGAAGACCATCTGGACTGCCAGTGGGCAAAAACAATCCCTAAAATACGCTTATTTCTATCAACAAGAGATTCTTCAGCCAAATACTCAAAATGTAACGGACAAGTCTGCCCTTGAAGAGGACAGCTTCAGATTTTTGGGGGGCCAATCTAAGCTTGTTCTTAGTGCCCCAGTCATATAGTCTGGCTCTAACTCTCTATAGCTCGCTCCTCCGATCAACATCAGAGTATCATCCGCATAAGCCATGGTCCCGCATCCCTGAAGAGATATTGCGAGAATGCGATCATCACGTTCCACAAGATTGGTCCGAGGACCGAGCCCTGCGGGCAACCCCTAGTCAACGTTTTCCTAACAACTGTATCTCCATCCTGCAAAAAACCCACCCGATCACAGAAATAATCCATAATTATCTGGCGGAGGTCCGCTGACACTCCCCGCGACTCCAATGCGGACAAAATGGCCGGCCCCCAGGCATTGTCAAATATGCCGGAAATGTCCAAGAAAATACCGAGAACGTATTTGTAGTACACTTTCCAAATCTTCGGAAGGTGGCCCGTACAAAGGCAGCTGTTAAAGAGCGCAAGTATCTCATGTGCCGCGATTTTCCATGCGGCTTTAACGATCCTGTTATCGATTCTGTCAATACCTGGAGCCTTTTTTAAGTCGAGATTTTCTACGATGACGTCTAATTCAGAGTGTCGCAGTTCCGGATCAGAACTACTAAAAGGGACATAAATTATCAGGGAGAATTGATGTCAGAAGATACTGGAGGGTCTCGCGAATATCCCCGGTGTTACTCCCATCGGCCCTCCTAAGGGCGCTAAAAACGAAGAGTTTCAAGGGGCTCCGTACATTTCTGTATACGGCATCCCAGGGATCCGAATTTCCTACACGGGTGACCAAATTGTGAAAATTGGAGCGCCTAGTCCTCTTAACCTCTCTATTGTAGTTACATCGGGCGTCTACTAAGGCCACCCGGTGAGCCTCAACAAGTTTCCAATCAGTTCCGTGGTTCTTAGAGCGCTGGTAGTTACGTCTCTTTTTTCTATACACCCGTCGCAGGGCCTGTAGAGTGCTGCTCCACCAAGGGTTCTTCTTGGGTGGGCCCGGACGAACCGAACTCAGACCTCCCTCAGCACTGATGATCAGCTTCTCTTGAAATTCAACAACCAGATTATGTGGACAATCTATTCCTTTTGACAATTTAGAAAAATCTTCGAGCTCACGGAGGAAAATTTGGTCAAATCTACCCCAGTCTTGGCACCCTGATTTAAAACGGGTGCTGGTTCGCGCCCCAGGTTCTAGAGTGGGGCGCGCCTGGGAGATGGAGAAACGAATTGCACTATGGTCACTAGAGGAAACGCCCGGTTCGACCCGCCAGTTGCTCACACCATATCGGACAGGCATCAGTGTCAACACGATGTCCTGTCTCCTTTTTAAATCTGGTACAGGTAACACAGGTCTCCACTTCAGAGACACTGGGACAATCTTTTCCATCATGCCCCTTCTTGGTGCACCTGTTACAATATTGCTCATTTTTGCAATATTTTGCAACATGCCCGTACAGGTGGCACCTGAAGCGCCTGGTTACCTGCACAAAATCGGCGACTCTACAAGATGTCTATACAAAGAAAACATGGTCCGACCTTAGCAAATTTTCCCAGAGTTTCTGAGGTAGTTCCACCACAAAGTTCTATTTCCTGTTCTGGAGGTTCTCACATCCATTCGAATTTTGTTACCTTCTTCACTGCTGGAGCTGCCCAGGTTCTCCTTATTCAGGTAGCGCAGGAAGTCCTCATTAAACAGATCTCTGGGCATGTCATAAATAATTGCAGAGGGGAGCTTTTCCCTATTCTCCTCCACCTTCAATCCCTTAAGTTCTAGGGCTGCAACTTGCAATTTCCTCGCGCTCTCCACATTACGCGCTTCAATGACGACACCGCTATTACGGATCGGTGCCGTCCTATTCATTTTTATTCCCAATGTCTTGGGCTCTATTTTTTTCTTCAAGGTTTCTATGATGTCCCTGCTGGACATCGGCTTCTCCTTATTGGTATCGAAGATGAATACCGGTTTCGGGGTAGGCGCAGGGTCCTTTTTAACTGCCAGTATTTTTTCCCTGATCGACGGTTGGGTGATAGAGGAGCGACCAGACATCACGGCAGAGCTTTACGATATCGGTTGCTTCTGAGTAGCAGCAGCCTCCCTACGAGCAGCGTTTCTCTCGGCTCGTAGTTTTTTGATCTCACCACGCTCATATGTGAGACTCTCCCCAAGTCGGGAAACTTGGGCCATGACGAGTGCTGTTAGTTTCATAATACGCTCTCATCTGCGAAAGACGACTACAATGATGTCTGCGCTCATGCTTCTTCTTGCATTTGCTTACTCAAACACCTACCCCTCCTACATCATTCCATACATGACCTCTAGCCACTCCATATATTACGTTCATTTGACAAATGTATGCCTGAGTGGAAAATTATATTGCGCGAATAACAATATGCATAGCACCATCTATTGTTTGAAAATTAGCATAGATATGAAATTATAAGTAAAACAGTGGTTAAGTTTCTTTTAAACTATTTAAAAAGATTAATTTCTAGAGCATAAATATATTGCCTACTATATTTTTCATAAGCATAAACATCGGGCATAATTAAATAATATTACCTTTCATTAGATAAATGTACAAAAATATTCAATGCCTATTATATCTTTAACGGTCATAATATTTATACATTTTGAAACACAAACTAATATTTCAATTGTTTTAATAGTAACTAAATTATGACCCTTAGCATAATTTGATCCATCATTACTGGTAAACTGTCAGGCTTACTTACCTGTCGAAAGAATACTTTTCATTTCATTATTATCAGTAATAATTTCTCATATTCAAAAATAGCTGTTTAGCTAGTATAAATAAAATCAAGGATTGGCTTTAGGAGCGTTCCATAGATGTCGATATTGGTTAAAGTAAAGTGAGACACTTCTGGACTTGAAAATGTATCATCATCAACAACAAACTGAAATTGAAAGACATATTGGCCTACTATGTTTGTTGGTAATAATATTCAATGAAGGGATGATATCCATCCATGTGATATTCAGTAGGTGAAGAGACATATGGAAGACTTGAGCTTTGTCTGATGACACAATGTGTGAGGGCGAATCAAAATTTACATTTTTCAAAATGTTTGACAAACATAATACACATTATTCGTGTATTGTAATACTCCCTACAGACAAGAATCTGATTCTCCATATTGTATTCAGTAAATTTGGGAAGTGGAATAGAACAGACAATTCATTGGTCCCGTCGAACTCCCTCCAAATTTAAATCTATTTATAGTATAGTATGTATATAGTAATAGTCACTAGCTATAACTGCGTTTCTAGGAAAGGAATTAGCAGACTTACTAGAAGATAAAATGTAATACGATACTTATTTATGCACGGAACTTTCTATAACACTTAAACCACGCTTTTCTACATCGATAATCCGATGATCGTACCGCCTTGACGAATACGGCCAAGGTGATACAACCAGCGGCAAAGCGCTCTTCGGATTTAAAACCTGATTTTTTTCCAATTTACCGTTTTTTAAAGTTATGACCCACCTCAAATAGATCACGTCCAAATCTTACATACGAATTAATATCTATATTATAATTGTATAGATCAGACAAATACGGAAACCATTTACTAGTTTTCAGCGTAATTTTTTTACATAATGTAGCCGTACAGATCTTATAATCGTACAGATCTTGACCGGTGACTTGATCAAGACCGATACTCCAATGAGTTTGTGTAACTTAAAATCTTTATTTGTGAAGGGAAAACTTTTACATATTTATTATTTAAATTCTTAAACACATAGTTTAATTTCTCTACTACTGAAGTATAGAGATGAACGAAAAAAAGAATCGTAAAAGAAATTAAATTTTTTTTGACGATTTAAAAAAAAATAATTTTTGAAGTATTTCCATGGAGATCTTCATTTAATTTTTTTACTTTATATACGGTAATTCTTAATAGTGTCTGTAATAAGTGGTATGTCAACTTTATTACACTTTTTTGTAGAGTGTGTCTCTTGAAATTGAACAAATGTGTTTACGTGCGTGCGTAAGTGCGTGCCTGCGTGCATGCGAAGGAGCTGCATTTGTGCTTGTGTATTTTTGTGTGCATGTGTATATATGTAACGTGGATTTGAGATATAACAAGATTTGTGGGCACTGGGAGTTTCACACAAAACAGCTTACATTAAATCAAGATTAAATTCTTCGATAAAAAAAAGTGAACATTTAACACTTCTAAATTAACGTTTACATTCCCTTGTGAATGACGTTCTTTTGCAAAAGGGCGCATATTATTCCGTTACCCAAAAATATCTACCCCTAAGGAGCCCAAAGATTTTCGACCTATGTCTATATCACCACTACAATCAAAAGTCTTTCAGCGGATTGTACATTCTGTACTTGTTATGTTTTGTTCTGTATGTGTTTCACTTCAACTGTAAAAGATCTTAGACTACCAATTGACCAACATCTCACATGGCATTCTCAAGTAAATGATGTTAGTTGTAAGATTTTCTTCAAAATACATTCTCTCAAAGGGCATCAAAATTTTCTTCCACTACGAAATAAAATACAAATTTGGAAAACTTTACTTCTGCCTATTCTTGATTATGGGGATGTGTGCTATTCTAATCTAAATGAACATTTACTCAATATATTAGAACGACTCCAAAACCTATGCAATCAATACATTTTTGGTCTCAAAAAACGACTTAAATGGTTAAACAGTCGTGATCGATGCAACTTTCATCTATGTTTTGTATATAATATCCTCAATAATCCCGTTACACCTACATACAATTCATCCCACGACCTCGAACTACGATCCAAAAATAGGTATAATCGTCTAAGTCCTAATCCCTCAATATAGAACGGAACTTTACGGCGAATCATTCAATGTACATTCTACTCGATTGTAGAATGAACTAACTAAAAATATGCAAAGTGCACCCTCGTTATTTATGTTCAAAAGTCGTCTGAAAATACATTTTCTATCATAAATCTTGTTGTTGACTAAAGATGATCATTATAGAATTATGTCATGTCGGGATCCTGAAACTTCCAGGGTTAATAACCATTCCTTGTTAGAATTGATATTTAATAAGCGATTGTTAAAAGAATTTCGTGATATTCTTGAGGATTTAAATGAATCAAAAATATTATCCCCGCGATTATCTAATTCTTTTTTCTTGTGTGTTGCAGGTAATTGAACATTATCAATGCATCACTAGCTACTGGCGCCTTTATGAAGCCGAATGTGGACGATCACATCATTGGTCAAAACTATTTTGGTTTACTGACTGAAAATCGGAATTCAAACTGAAATAAAACTAACATTTTTTATTTTTTTATCGAAACAATTATAGTAATACAAAAAAAATAAAACTAGTTACCAAAAAATAAAAAACATCCTAATTTTAATTGTAACCAAATGAAAATGACGAAATTAGTGCGCATTGCCTTTAAATGTTTGACACGGCTAGTAAATATAATTTTTTTTAAGTAAATTTAATTTTTAAGCTGCAATTTTTTGTAAATGGATTCTGAAATAATAACAATAATATTAACATTAATAATAATAGCACTAACAGACACAGCAACAACATCAACACCAGGATATAAAAAAATATAAAGAAAACAGCGCTGCAAATGATATTAGTATTGTCTTAAGCTTTTGTCAAATATTTTTGTTCATAAATTTTGTGATACTGATTGATCTTGGCAGGAAAGCAAGTTATATCATTTATTTACTTTATCGAAGGCACTCTGATCAAAATGAAATATTGAATTTTGTGAAAGTTGAATGTCGTGTAGCAATGAAACATCCAAATATTGTGAGTATATCATATATACTCGATGGCGTTTTAAAAATTAGTGTTAATTAGTTCATATTACAATATCTATTAAATTTTATGCAGCTATTCAGTTTTGTGGTTCATTTCAACAGGGACACTATAATTAATCTGAAATATAAAAAAGGACAATGTGTTCAATTGTGAAAATTTGGCAATGATATATTAAATAGAGCGCTTTCTTAGATATACCATTATCAAATTCATTATAATTATGCTCACTAACTTGAAATTATTTTAAAGTTGGCTACTACAAATTCGAATTTTATTATTTTTTTACTATAACTATATAAGCTGTCTCTGTTTTCAACTAGCATTTCTCGAAGTCGAAGATTTGAATTCTTACCGCATTTGCTAGAAGAAGATTTAGAAACCTGTCCAATAAGGTTATCAATTCGGAATTACACAAAAAATGTACAACAATGTGAATTGGTACAGGTAAGAGTTATTTTTGGGTGGAATCACAAAAAAATCGCTTCTTTGTTCGTTTATAAGTTGTTGTCCTTTTATGTTATTTTTAGTTTAAACATTATACAACTGTCATAATTATGAAAGGAGATAGGAAGTGAAGATTTAATTAAAAATTTACTCTACGTCGACGACGCTAAAATTGGCAAAACTTGAGTTTGGCAACAGGATAAAACACTGTATCAGTTTTAAAGATATCTCAATATTAGAAGATATAAGACGTTTCTATAAAAATTAAAATTTATTGATCTTGTTTTATTATCGTGTATAAAATATAAATATAGGTTCTTAGTTCTCATTTCTACTTTAATAGAATATAAGCAAGGCTCAGCATCTTATCAAATTGTTATTTACTTATTTTGTTTTAAATTGTGGTAGTTTTCATTACTTTTATTTTTTTTATGTGTCATGACTCACCGCGTAATCTAAATAATATAATCATATCTTCTTTAGACTGATATAGGGGTAAAAATCAACCTACTGAGGTCGATATAAAAAGTATTATAAAGTTTGACAAGTATATTTAAAAGACCAGTCGAAATATATAGATCAAAATTCATTATGTTGACTTAATTTTTTCTGGTTTCTTAAACCTTACTCAGGGCTTTGCCAAATAATTAATTAAAATAAATAAGTCCAAACATATACATTATTCCAACGATATATCATTCTCTAGAGGAACGATATATCATTTCTTAGAGACACGAGAAAATTTCAAATCCCAAACGCACCCGCACAATATTGTTACAAAACCACCAGAGGCATTCTTATCGGTTCCTTATCGTAGCTAGCGAACTCGCGCAGGCAGCGTAGCTTCGAAAGGAAGTCGGGGGGCTGTTTCCTTCATACAGCTTCCGTTCCGGCGCTGTTATCAAATAACAACATTAAGTTAATATTGCATGGACGAATCTCTAATCATTATGTAATAGAAATATAGGGAGATTAGTATTTTACTGGCATTTCAGAAAACAAATATATTTATTTACCAGATAGTTTGGTATGTTTTAGCATGTCTTTAAGATATATATATATGTATATATATGTATATATATATATATATGTACATATATATATATATATATATATATACATATACATATGTGTGTGTGTGTGTATGTGTGTATACTACTTACATACCCACACTATAAAAGAACAAGAAATTCCGGCTTCATAATGAAAAGAAAAGGTAGTGGTATTTCGGACCAAAAAAAGTAGCAAATGAATAAATTATTTATTTTTTCATACGAGTAAGTGAATGCGATATGATTAATCTCCTCCATTCAACTATAAACATGTTTTATAACATTAAGAAAATGTTTAATCAGGAACTATCACACCTTCAATGTTATAAATAATGTCAATTATAAAAATATTTAAAAAGTACTTTTTGTTAATTCATTGCATTTATTTTTTTACAAATTCTAAACACTATTTGCTCTTACTCTTAACCATAAGAGTCATTTCGAAGTATTTTGGAAAAGTTATATCTTATTGGAAGTGATTGCGTTATTATTTATAAAATTAATGTATAAAATCTTGAATGACATCGTATTTAACTTATGGTTGGTTAATTGACCATGAAAATTTAAAGATTTTTCAGAAATGTTGAAATGAAACCCCTATTCATTCTGAAAAGTCGCATTTTTGCAGTTATGGGCGTTCTCTTGTTTTGATGTTTAGTTCTGCAGTAAAGACGTCAGCATAAATTATTACGCGATAATATAATGATAGAGAAAGAGCAGTGAAAAAATTAAATCATGCTATGTATGGGATTAATCCATTCCTATAACTACTCCACTTTTCCGGGCAATTTTGTCTCACGCTTAATATTTCGAGGAATATTTAATACATTTATATTCCTTTTAATCAATTTTGAATATTTTGCTTTGTCTTTACATATTTGTATAAATATTATTCGGAAATAGATGACTAGTATGTAATATACAATCTGTGCACAATTTTCAGTGTATAATACGAAGAAATCTTTGAAATTTTAGTTAAAGTATTACGATTCGGATTTTAGATAAAGATTTCACTCATATTTCGGTTGAATATGAAGATTTTTTAAGTATTTTACGCGATTTAAGCAATTAAAAGGGTTCCTATATAACATTATTTTTTCCTGAGTAGATTTCTAGGTTAATATTATGTACAGTTCAATTTTGTATTTCTAAGGCTGTTAATAATGACCAAATTCTTATCTGGTTTTCGTTTCTGTAAATAATAGTAATACATCGCTTTCTTCAGTAATGGAACTGTTCTAAATTTTAAATTTTCTCTGTTAAGTAATTTTAGTTTTAATGTTTGTTAGTGAGGTATTTCCTTTTTATTAATTTGAAGTTTCACTAATAATAATTTATGTACATATAATTTAAATGATCCCTATTTGATATTTATTTTACTATTTCTATTATTCTAATTTTGTAAGCGAACTAAATCATATTTGTAATGTGGCGTCCAAACAGTCAAATGGTAGATCGAAATTAGTTCTATTAGAAAACTGGCCAAAAAATCATCAATAAATTATAAAACCCGACTTTGTAGTAAAAACACAAACTAGAAATGTATAAACAAGCAAAAGGCTGCTACTGTTGCAATTTATGACATGCAGTAAAATATTCAAATATTATACAACCAAATAATCCTGACTCGTGGTGGGAAGCTATCGGATATTTTCTCAGCCAGTGGTATACACTTCTTGTTATTTGGGTTACGCCAAGCTGTAGCTACTTCAATCTTTATGTACATATTTACGTTAGCAGACTTTTTGTCTCTATCGTTTATCATTTATGATCGGGTGAGCTTTGGCGAGGATGCCCAGTCTCGATATTTTGTGTAGTAAAAATTTAGGGAGAATATATTTTTAACCAGACTTTTTTCTAACCGCTTCAGAATCTTGCTTGTTTTTAATTTTTTCCAAACATAAATTTAAAATTCATAGAGGGATACTCGGCCAAATTATAACTAGCCACCTGACAAAATTTTTGACTTCAGTAATAATGATTTGTCTTTAGATATTTAAACACTATTTTAACATTCTTAAATATAATTTCTCTTGGTCAATGTATTGAATACCACACCTACTAATTAAGCATAATTGTTAAGATTTTAATCGGTAAATAACTTTAAGAAATGGGCTTTTTAAATTACTTCTTAATTTTACTGTAACTGTTTCTATTCTCTATGAAAATATTTTGAAAATGCACTCTTTTACCTTCTTGAAGATAATATCTATTTTTTATGTTCTAAATTTATATAAAAAATGTATCACTCAGAATTGGTAACATAATTAAACAGTTGAAGCACGTAATTTATAAATTATAACGAAACAAAAACTGTAAAAATAGACATTGCCGCTTTATTTATTTATTTATCTACTTTAATGTTAGGTACATTAATACAAATGGCGGACTTATTACTACGAAAGCAATCTATTACAGCCAACCATAATACCCGTCCAACCCCGCTTGACGAGCGGCCGGTAATCGAACCTGGTTCCCCGCGGTGCGCCGCGCCATCAAATGCCGTATGCCTTATGATCAACCCAACGCGCCACGGCGACAACACTTTTCTCAAAAAATTAACCACAACGACACCTTAGGTTTGATTACGTTAGGTTTGAATTTGCATGGAAATATATTTACTGAATTTATTTCGCTTAGAAATTGCTAAATTCAAAACGTTTAAGTTTTAAGTAATTAATTATAAATTTTTCATTTCATTTCTCATGTAGAAAAAGTAAGTTTCTTTCAATAGGAACACGAAAAATAGGTATAACAAACAGAAAAAGATTCATAATTTTTTTTAAATTTTCCGATGTATTCTTTTCTTAAAATATATTCTTTCAAAATATTCTCATGCTGATTTTTCTTTTTAATTTACCACATAATAAATTATTAAACAAAATATTTTTTAGATTAAATTATATGTCATCTTCATTACACTTTTATTACACTATGGTTATTCTAAAGAGAAACACGATATTTTATATTACCACATTCTATAAGAAGTAGTACAATTTTTTTTATTTTTGCTTAAGTTGTTTATAGTAAGAGGTTATTTTATAGCTATATTTATGAGGTATATTACCATACAATTTTACACTCATCTGTTCCATAGTCTCGATGCATGATTGATAAATGAGTGTAAAAGTTTGAAAAATCTAAACATTTTGAAAATAATAAATAACTTTCAAACTATATATTGGTGGCATATTGTTGCTTAGGTAACCCTCTACCCACAACTGTCACTTGGACCGCTGCCGCGGGGATACCTGCGTATGTATATGTATATATATATATATATATATATATATAAATATATATATATATATATATATATATATATATATATATATATATTTATATATATATTGATTTGGCAACTTGTAAGCCCGCTATCTCTCTACACAAACTTATAAACTTTTTATGTGTAGTCACCGACGGGAGACAGAGCTAAAATTCTTTCCTTTTAGAAATCTTTGAGTCTTTCACTGAAAACCGGTGGCTTCTGCCTTGTGGATTATTTTCAATAAAAGTTGCGTGAAAGCTGCGTTTTAGTATCAAAACGATTTTAAAATACATATTTAATTGTTGTTTTTACGTTTACATATATACCAAAAGTTTAAACTTCTACGACAAATTGACCTTTCATTATTATAATGTAGAAATGTTTGAAAACAAATTACTTCATTATAAATAGCGCGTAAAGTGTCTTGTTTCATCGCGCAAACTATATACATAAATGACAAATTTTATAGTAATTCGATACAATAATGAAACAAAAAAAAGGAATCATTTCACATTCAAAACATTGGTGGGCATTGATAGAGTCTTATAAGCAAAACGGCATTTAAACAATTTTAGATAAAATGTATAAATTTTAAGTCAATTATGTACAAACTTACTGCGCATACAATATATTTGAAAAGTACTATTACTAAATTTACACAAATGCATCTAAAGTAAACTGTTCTGCACTTTAGTTTTGTTTAGAAGGTAGTTTTGTTTGCGGTTGTTTCACAACCATGTTTTATTGCCATGTGTAGAAACTGGCTAGTTGAGTTATTAGAACATTCTGAAATTTGTTTTGCAACTGGGAGGTGAAACGTTAGTATTTTCTAAGTCTGTAGAACCATTTGCTAGCCATTTGAATTCCATCAAAAATAAAAATCACGATAAGAACGTTTTACTACTATAAATACCAACAAACGTTCTATATGTCTTTCTTCTACATATTAAATATACAAATTTTTAATATTAAATATACTTCTTGTAAAAAATATTCTCTTGTTCTTCAGCCGAAGTATTTACTGAAAATTAAGTCGCGATAAGTTTGATTAGCAAAGATAGTTTCTTCATATCTTTACTTTAGATTTGGGCAGAATCTTGTCCATCCAACCACGTATCAACCAACAATTCATTTCCATTTTACATATCACATTTAATTTTATTTTTATCAACTTCCTATTTATCGTGTTTATATCGTTATTTGATTTAAAAAATACATGAATTAAAAATAAGGTTGTAAGAAGGTAAAACCATGTGTCCGTTGTATATTAGTGTCGCTTCAAAAAAATATTGTTTAAATTTTGATATATTTTTAAATATGTTTTATGCATTTATGGCAGAATTAGAAATACCTAAATAATAATATTAAATTAAAATATTTCATTTATTGATAAGTCACCTTGACTTTATATATATTCTGAATTCTTTACTTTTCTTATAATCAAAAAATTCTTTTTCTAAAAACCAACATGGAATCAGAAAAATGGTACAATAATTGCTTACCACTATTTTATTAATAATTTTTCTGCCATTTTCTTCCCTCTTATATATAGCAATTTTCAGAATATTAATCTACCAATCTTAAATATTTCTTAGATTTTTCATTTTCATCGTTAGTCTATTATAATCTATAGAAATACCAACTTCTAAAAATAGAGTGGATTACCGGAAAACCCTATATATATATATATATATATATATATATATATATATATATACAAATTTATGTTTTTTTTATTGAACTTGTTAATATTTATCACATTTTTGGGGATAGGATTTGATTAATTATTACGAATAATAAAAAGATAGAAAAATAATTTTTCTAATTTTTCTTATAAACAATAATGTAATAAATCATGTCTATAAAAAATAATAAAATAGATCAACTCAAACCTTTGCGAAACGTCAGCTGGTTTTATTAGCTATTTTTAATTTTGACATGCTTTTCCTGATAGTTTTTAAAGTGTTATTTTTCTAAAAATCGTAAGATATGGAAGTGATTTTATGACAAAATTTGTTCGTTTTCAAATTTCGAAATCTGGAGTTTATTATCTGGGAAACGGTTTCTTTTTTTTAAATTCATCAAACATATTTCGTTTTTACAATAATTTGAATCAATATTATGAGAATTTGTATTGAGGAAAAGTGCAACTTTTGCAAAAAAAACTTTAAAAAGTGGACCTAAACTAATTAAAATTAATAAATAAGCGCTATACGCGCAAAATGAGGATCATTATATGATAGTGGCACCGGAACTGATGCAGCGTATGAGAAATAGCTCCAACCTCGATTTCTTTCCGAAGTCGCCTACGCGAGCTCGGATAAGGCTTCGGCCTACAGGATCGTGCTGGGTAGTTTTGTTGCGACATTGCGAGGGAGAGAGCCATGTTTTGAATGCCATGTGTAGAAACTGGCTACTAGCTTTTGGTATCCTTTTGTGTATTTTAATATCAGTGGGGAAATATAGTCGTTTTTGATTCATTTCGATGTAAAAGTCTTTAAAATATTTCGGTCAATGATAGATTAAAAACAATTCTGGATACTACGAGTGTGTTTAGGAAAGCTTCTTGTGCAACTACCAGATAATAATTAAAACAAGGATGGAATAAATAATTTATACATAATTTATTAATTAGGTAAAAAATTTTCTGTATTACCTTTTTTGATAAAAGTTTAAAGATACTTGCAGTATCTACATTCAATGTGATATCAATGCCCGTTATTCTGAATAATTCTGCGTATTATCTTTTCATTTACCGGCACAAAAATCATCCAAAAAAAGGCTTATTCATTTCTTTTTCATTAATTAACAACATGAAAGTTGAAGAAGCAAACAAATAATATTTTTGTATAAAAATAAAATATATTTTTGTTAACATGACCGGATTTATCTTCTCAGATCTATCTTCGATCAAATTGTAAGAAATAGTTTAGCCAGAAGTTATATTCGCGATGGGCAACAAAACTTTTTTAATTCAATATTTCATTAAATTTTATTTTAGAGCAACTGTTATTTTTTAAAAATATAAAAACATTTTTATGGCCAATGAGTCCCTTCTTGTTAACTTTTTTTTTTAAATTAACATTGGAATAGTCTCCTCCACCTATCCTCTGGAAGATCTGTTCCGAAAATATTACGTCAATGCAAAACCACTGACGATTGAAACCGGTAAACCATTGTCAAACTTAAAATTTATCAAACTAATACCTATCACAACGTAAAGCTTTTAAACTTAGTGGACATACTATTCAAAATTATAATACTAATTAAATTATAATGAAAAGAAAAAAAAATGTTATTTTTTTGCTTTTTCAACTTTCACTTTGTAAGTTGATGAAAAAGAAATGAATAAGCCTTTTTTGGGTTTTTTGTATCTATAAATGAAAAGATAATACACAGAATTATTCAGAATAATGGACATTGATATCATATTGTATATAGATACTGCAAGAATCTTTAAAATTTTATCAAAAAAAGTTAATGCAGAGAATTTTTTACCTAATTAATAAATTATGTATCAATTAATTATTCCATCTTTGTTTTTATTATTAAGCGCCGGCTAATAGTAGTTTCTCTTCGAAACGAGTTCTCTTTTAACATATTCAAACAATTGAACTTTCATATTCCGTTTGCTATTCAATGATTTTAATAAGATCTTTTACGGTTTTTAATGGTCATAATAAAGGAGTGGCTCGGTTTGGTCGTGATTTATTTTCATACTTGAGTTTATCTTCATAACTATGCAATATGTGTACAAGGGTTGTTGTCAATTTCATTTCTCTGAGATCAGAAGTTTTTTCTTAAATTGTTAGAATGTATAAACAATTTGATAATTAATCAGTTATATCAAAAGACTTGTCTTCATTTTAAAAGAACATAGGTAAGTCCTTTCTATTAATTGGGATTAATAATGTAATTGTTTATATCCTTGAAAAATGTTACTACGTCAATTAATTCATAATAGGTTTTTGTTTTCAAATTGATGTCAAATAATATTTATACAGTTCCTATTACTAAATATCCCATAGGCCGTGACTACAATTTAAATATACTAAGATCTGTTGTGGCTATCGTGACAAGTGGATTCAATAAATTTGATACTATGAAAGAACACTATATATATATATATATATATATATATATATATGTATGTATATATATATATATATATATATATATATATATATATATATATATATATATATATATATATATATATATATATAGTATTTACCAACCCAAAGCTAGAATTTATTTAAGATTAGGTTCCAGTTATTCATAAGTGATTTGTACGTCTATTAATTATTGTTTCTATCACCCATTGCGGTGGCATTAACGAAGGATTGGTTGTTTATGTGTAGAAAAAATTTTAGATTATATACTGAATAGATAGGTAATGATCGAAGAAAATATATTTATTCGAACCTAAAAAACTTCTAAAGATCATTTTCCAATTAACTAGATAACCAACACTATAACCGTTTTATGTAAATTAACAGGAAAATTGGATACAGGTAGAACGGATGATTACAATTAATACCAAATAGGCAAAACATTTTTCAGTTCATTATTTTCCTTAATAACTCCGATTTTTAAACTTGATCAGACTCATTTTTTTACTCTCCTGTTGGAAGCAAAATCAGATCTATAAATCATTAAGAGACACTTATTGGAAATGACGTCATCATCATTATTTTATTAGTTCAAATTTCCTATAATATTGCTTTCTCTCTAGTTTATGTGTCCTTTCTTTGGACTTCAAATTCGGTTAAGAGCCGTAGTCATATATATATATATATATATATATATATATATATATATATATATATATATACACATATGTATACATACATACATAAATGTAGTATTTCCAATACAAATCTAGTTATTTACTTGTATTGTGGGGTATATAATTTATTTTGAACAAAGTGAATTTTCATTAAATTTTAATACACAATGAACATATTGAAAATAGATATAATGTTAAACCCGCTTGCAACATTCGCAAATAAATTTATGTTAAAGGTATGCAATTAAATGCTCTTATGATAAGTAAACTAGGTTATTAGTATATAAAACTCTTATTAGGCCAGTTCTAGCATATGGTTCAGAAACCTGGACTTTGATAAGAACTGGAGAGAATTAAATAGCAGCCTTTGAAAGAAGGGTTCTAAGAAGAATTTTTGGGGGTGTCAAGGAAAATGGTATTTGGCGAAGACGTCTTAACTCAGAAATCTATAGGTTGTTTGGTGAGTCCGACGTCATAAAAACCATCAAAATCAAAAGAATGAACTGGGCTGCATACGTATCTAGAATGAAAGATGAAAACCCAGTAAAGAAAGTTTTCATCGCAAAACCTCTAACAACTCTTAGAAGAGGTAGACAAAAATTAAGATGGATCGATTCAGTGGAAGAAGATTTTAACATTCTCAGGATAAAGAACTGGAAAATTCAGGCGAAGAGTAGAACCTCCTGGAAGAATCTCCAACAGAAACCCTTGGCCCACCCTGGGCTGTCATGCCAAATATGATGATGATGACAAGTAAAGTATACCGTGATTTAAATGTATACGAGAAAAACGTAAGAAAATTCCCAAAATTTTATTCAAGAAAATTGTTTTCCGTATAAAGACGTAACAAAGCATATATTAAATTAAATTATAATGTGAATCAAACCGAGTTCATTTAAAATGTGTTTTGTAAAAAAAATAGTACATCGCAAATTGCTAGAATTTTGGCATTTCCAGGTGCTCGTCAAAAAATATTTTTTGACACTTAGCTCCTGAAGAAATGAAAGATGCCACAAGCTTTATTGAATTTTTAGGGAATCAACCTTCCTCAATTGTTTGTTATTTTTGAAAAGGGGTATATAAACAGGAGTTTTTGTTTCATAGTTTTTGGTGTAACAACAATTTTCTAAATTGTTTTTAATAGTAAGTAATATCATATGAAATTAGTAATATTTAAACTTAGTGTTTAAGTTTAAAAATTCAATTTGGATAATGAAATAATTAAAGAAATACGACGTCTTTATTTTTAATCATATTAACAAAAATGTGGAATGTTTCTCGTCCTAAAATTTGTCTCACCAAGAATAGTTTTTTCAAATTGCTTCTATTTTGACGGGGTTTAGAGCCCTTCAAAGAGGGGAAAATGAAAAATAAGTAATGGGAACTTGAGGTAACAACTTACCATGAATTAATAAAATTTTAAAAGGGAGAATCAAAAATTAGATTGAAAAACCTTTAACGGTTTATAAGGTTTTCATTTAAATTTTATGAAGGAACGTAGTAATTCCAATATAAAACAAAACATTAAGTAATTCTCATTTATCGTAGGAAATGTTTACAATTTTGTATTCCAAATTTGATCAACATTTACATAATATAGATTTTGAAAAACAGTTTATTGAACTAATGCATTTAATATTTATTAGAAAACGCTCTAAATCCAATGGCAAATATTTGACAATTTTTTATAATATTTCGACAAGCATAAACATATAGATATCCAATATATGAAGGGTTAATTATAAAAATTTAGGGCCAATTACTCAATGACGCCGCGGAGAGCGTAGCGATTTCAAAAGAGGTTGTACATTTAAGAAGGAATAAAAACTATATGAAGAAATTAAAATTTTTTTAGAACTAAGAAAAAATTACGAACTCCGAAGAACTAAAAATATTTTCAAAGACTTTATACAGAATAACGATACATTGCATACACTAGTCTTGTACAAATGTACGCGGTGTATCGTTATTTTGCAAAGCTAAGTATCGTCGCGCGATCCTTTTATTTAAGGCAATTTGCAGTGAATTTATTTTGCTTATAAATTTTAAAAGATCAGAATGCTATTTAACAGCTTAACGTAAATATATTGGTGGAAAGGAACAAATGAATTCTATACATTTATCTGTGAATATTTGAGAAAAATTTACCGAAACTATTTTTGGAAAATTTTGCTATATTTACAGAAGAATGCTATGAACAAAATATAACCTAATACCACTTTTTAGCTTAGTCCCACCGAAAATTAAAAAAAAATATGAAGCAACTTTTTTCCATTAAAAGCGCCTATTTTCTATCAAGCGACCGAGCTTTTACGAATTTATAACAGAATTTACATCACAATAAGAAAGAAATAAGAGCCATATTTTATAGTGTATCAATTACATACACAGTCATTTTGGCACACATTTGTCACTTTTTTAAAAACGTTTATCCAAGTATCACAAAACGAACATACTGTTCACATAAGAAAATAAAGGAAGAAATTGAAGATTTTAAAAAACTGTTCATACTTTAGTAATCTTATAACAAAATATGTAACAAATTTTTAATCAGGAGTTCAATGGAAAATATATCAAATATACTTAAAAATAAATTGTGTAATTTAATTTATATGTAAACAAATATAAACGCAATTATGTCTTTTAATGTTAAATGTTATCCATTCAATTAAGAGACTCGATAGCTGAGTTGGATTCCCATTAGTTTTTTATTGGCTACCAAACAATAAATTATATTTTTCTAAGCCTATTGCAAAAAAATTCGTTTAGTGGAAACAGTTCATTAAATTAACAAAACGATTTCTCAAAAAAAATAAAGTTTTGTTATTATCCTGTAAAATTTACCCATTTTCACATTTGGCCTTCCACAAGTATGCGCTTCCACATTTTATTACTGTGGTAATTAGAACGTGAAATATAATCATAGTTTTTTTAGTAAATTCTTCTTGTTTTTTCTTAGGAAATTAGCTATTTATTTATTTTTTATATGCTATTTTTGTCTTTGTATAACTACACACTATATAATTTTTTACCCTAATATTTAAAAAGAGGAAAATTTATTTCTTCGCCTTTTAGCTTGATAAAAAATAACATACCTGATTCATGTGAAACTGTCACTATTTTATTTATCATTGTCCAGATGGTAATAGGTATAAGATGGTTTTGGAACATGTGTGCATTTACCATTTACTTTTTTGAGTACGGTAAGTAGCTACACGTAAACACAATTTAAAGTTAAAAGAAACTGTAAGTATTAATAGAAAGTAGGATGGAAAACTGGTGAAAACAATGTATCCCTTTGGTTTGAATAATATAACAAGTAAATCAAGGTTCTTACATTCCTCTTTATTATATTGTAATATATAGCATTTTACTGCAGCGTTTATGAGTTATGATGCTTAGTCAGATAGACAAAAGTCTCCTTAGACCGTTTCGTGTCATATTTTCATGTTCATGTGTCATGTTTAAATATTTTGAGGAAGGTAGGCTTTGTATCTCCAAATATCCTCAAGTTACCACCCAATAAGTTAGGGCTTTAAAGGAAAGCGCGATGTTATAAAACGTTTGCGCTTACTTTGCGAGTATTCGCCTTTTAATCGAAATATTTTGAGGGCCCACTAAGCATCACCAGCCTTTACCAATATCATTTATTCCATCGTTTTTAAAACCGATAAAAAGTTTAAGGTTTTCACTAAATGACTAAAATTTGTTTTAATTAATAACAATTTATCATTCAAATATACCGATATTTTTCTCAACAAGCAATGCTTAAAAATATCGAAGAAATAATTACATCTCATATCAAATTATTCTTCAGCTAATAATTTCTGTAATTTTTGAAATGTGTGATTTTAAAATGTTTCTGAATCTATATTTTGTTATTGTTTTAATTTTGAAGTATCCAATCTTGCAAATAACTTAATTTTATATTTCTAATATCGTAGAATGGGAAATTCTCAAGACTCCTTTTTACTAAACCATTAACCTAAAAAATGAGGTCGGATTTGCTAAGAATATAAAACTTAAACTTGTGAGAGAAATATGATATGCTTGGCTTTAGACTTTAATTTAGAGATATGAAAAACAATTCAGAAATTTAAAAAAAATAGCCATAATCACACACGCCCTTTGAGAGGAAACGAAAATTTTATGTAATAAGGTCAAACATATGGCATTCTCTGCAGAAAAAAGTAACCAATACTCCATGAGGAATTCAATTTTTAAATTTTATATTTAAAACCCAACACTGAGAGTATGCAATAAAAAAAAAAGAAATTCTTGCATATCTGAATGTTTGGATTGGAATACAGTTTTTATTGTAAGCGCTTTTATTTTTAACATTATGAACTAAAAAATGCAAAGTAGCCTTTAGGCTATAAAAATATTTGCTTTTAAATTCTTTTTTTTTTTATTATTATTGCAATCTGTCATTTGATACATTCAGCAATTGGTGCGTATGTTAGCATATCTTGTACTGAGTTCGTCCTTTTGAACTCATTTCATTTTGCCCCTATATAAGGTCTTGGGGAAGTTTTTTCTTAAACCTTCTGGGTGCCGTTATTGGGTTCATCAGGTTTATAGCCAGTGGATTGGGATGATTAGCGATTCGGTCTCTGTATGTCTTTATCATCTCTGAGATTTCTTCTTGGACCAATTTTATGCCAAGCTCCAAATGGAGTCTTTTGTTTGTGACATACCAGGGTGCACCAGCTATCATTCTAAGCGTTTTTGATTGAAACCTTTGTAGTATTTCAATATTTAATTTTGCCGCGGTTCCCCACAGTTCTAGGCCATAAGTCCATATAGGCTTGATCGTGCATTTATAAATTAATAGTTTATTTTCGAGCGACAATTGAGAGTTTTTGTTAAGGAGCCAGTACATGTTTCGCACTTTTTGGCCCGCTGCACATCGTTTGGTCAGGATGTGTTTGGACCATGTCAGACGTCTGTCGAGATACACGCCAAGGTATTTCGCGTAATCGGCTTGCGGTAACTGTACTCCATTTAGGTTTACTGCCGGACACGTATCTCGTTTGGTAGTAAAAGTAACTTGTATTGATTTGATTTCGTTAACTTTGATTCGCCAATCTTGCAGCCACTGTGATATTTGGTCAAGGCTTGTTTGGAGTTTTTGTGAGGCTATGTCTGGTCGGTCGTCTGCTGCGAGAATTGCTGTGTCATCAACAAAAGTGCCCGTAACAAGACCTTCTGTGACTGGGAGGTCAGCTGTGTAGAGCAGGTACAGTATTGGGCCCATAACGCTTCCCTGGGGAACACCTGCTTGGATCGGATAGAGAGACGTAGTTTCAGTTCCCTGTCTAACATAGAAGTGTCTGTTGTGTAGATATGATCTGATGAAGTTGTAGTAATTTATGGGTAGGTTCTTTTTAATTTTAAACAGCAGTCCCTCGTGCCATACCCGATCAAATGCCTGGGATATGTCCAAGAAAGGTGCAGAACTATATTGGTTTGACTCAAAGGCATTATGGATATTTTTGACCAATCGATGGACCTGCTCAATGGTTCCATGTCTCTGACGAAAGCCAAACTGGTGATCAGGCAGTAGATTATTATCATAGATATGTGGCATTAATCTTCGCAGAAATAAAATTTCCATAACCTTGGAAATAATTGGTAGCAAGCTAATAGGTCTGTAAGATTTCACATCAACAGCATTTTTGCCAGGCTTGAGGACCATTATTATTTGAGCCACTTTCCACTGGGGAGGAATCAAACACATACGTACGATTGCATTGTACAGGATTGTGAGGAATGAAATTCCTTCCTCTGGGAGCTCTCTTAGAATTTTGGCAGTTATTAGGTCATAGCCAGGTGCCTTGTTGATATCAAGTGTATCAATAACAGCTTTTATTTCTCTCTTAGTGAAATTCGAAATAGGGGGATCGAGTTGGTGGCATTGATTCAGAAAAGTTGACACTTCTTGCGTTTTTGGGGAATTTATTTCGGGGTTTGGTACAAAGACGCTTTTTAAGTGTTCGGCGAATGTAACTGCTTTTTCCGCTTCACTGGCTGCCCATTCATTGTTCTCTTTGCGTAGAGGGGGTTGGTTTAAGACTGGACGTTTCATATTTTTTGTGACTCTCCACAGTGAGTAATCAGTAGCCGATGTCACGTCTAGACTTTTTAAGAAGGATTGTATTCCTTCGTTCTTGTTATCGTTAAGTGCTGATTTTAGCTTAGATTGCAAATAGTTTAGATGTTTTTTATCTGATGCATGTCGAGACTGTTGCCATTTTTTTCTAGCACTACGTTTTTCAGTCAGGAGTTCACTAATAGACAGAGGACATTCGAGTTTACGGTTTGTGTCTGTAAGTGTTGGGGTAGCAGCCCAGGCAGACCTTTGTACACAATAGTTGAGGTGTTCAACAGCTTCCATTATGTTCTCTTCGGTTTTCATAGGTAGTGACTCGTCCAGGCATTGAGCCATTAATTACCTAAAAAGATCCCAGTCAGTTTTGCGTGTGTGCATGAGCTTACATGGTTTTGGAGCTAATGTGATGGACCTTTTTAGGGTCATTTCTAAGGTGAATGATCAGAAGACTAATCTAGGCTAGTTCTACTTGTGATAAAGCTGCTAGGGAATGCTTTGCTTATGAAGAAATCTATCACATCTGGTATTTTTCTTCTATCAGTGGCCCAGTAAGTGGGTTGCCCAGGCGAGACAACACTAAGATTTAGTTTGTCAATTGTAATTTTTAGTTGCCGTCCCTTTGTTGTTACTGTACGCGAGCCCCAGTAATGATGATTCGCATTATAATCTCCACCAGCAACGAATCGGTGGCCCTGTGTGGCGAGAAACCTTACATAATCTTACATTTATGTTTCGGTGGGCTGTAGACAGCCGATATTACAAAAGATCCTACCCAGTCTTCGATTCGCACATTTGTTGCTTGGATCTCTTCAGTACAATATTGTACTATTTCGTAATGCTTAACATTATTTTTTATAATTATTGCACTCCCCCCATGTGCAGTTCCATCAGGGTGCATTGTGTGGTAAGTCTTATAGTTTTGTATTTGGAAATAACTCTTTTTTGTAAAGTGGGTTTCAGAGACTAGCAAGATATCAATATTATGTGTCTGCAAATACGATTGAACCTCAAGGGTGTGTTGTGGCAGCCCATTGGCATTCCATAGAGCTATTTTTAAGCAATCTATTTTGCGAGATTCGTCGTGAGTGCTATTATTAGGTTTGTCAATGTAGTCAATTGCTGCATCACTTGTTTCATTAAGTCCATTATTTCATGCATATCATTTGTACGTATGTCGCTATTTTGTGGAAGTTGATGTCCTTTGGTTAATACGTCTCTATATGTTTGTCGTATGGTATTCTGAGAGTTCTCTTTATGAGCCGTTAGTGTTTCTTGTTCATGACTTTCTGTTTTATCAAACTGATTTTTATTCCTGGATCTACGATCTGGTGCTTTTGGGAATTTCAGATTTTGAAGCTCACGATAGACTCCACAGCCTTTGTAATTTGCAGGATGGTTACCATCGCAGAGTATACACTTGACTTGGTCGGACCTAGTTTTCCTTGGGCAGTCAATGGAGAGGTGGTCACCAGCGCATTTGATACACTTAGGTTGTCGGCGACAATAAGCTTTGGTATGTGGTATATATATTGTTGACATTTCGCACACTGTGGGATTTCCCGTTTTGGTCGTGGAGGTTCAAAGGATACCATACACTGCATTAGGCTTTTAACTTCACATATCCGCTTGTTGTTGTCATTCGGTAATAATTCAATAATGAACATGGGCAATGGCTTCTTTGTGGTTCTTTGTTTGATATTCCAAACGTTTATGCAGCTGTACTCCATATCATTTAATGCTTCTTTGATGTCATCAGGGTTAGTAGATGGATGCATATTTTTAAGCACAGCTTTGAACGCTCGATCCTGTTTAGGCTTATAAGTAAAAAACTCAGTCTGTTTTTGTTCCAATTGTTTGACGATAATTCTGTATGTATCGGCAGATTTGGTCTGGATTTTGACTTGATCATTGTGGAGGACCTTCAAAGCGTACATATTTGGAGCATGTTCATTAAGCATGTTAAGTAGAGGTCGGACATTACCCACTTTGTTAACAAATATTGGAGGTGGTTTTGTTGTCTTTTCTACAGTAGTGGAGTTGTCTACTTGGGTTTCTTCTTCTGCTAGTTGAGTAAAACTATTTGTTGTTGGTATCGGTTGAGTTTGAGATAGCCAGTATGTATCCAGTTTTGTTTGTTTTTGTATTCCAACATTTTTCGGACTTGAGTGAGGTCTTTTCTTACCGGTGACTTCCTTCCAGTCATCTTCCTTATTTGTACTTAGTTCTTGGTCAGTAGTTTGTTTTGGGTAGGTTGTGGTTGGATAGTTACCCAGAGAATGTGTTCTAGGTCGACTTTCAAATATTACATTATGGCTTATCTGCTGTGGTTGGTTTTTATTAATCTTGGTGCAGTTTTCATTTTTATTATTATTATTGATTGGATCACTCATTTTTGTTCCCACGAGTATAGGACGATAATACGGTCGCTACCTAGGGTGACGCCTATTCCCGGTAGAGGGCTACATAGATCGACGAGTCGCCTGTTTCGTCGAGTTTGGTCGCTAGTGACTGATCTGTCCTTTCAGCCAAAGAGTCCTGTTGGCACGTACCACACCTTAGGATTTAGGGGTTTTTTATAGAGGTGGCCTTCCTCACTGTCCAAGTGGCGAAGCTCAGACCCCCGTTCCTGCGAGGCATGACCACAGGATTACGGTCTGGGGCAGCTCGTTTGAGCTACACACTGGTTTTTAATTCAGGGTTGTCTCCCCTAGCTGTATACTAGGTTAAAGCGCCTAGGGCTCGCTTTCGCCCATCATACTTTGCTACTGCAGTCCGGGAGTAGATGGAATGTGCGGGGTCCTAAGGACTGTAGCATTGCCCAGGAGGGACGACTCACTGGTATAGGCTGGACGTGTATGATGAACTTGTTGGTGACACATAAAACCCAACTCCGCACACTTGGGTGTATGTTCCGGTTTTTGCTCAGCATTTTATAGGTGAGTGTCTTACAGCAAGACAAGCACTACCAAGACCTACACCAACCTCCCCTCCCAAATTTTTTGCTTTTAAATAAATATAAATATATATCTTTTGCCTAATACCCGTTAGAGTGAATAAGAAGATGGTTCAATTATTAGCAAAATCTAAAAAAAATATTTTATTTTTCGATTCTAAGTATATTCTTAGCTCTACTGAGAGGAAAAATTAATAAAATCTATTTATCATAAGGAAAAACCAATCTAATTTTTTTCTAGTAAAATTAATGTAATACAATTTTCATTATAAAGCTGTAGCCTATCATGTTAATGAATAAATGCTTCATAAACTGACAAATCAAAAATAACTTAATACTTTAGATCCAGCGAGCATCTTAGACTATACTTGAGTATAATTACTAAATAAGTAATTTTTTAAGTAATATACTCTCTATATGTGTTACCGTTTGTCTCCACCACATAAAATGTCACGTCGATTTCAAAATAGGTAATAAGATTCTAAACCGTAGACTTTATTATGTCTACCATAGTATCTGTACAATACACACTTTTGCAATGATAAGATTTCTGTTCCTAATACCACCAACCTAAAACCAGTTAATGACTTGCCAGAGGATGTACTTAGCACAGTTGGAATGTCCGATAGAAAATAATCTAGACCATATTTCTATGTAGCACATTATTGATGTAACAAAACTCTTACAATTTTTAGTTTCGTGTAAAATGTCATAAATTCGTCTACGATAATATCTTTACTTAAAATAGTATGTGTTTTTGTGGTTAAGTCATATGCAAAAACCTTATGATCTTAGTAATCCTTCAAACCTCAGGGCAGGTGACACATGTTTGAAATTGGTTTTCCGGTCGGGTAGAATTTTGGATGCTAGCATTACTGACGCAAAGCCAATACGTGTTATTTACTGTTAATTTCTGGTAAAGTAACTATACGTATTTGTCCAGGTTATTCAATTGTTTCACACGTATCTGGTTTTTTGTAGATTCTGGAATTTAGAAATACCAGAATGTCCAGTTGAATTAATGTTCCAGAGTGAGATAAAAATGTCCAAACATCATGTATTGTATTTTTTTCTTATTTTATGTATTAAATGAATATATAGAGTAAAATATAAATGTTTATATAATCAAAAATAACCTATAGCATGATTAGTATAACACGCAAAATCGAACTTGTCGCCTTCGCGTGACACTTTGCATTGTAAAATATCAAATCACTCTGTGGTGATGTGGGATTTTATAACATGTTTACTTCTTACAGGTTAACGTTAGATGAGATCGTTCAGGAGTTGGAAGACTTAAGGGATATTATTTTATTACCAGGGGATGATGGTGTTGTGACCGATGAAGATAGTGCAGATGAAAACGAGACTAATATTCTACATTTTCCTAGTCGCATGCTCAAGTAGAACTACAAAATAGAACATCTGTTTCTGGGGAAAGTTCTACAGATGCCCAAAAAAAGGACGATGAAAAAAAAATCAGCTTTCCTGCGCCGAAAAAAATAAAAACAAAAAGGAAAATACCATAAAAATATAGTAGACCAACACTTCTTTTACCACTTGCGGTAAAGAGGATTGGGATAGCGACAATGTAGAAAAATTTGTAGCAGATATATACAGTATACAGTTTACAGAGAAATCACAATCTGAATGTCATAATTTATGAAATAAGAGTATATATTTCAATATCCTCTACTAAGTATATAAGAATATTCTAGGAAATAAAGAGTGACAGTCGCAATGAGCTCGAAGCTAGGGCGAGATAGATTTTTCGAAACATAGCAATATCTTCATTTTTACTAAAAATATTAACTACTTCTTTTTATTAATTTTGTATAAAAAATTCCCAGTATAATAAATTTTGTGGAAAAAAATTATTTTTCCAGGAATAGCTCTCCTAAAATTTTCGATTCTAAATAAATAAAAACTAACAATTAAAAACATAAATCTTCAAAATCGGATCTGTCCTTTATGATTAATCAACGATTTTGCCACTTTTATTTCTCGATTTACATGTTCAATAATTAGCAGGTGTTTACTTAAATTAACATAGAATTATGAAGCCTACAAATATTTGTATTTCTGATGCAGTCAATGAAGTAGAAAAAACCTTAGCACGCTGGGTGTCATATACCATCAAGACAACTCAAGTGCTATTGAAAATAAACTCAACTTCCTATCATTATAATTATTGTACAATTTAAAAATATGCATGGCCCAAAAAAATTTACTACCGTAGTCATAAGGACTGCATCCGATGATTTTTAAAGTAAATGAGAATGGAATAAATAGGAATTGTAATCGTATGTGTAATACAAAAAAACCGTTTTTTTAATAATTTCATAAAGTTTTCATATTTGTTTATGTGCCAATTCATTTAAATAGGAAAAATACCTAAAGCAGAATTATTGCTGCAACAACAATCTCTCCCAGTTAAACAAATTACAAAATATTAAAATAGAATAGGTAGCTTGGAAAATACAAACAGGTTGTGAATACAGCGTACTGCAATATGGCCAAATTTCCCAATTTGAAATCGAGCGAATGAACAAATTTCCAAGTCTCTTTATTTATATGAGCGATCGTCAGTAAGATCGATATAGCATACATATCTATAGTCAAACAAAGTAGGAAGAGCATTTGATGTGGGTGAATTTTAGTTGTTTATTGAGATGAAGTATTGAAGACACTTCATATTCATCATTTATTGGAAATTTCCATCGGCCTAAAATTTTAACATAGGCTTATATTTTTATGATAGTGAAGTAGAGGATCTTAGTGCCCTTCCATAATAATTGAGCCCTTCCATAAAAAAATTTCGATCGGAATTTTATATCAAAATTTTTGAAAGAAGACATTCACTATCAATAATAATAACCTGATACTTATAGGGGCTCACAAAGAGACACAGTGAAAAAATTGTGAAACCTGAAAATTTTTATAAACAAAATAAGTACATCATAGCATACCTACATGAGGCGAAAATAAATTATTTCAAATAAAAGGAAGAACATTCAGCTATGGCCAAAAGAATTCCAATTTCCTTAGCACGAGTCCTTGCGTGCAAGTCAGAATGTGTACACTTTTTATTCCTCTGGCTTTAATTAGATATATAGAGCAGAAAATATAAGGGAGCTTTCAAAAGAATAACTTAGGCATTTACCATTTATTTATTAAAGCTACATTCCTTAAATATTCACAACTATATTCCTTAATTTTCTTACTTGCATATAGTAAAAACGTTGAGAAAATAGACATTTTCGTGCTTAGTTCGTTTCACTGTTTTATTTTCGATTACCTATGTAAATACATATTGAATGTCAGGTTATTTTATGTTATTGTCAAGTTTGCGCTCGATGATTTAACTTCATATTTTGTTTTTTTTAACCAGAAATTGTTTTCCATTTGTTATACATTTTAAAGTCATGACCATGAACAAGAAAGATTTACAATATTTCATTTCTTTCATCGAAAGTTATCTTGTAGTTTATGCAGGTATTTTATGCGACAAAGACTATTCATCCAGTATCTCATTTATATTTGTAAAATTCTGCAAAATATATAAGAGATTAAATCTATAAAGAAATATATATATATATATATATATATATATATATATATATATAATATATATATATATATATATATATATATATATATATATGTATGTATGTATGTATATAAATATATGAAACTATATAATCAAACTTATCTTCGTCTTCACAGTAACTAAGGAATCTAAATAACATGGGAGTGCAGAAGTGCTGAAATGAAAAATAAATAATTTGGTACGTTTGCTTCAAAAACCTTGCCTACCCAAATTGCAGAAAATGATATAAAGATGTAAAGATATAAACAGGTGTAGACTTATAAGGACAGTTACTAAATGTTCGTAAATGTCGAACAAAAGACGATCTCTTCTACGAATTCATTTAATTAAATTGTTTCGGTAAACCTTTCCATCAAAGAACGTATCTAACGGTATTCATCTTATATGGAAAATTATTTCTATCACTTAATAGGAATTTCAATTAAAGGAATCCTTATATCGTCATCTGCTGCCGCTCTACTTAGATCTTTTTTGTTGTCTGAAATTAAAACTGATTACAGTAAAATTACGAGAAAACTTGTGAATATAAGAATTAGATCTTATCTCCCTTCTTATCGGAACTTTGCGTGTATTATATTTCGACATATATGTATAAACGTTTCTGAACGAATTTTCAAGAAACTGACAAAGATGACAATATAAACGAGTTTCTAATAATATCGAGAATTTCATGTCAAATATTTATGTGAAAAAGCCCAATTTCCTGCTTTAAATTAGGTATTAAATTAAAGACCTTAAAGAGCGTTGCAAGAGAAGTGTAGATGACTGAGTTAGATATCGTCTATAAAAAATATCTATGGCATTAAATTCGGTAAAATTATTACTATTTGACATCAGATATCTTAGAAAGTAACACAGATTTAATATTCTAATTTATAACATTAAATTGGGTAAAAGGTGTAGTGTCCAGAAATATCACTCGGAACTTGATGGTATATTATCGTATATCCAGATATTTCCGTGTCTAATATGAGGAAATATGTTTAATTACTCTTTTGTAGCATTGTGTATTAGTCTTAAACTAACGTCACGTACACGACATTACACGGATATGGAAAAATTGTATAGTGCTTATCAAAAATATATGTTTTCAAAATTATTTCATTATAGTCAGATGATTGTTAATAATTGAAGAAGAAACCGACAAAATAATTTTTTTTATAATTCAGAAAAAAAATAAATGGAAAAAGAATATTATGGAATCGCTTCTGTCTGCTTATTTACTACGCCCATTTCTTTCGGATATTTTCAGATATAAAAGTAAACATTAAGGATAGATTGAGACACTAATGGTAGACTTCCTTTAACGAAAACAGCATTTTTGTTTTTGGGGGAGAAGAAAATAAAAGGAAATTGGTATTTGAGAAAGAAGGGATAAAACAGTTTCATTCGAATCTATAGTTTTTGAATCTAGTACTTCTTTTTAAATTAGGGCTCAAAATTCCTTAAAATTTATAAATTTCATTTCCACTAACTTAATTTTCAAAGGAAACCGTAAAATCGATGATCCATGCAGGAATGAATAAGTGCATAAGGAATGCATTTATCCATTCCAGTAAAATGCACAAGCCTTAGTATCTTCAAAGCGTGACTTCCAAGTAGGAACATTTGTATTGCGAACGCACGAGGTATATGTAGAAATATTTCTAGTAATAAACATACTTAAGTAAAACTTAACTTTTCCCTGGTTTTTCTTTATTCATCTAAAAGGAAATATATGCTTAATCGAAAATATAATTTTGGGTACTGATAAAAACCGTGAGTCTACGTGTATATCTTATATAAAAAAAATTCCAACATAAAATCGTTTCCATACAACTTATGGATTTACAACGAATCATATTTTATAGGTTTTGGACACACCTAGTATTTTTTTGTCACTTAACATTAAGGTACATATGGACACATATATTAATTAACTATAAACTATAAATAGCAAGAAAATTTTAATTAACGAAATGGGTCGAAAAACTATGCATAATTGTATAAAGAATGCCGGAGAATCATTGCAAAAAATTCCGTTTCAGAATATGATCATGACGAATTTCGAAAAATTAGCATCGATAGTACGGATCTGCTTGATCGGTATTATTAGAAATAAAAAGGAATATTTTTATTCCGGACAGTTTATTTTGAAAGAACTAAACAGTGTGAATACGAACATAAAGCAAGTGACGTGAGCTCAAAATCAAAGAGTATACTATTTATACGCACCTTCCTTCTCCACTATGACGTCTGGACTCCATAATCCATACCTGATCATCCTCCCGCAAACGAAGAATTTATTGGGAGAAGTGAAATCAGTCAAATGCGAGGGTTTAACGATTAATTGTGAAATAAATCTTTGATCAATATTCACCTCGATTATATAATCTTAAATATATCATAATAATGGCAATGATGTTACCGGAAAAAAGTATGGTTGTCAAGTTTTAAGTTTCCAGCCCAATGAGATGATGGTAAAATATCTATCATAACAATGGGGCAGACGGATTGATTTCTTAGTAAGTTAAATATAACGTTTGACAAATAGAAGGCGGTTTCCAAATCTTATTTGAATTGTTTGTCAATTTCTCATAAAATTTTACTCACACTGACAAAACTCACTTTGAATTTCGTATGAACCTACCTCAACAGCCATTTTGGGATGCAAAGCAAAAGAAAAACCCTTAAAGAGGAACGTTTGTGCGTAAATCGGTACATCACAGTTGTTTGATACGTAGACCCTTAGTGAAAAAAAATAGTAAAAAGTGAATGTAAAAAGCAAAAATTTGACACGATTATATATGTAAGGTCTTATTATTAATTATGTCATTTGTTTAGAGCTTTAGTGAAGGATCATACTTTGCGGACCCAAATCAATACCTACTTATGGAAGTAATTATAGTAGAAAGTGCTTTAATAAAGCAAAATATTGTAAGGCAAGAAGTATAATATTTATTTTATACAAGGCTCATAGCAAATACAAAGTTATCAGAATGATAGAAAATGCGAGATAATATATAGCATTTTAACAAGAAAATCTATGGCAATAAAAAGTACATATTATGTAAATTGCTTCCATATCACCCCGCTTTGACTTTCGTAGCTCAGGCGATAGTTAAAACTAATCTTAGTGAAGTTGCCTTTCTAGAATCAAACCTTCTAAATGTTCGTTAAAGAAAAATAAGCTTTTACTCTGACCAATATTCAGAATACTACCAGCGAATAATTAGAATGTGGAGATGACACCTTTAATGCCACTAGTTCGAGTGATGAATCCATAAGAATCTGCAAGCATCTTTTTTTAACATACAGGTTTTTTTATTCAAGCATCAAAATAGTAAAAGCATCAAAGTAGTAAAGACATTAAAACTGTTTCGTCCCCGCCCGATAAAATAAAAATAATAAGGGTAAAAAAGGTTAACTCGTTCAGAGTTAAATTTCATTGTTTACCAGGACCATCGCACGTTTTGTCATTTAATTTTCATCCAAAGAGTTACATACAATGTTACTTGCACATTATGATAATGTGGGTATGTCCAAAATGAATAGAGAGTGAAACTATTTTCATAAAAAAAATAGAGAAAGTTTTTGTTTATAATGTTCTGAAATCGGCAAAAACTCTTGTGTTCATTGTTCAATTTGTTATATCACAATTAATAATTAGTTAATATTTTAACACGTCTATAATTATTACCACTATTTTATAACAGCAAAACATAATATTTAATTTAAGCATAACTTTAGTCAAATAATGTGGTGAGCCGTCTTGAAAAACACTGAAATTTTCGAACATTGATTGCGAGCAGAATGAAAATATTTAACTCAAGTAAAGAAAAGTAATTTAATACTTTAATAATAATTATTGGGGTGGGCGCGTGTTTTACCTGTTTGAAATTCATTTATGTCCAATTTTAACGAATACTTTCATCTTGTTTTTTTGTTCTGTGCTACACAAGCTTCCACCCGCGCAGTATGCAATAGCCTTTTTTTTAAGGATAAAACATAGATTTTAGTCTTACGAATTGTTTACTCCTAGTTACAAGGTAAGTATTACTTTCAACGTAATTTTCCAGATATCATTACTTACGTTTGTTGTGTTGCAGTGCGGTGCACCAGGCGAGTTATGCAATGATAGTCTGAAGTAAACTTTCGTTCAGTAAGTCAAATGGAACATATTTCACTATTTTTAAACTTGAGTTAATATCAGTGCATTCAGTTCTTTTCTATTCTTTTTTCTGCTCTTGTAAATGATAATTTATTTATGTATATTTTAATTCAGGATACATTATATCTATAGGCCAATATTTCAATAAAATCAGTTTAAGGGTATAAAAGAAACTATTAGCAAACAGACATCGTTTGTCTTTTGTTATATTATTAACGATAGTTCGCATATTTTCGTACCACTAGGGTGTGCATTTACCTCTTCCCCCCCTCTCTAATGTTCTGTACGTATACCACCCCAAGAGCACGAATCTATCGTCCCATTGTACAACTCATGCTTTATTGAGGTGTGAAATTTCAGAGAATGTAATTTAGTTGAGTAAGTAATACATTTTTTATTCTATTAGTAATCAGGATAAGGAGTTTTATTTCGAAATACAAAATAGAATATATGTGTAATTAACACCGACTTGAAATATTAGAAGCACAAAAAATATAGCAGCTTGACGCCATTACGGTCGTAAAAGGCGAAATTTAATATTTTAAGGTGTGACTCAATTCATTCACCACAAGTATTTGACTAAATATTAATATTTCACCGAAACCTTTATTTGAACCTAAACCGATTTAAAATTAGTCGTTTTAATGACACGATGTCGACCGGCGTTCACGGATACCGTTCTCCATTCACTACGTCAATTACAAATATTTTTCGTTAAATTTTAAAAGTGATCTTTTGTATTTTGGTGTCATAAAAATAAATTCAAATACGATTATAATTTAAATATCATAATACTGCAAATAGGTAGTTTAATTTTATTTTCTAGTTTCATATAACAGAACTGAAAGTCTTTGTGGAAAGGGGAAGTGAGATTTAAAAATAAAATATTTGTGTTACTCTCCATTGTATGGTTGTTTGTTATTTCTCTTTATTTAAAATAGATTCAAAGTTTTCTATTCAAATTTAATTATGAAAACAAAATAGATGGTTAAATTTTAAATAACGTCGTGTTAAATAAATTAAGTATTAATAATATATCCATAAATTTTAAATAACGTCGTGTTAAATAAATTAAGTATTAATAATATATCCATAAATTTTAAATAACGTCGTGTTAAATAAATTAAGTATTAATAATATATCCATAATAACCATAAATTATGTCTTTTTATGCTTGAAAGTTAACTTGAAAATTGCCCTAAAATATAATTCTTTCAGCTGACATTAAAAGAGTAGGTATCAAAAGATAATAAATTGTAAAGAGGGGAAGCCTGAAATGCGATATAATCGAAACAATTTTAACTATCTTTTTGTCCGAACCCACCCTATATTTTTCTTTGACCGTTAACTCAACGCAAATTTTAAATATTTTAGCGTGGCGCTTTTATATAAATGAGAAATTGTTTTTTTTCCTTGGTCATTCCCTGAGTTATATACATTTCTTTTCAAACCAATTAAAGGCCGTACATTCCCATATTATATTAAATTTCAAGCAAAAGTGTAAATAAATAATTGTATTTTTGGGGTAAAAATTTACTTAAAATCTTTGAGTACATTTAAGCCATTAACTACTAGCAAACATTTGTCGACTAATTACGATTGACTCATGAATACAATAATAATTAAATAAAGTGTTAAACCTGATAACCTTAAATATTTTACAATATACATATCACAATTAATCAAGAGAAAATTTTGAACAAAAACAATCGACGTCATAGCTTTACATACTTTTGCAATGTAATAAGTAAACATTTTCTATGTGAAGCAGTATTATATTTATAGGTATTACAATAAACTACTTTTAAGGAAAATTTTTGAATAAATAATTTACCTAAATGTTAAATTTACAAAATAAAATTTCAAATTCCACGAAGTTGACAATTAAGATTTTCAATGTGACGTCCTGGCCACCCACAAAAATAGGTACGGTAAGAGCTTAGAGTTAAGGAAAAATATGAACGAAATACGATCTCACTCAAATTATTACAAGTAATTACGAAAATACCATTATATGTCACGACAAAAGTATGTCATTCATTATGATTTTAGATAAATATTTTCCGATTAGTCGCATGTCATCTACTCAGTATTATGTATTTGTGGTTATTATATTTAATATACATTATGATTTCAAGCACTCATGAATAGATCGATCTTATGTCTTCTGAAGACAAATTGCACAATTATGATATTTAGTATTTTCATAAGGAAAATAACAATGTTTGCATTTCGAAAAAATTTAAAGATACAAAAGAATAGAAAGACATAAAAGCATCATATAAAACTTTGTACGCAAATATTTTTTTAAATCTTATAAAAAATTTACTCTCTTGCTTAAAATAAATCTGACATACGTAGCATTCTTCATGACATTCTAACATTTTTTTTAAACAGATGGACAAACATGCAACATTTGCAAAAATATCAGATATGTATCGTATAGTACATAAAAATCACACTTTTAAAATTACAAAAAGAAAGAACTAACACACGGGCGTAAAATTTTGAAATTAATAGATATTAGTAATTATTTTGATATTAAATCAACAATCATTTGAACAAAAAGATGATTTATTAAAACTAATTTGAAATAAATAACAGCTCAGGAATAAGAGCCGACGAATTCAATTGATAATTTTCTCTCAACTTTTAATTAAATAAGATGTCTATAAACGAGCTTCATTAAGATCATTATAAGGGAATCCGCATGAATAACTAATTAAATTACACAATAGAATTGTTATTTGACAACCGACGATTACGAAAGTTTGAAATACGATTTTAACGTCGCTGATTAAAATTATTCTTATCGTGAATTCTCAGTTATCGTTTGGAGATTAAATAAACAGCGTCTAGAAAAATTGGTTATTAACAAAATCTTTGATTGGCTTTAAACTTTTCCCGAAATATACTATGTTATAATATTTTCTTTGAGAAATAAATTATAATAAATCTTGAGACAATATAAACAATATTCTTAGAGAGAAAAATGCTTCGGTATCTTTGAAAATACGAATAACAGAACTGATTCAGTGCGAGACAAACTTGTGTACAGAAGGGCTTGCAAGTAAATATGCCATAAAACTACGATATTTTTGTATATTTAGGTTTAATAAAAACGTTTATCTATTCTAATTTTATGACGCAAATATTTACTTCCATATGACTCCTCGTAATTATCCTTGTAATAAAACTTAGTAGATATTAAATAAATGACCAAGCGCCCACCCCGACACACACAGGCTAAGATTCCTTATTTATTTACTTTTCTTTAAATGATTTACCCAATGTAATTGAAATATTATCAATTTCGAAATATTGAAACATATAGTAGAAAAATAAAACGGTGAGGGTCATATTTGTACGTCATTTGAAGCTTAAAATTCTGCAAGCCGGGCAAGAAAAAAAAAATTATTCCCACTTTATGAAGGTATAAGGAAAAGTATTAAAACAGATTTTTTTTTAGTATCTTACCAAATATTAAATGAGATATCCATGTAAAGCATATATTTCATGCAATTATATGGACATATGTCAAAAACTGATGATAATGTAACGCTGTGACTAACGGGCGGACATGGAGACTAAATTTAAATTTTGTTTCCAAAATAAATTCCTCATATATACTTTTTAAAACCTAGTTTTAACTTTTGTAGTAACCTATTTAAGAGATTAATGCTCAAGTGATTCCTCGTAATTCCTCAAACAAAGTGATCCTCAAACAAGTTTATATTTATATTTTTGAGACGTTAAATTGCAAAAAGAATCTAAATTAACTTGTTATAAAGCTGGCATATGAACTGTTAATGAAAGTGCCATGCAAAATGCATTATTTCACTTTCAGCCTAAAAAATATTGGTGTCTATATCGATACTAAATGTATTCTGAAATGTTTTTTGCTTTCTGCATAAATCTAACTTTTCTCATAATTGACCTTCATAAATATTGGGCTGGAAATTTTAGATATTTTTTATTATTATTATTATTTTGAAACTATTTAATCGATGGAAGATATATTTACAAACTAGCTATTCTAGCGACTTCGTCTACACATGAACCTTTACAAAGTGTCTTTAAATAAAACATAAAAATAAAACATATAACCCCATCTATAACTATATGAACAAAAGTAATAATGTTTTACTAAAACACTTTCTATTGTAACATCAGGTCGACATTCTGTTTCTACCTAGATGATTGCGATAAAATCTAGCCTATATATTGCACCAAACCAGATAGAACTCAGAAGTAGAGACAGATCAAAAACTTTTTTGACTAATCTTCGTGATGTGCGAACAAATAAACAGGTTCACAAGCAAACATTATTTTATAATGTTCCCCTAAATAATTTGAGCTTTTAAATTACGTTTATGCATTTGCAATTAAGGTCAATAACATTCCTATTAAAATATTTACGAATATTAATTTCTTGCAAGTTAAAAATATTACCCGCAATGTTTTTCACAGGCGTAATACCCCGTTTAATATTTAAACAATTATGAAATCTAGAATCAACGCTTTAGTTTTCCAACAAAGTTTGTGTAACGCTTTAGTTTTCGACAAGCTTTGTGTAAAATTCTGGTTTTTTTTCTGACTTTAATTTCAGTACTCACGGAAAAAGGGTGGGTATGGACATATTTTTAAAGATATAATGTTTAAATTATGAAAAATTTTGTATGAGACCTCCGTAACTAGCTGTTTCAAACGATGCCCCATACCAAACAGGAAATTTTAAAATTACATTCGAGTATTTAATTTTTTCCTCCAAAAATTTCCGTATTAGCATTTCTGAGTATAAATTATTGCGACATATGGCGGTGGATATGCAAGTGATTCTATAAGATTCCGTTCTTCGTTTTGAGTTACAGAGCACTGAAAATATAAGATTTTTCATTTGTCTAAGTGACGAGTGGAATATAGCTTTTTGAGGTCTAGTATTTCATAATCTCTTTATATAAAAAAGTCACCTTCATTCTCATGACATCTGAATCAACAGTAAATGGGTTATTGAAAGTATCGTTCTGTTCATTTAGAATATCACAATATTTTGCCAAAAAGTAGAAGTTAAAATCAATGCAAATAAAGTTAATAAAATTGAGCTAATCTGTTCCAAAAATAAAAGTATTTAAAAGATTCAGGCAATATAAATATACAACGATAGTGTACGTATTGCAAACAGTGGCGAGGAAAATCAATCAAGATGGTTTTTTAAGGTCTTGTCGCTGCCATTTCCAAACCAACTGACAGAAGTGTTCGGGAAAAGTACCGAAGAGCAATTTGTCACATTCACGCATAATCCTAGCGGCTGTCTAAAAGCATAGTTCTAACCATTTGCTATCAAATTTTTAAATGATAAACCTGTAAAGCATAATTAGCTCATATTACGTGGATTCCATACACATTTAGGTATTTAGATATATTTGGTATCGTCACCTTTAAACGTGTCTCCTTTGCGCTTCAACGTACATTGCACATTTCAACTCCCGAATTCCAGGAGAGTGTTGCAAATCCCAATGGTAAAATTGACATGAGCACTAAAATATTTGTCATATAAAAAGCGCTTTTTAGGCTATGAACGCATTGAATGGCTATGACGCTGGAAACATAGATAAAGGCAAACACATCGTATGATCCTGACGTGGTTTCTGTCCGAAATGTATTTTGTGGAATGTATTCTGTATGTAGTAACTGTGTCTTATATATTTGCTAATATAAAAGTAAGATAATTTTAATAAAGTGTTAAAATTGTAATATTTTTAGTCAAATGAATATTAGAAAGAACTTTTTCTCTACTAAAGTTTAAACCAAATAAATATAAGAACACTGTAATTTTTTATTTCCGAATTTTTATTTTTCTAATTGTGAGTAACTCCCATTTTTTAAAGTTATACTTTTTAATAATCGTGGTCGTCTTTCAGTTTGTTAGCGCTGGTTGAGTGCTATTTGTGTTGAGATTACACGAACGAATAGAATAAAAGTTAAGTTTTAAGAGTTCCGTACCTCAAAAAGATAAAAGTAACGCTTAAAAGCTCACTCACATGTCCGGCTGCCGGTTTGAATTTTTTGAAGAAATAGCTAGACGTAAAAGCTTGACATTTTAAATGTTAATAAAAAATATTAATGTCCTTTACATATAAATCTCAACAAATTTTATTAAAAACTTTGAATGAAATTTTAAGTATGCTGGTTAAACGCCCGCTTTTTTTTAAGAACTGTATACATAACGGTGAGTTTCAAAAAAATATTTCCCGATATGAGTTCGATCTCCTCATATATATTTTACACTAATTATTTTTTAGATGAAAACTAAAAAAATATGCACAAGAATATATTCAGTCGCCCTATATTTCCAGAACTACCGAAAAAAAATTTATAAAAAAGCAATTTTTAGAAACCTATGCAAAAGCTGTGAGACAACTACGACGATCATTCCAGATGTCATACGTATGTCCCCTCTACTAAGTTATTTTATCTATTATTAAATATTTATTCCACTATACTACTCATATTGATGATGTCTCATGATAAATCAAATCAAGTCAAGATACGGAACCCTGGATGCGCGAGAGTATTTGCTTTTGATCGAGGTTTTTAAGAGGACATTGGTATGGAAATTATTGAATATTGTCTCAGGTATTTTAGATGTAGCAAAAATGTTAGAATTTTGAATTATACGTTGTCATTACTACATTAATATGAAACTAATAAATAGATTAATTAATTAATTAATTAGAATACTTTTCGAATATTATTTAGTTAATTGCATACAGATTAGAAACAAATTTTCTGAATATAATCCAGCGTTTTGACTTATCCTACGATTAATGGAAAACCATTAAGTACGTCTGTTAGGCAATAAAAATTACAATAATAAAGTTATTAATCACATATGTTTATATGTAACCCTTATTCTACGTTTTAACTGAAAACATCTTTGTATATTCTAATCGTATCCTATCATATTTCGAATCTGTGTTCCCCACAAAAGATGGTAACGAAAAGTTTCGCTGGTTTCATATTTGATAAAAGATTTAAAATGAAATACAACTAGGTGTCACGTAAGCATTTGATGGGTCAGAGGATAAAAGGAAATTTTATCAATAAACCGCTTTTATTTTTCATATCAGAATGGAAAATTAATTCTTTTTTAAGAATAAAATAAAAATTTGAACATTGTACAGTTTATAATCGACATAGTTTAGTGATATAAATGTTTCAATAGGGAATTCAAAAAATGGCCAGGTATCTGAATACGGTTTCAAATTACGATCGGACAAACAATACAATACAAGATGTAATCACGCGTTGAAAAATAAGATAGAGAAAATCGAGACTACTACAAAATTTATAAGAGTTATGTTTGATGCATAGTTTTGAAAAAATAAATTTTGAAAGCTTTGAGATTGTGCTCGTTGATAATGCTCAATATTCTTATAGAACATGAGGGGAAGTGAGGAGGGGAAAGAAATAAAAGAAATACCAAGCATATCATAAATTTAGTTTTTAAAATAAAACAACTACTAATTTATGTAAGAATAACATAGAATACAATAATAAGTTGGATTAGATTATTATATTATTAGATGCAAGATGTTGTTTTTGGTACCATTTTCTATCTCATTAGGTAATATTCTAGATTAATTTCTAACTTTTTAAAAATTGTTATGATTAATGAATTTATCCATGGCAGAGATTTGAAAAGTAACTCACTTTGTCGGGGTATCGATATGATTTTAACCTTATTTACCGCCGTCTGCCACTTTGTTCGCTTTTTTATTTAATTCAAATTAATATAACGTCATAAGCAGATATGTAAAATAGAACCTGGGAAAGATGCATCGTACGATATAATCCTAATTATGGAAACAAAAATATGTGTTGTTCCATTTTAGATTTGTTCTTTAAAAAAAAATACATTTTTACAAGTGCATTAATCGTTTTTGGTTTGATGATTTTTGCTAAACTTTCAATTCCCAACTTCGTAGAAAAATAGCAACTAACGCCTAAAATTTATGCTATGTTTTGGTGATCTAAATAATTTCCAATATTTTGGTACTTTTACAATTATACCCTTTCGGTCGACATCACTAATTAAACCTTCGTTTTTACTCGTCTTCAAATTACGATCGGACAAACATATAATTCTGTCATTTTTTAAGGATATTACTTCTTTGTTTCTTGCATACACTTCGTAATGTTCTCTCGAGATCCTTTGAAATAAACATTCAATTTCGCACTGATAGTCATACCGTAAGTAACGAGCAAATTTTAAATAATAAAAAACACAATAAAAAAGCTTCAAGCATCATAATAAAATTATTGATACGATATTCTCAACTTTATAACTGCTTTAATACAAATACAATCAAGTCAGTCTTTGCAATAATATACCTTTTGTTACACAATCAACTCGCAACTTTCTTTATTTTAAGATAAGCTAAAGAATTTAGAGGGGCCCTAGAGACTAGGCTTGCAGTGTGACATCAATCACAACGCTGATGTCCCGAGGGACTCACTGCCTGTTGTTCCGTATTAAGTTCCGTACACTGATCGAACGGGGGTAGAATATTTATGAACCGAGGCTTAGTTCAAGGGCTGTAGGAATTACATCCGAAGTTTGGCTACAAAGTAAAACTCGATAGTACTTACGCTTATTTTGGTGGAGATTATTTTTCGAAATAAATGTTTACTTATTATTAAAGTGATGGCTCTCTTACCTTCCGATATGTTACACGATAACACTTGAAAGCTTTTTCGCCTCCATTGAAAGGGAAAATAAAGAAAAAAGATAAAGGCAGAGGAGGCAAACTAAACTAAAAACAGAGAGGAAAGCATAGATAGCAAAATATTTTTTTTTAATTTGAATTTTTTACGGTTCTATTAAAGATAACTTTAATGAAAGAACACCAGTTTTCATGTTATGAATACGATCTGATATGATTGAAACCTAAAAGAAAAACTATTAGGATTCGTAATCATAATTTTATTATAACTCCTTATTTTTTTGATTTTCAGTTCAATTTTTTTACGAAAAAGCGTTTTTATTTTTTCATAATTTTAGTTTACAACGAACGTGAAAAATTTTTGGTTATACTTGTATTAATTCAAAATAAATATTTATTAAAAATATTTTTGAAAAACAGGTTCAGTTTCTCAAGCGGAAACCGCTTGAGAAACTGAACCTGTTTTTCATATATGATTTCGTTTAACAGAGTATTTCATTATAAGTATCTGTTTACCAAATTCATTATCAATATATAAAAATTAACATAAGAATTAAGTCAATTTAAAGGCGAAGTAATTATATTATTTCTAGGACTGAACCAACAATAATTTGAAGCAATTAATTAGGTAAAAATAAAAAAGTTAAATAAGAATCATGTCAATGTAAAGAAAAAGTCATTATAATATTACCTGTAATTCATATTTGCGTGCGCAATTCCGAAACGAAATGAGAATCAGAGAAGTCCGTTCGTAACTATACCTGTTATCACATGTGGGACCTTTTGGGTTACTCACTCGTTGATGTATTCTCCCACCTCACTGCGCATGTCACCTACTTTCCTGCAGACTTGCGTTACCATATGTGTGTGTGTGTACGTGCGTGTGAGCGTGTGTGTGTGTATTTGTATGAATGTATGTATGAATATGCAAACAATTTTTGTGTATTGTAAATTTAAATGTTACTGGTACAATTTACATTTCCCTATAATATCATATAATAAATATTATTCGAGATAATATAACGACTGTATATATGGCTGAATATAGTAAGGGATGCACTCATCCCTTACTATATTCAGCCATTTCGTCCTTACAAGAAAAAAAAGAAACTCTATGTGAGTTTCTTTTTTTTCTGTTTTTGTTACTTATATTAATCTTTATAACATAATATACCTTTTTGCATAGTTCTGTAATAATATTGGTTATACTTTGAAAAACGTGAAATATGAACCGACAAAAAAATACACAATAGTCGGGATAATATTAGGCCGTTAATAGGTTTTTCCTTTTTAAAGAAATCATGAAAACCGTAATCAATATCTGTTCAATTCTGATGTTATTTTATAACAATTAAGGGGGTGTTTTATTGGCCGTAATTTTTCATTGTTTTTGATTTTGTTAGAACTGGGCATTATTTACGTGTATTTGTAGATATTTAATGACTGATTCGTTTTAGAAACAATCTTTTAAAATAAAGCCGTTGGAGTGTATTTAATGGAGAATTACTTGCTAAAATTAGGCACCTTATTACGTGTTACATTTACGCTAAGTGACCTCATGCAAACATTTGCTTGATGATAGAAATTACTTATTTCCGATTTGATGGAATATCTGATAAGATCAGAGAATGTGTGGGATGCACAGTGTCCGTTTGGATAATTTAAATGAGATAAATACTTACTCCTTCCGAATTCGATTTTAAAATAATTAATTATATCAATTGTAATAATTATATCAATTAAATAAATTCCTAATTATCATTTTTTCTTGGTATATTCCATAAAATAAATAAAAATCAATCTGTACTTCCCACGCTACTAAATTTTGTGCTGTGACCGAAACTGCCTCCACCGCCACATTTTCAAACTTACCTCGTTGATAATTGTAAGCTCTTGTTGCATTGATAAACCTTAATTAGTGTGGCTAACAATTATTTTATACATCTGAAAAATACCAAAATTTTTGACTGTAGTGTCGTTAGAACTAAACAAAGAGTCATGATTTGGTTTAGCCCGAAATAAAATCAAGAAGTATCTATACGCAATGTTTTGTAACTATTATGTCAGCGCTTTTAATGAGAATATAATGCAAGTGCTTCCTCGTCCGTGTATTGTTTCTACCCACAGAGAAGGTATTTCCACGATGTAAATAAAATTTTCATTATCAATTATCTTTCAACATCTACTCGACTGCCAGTCACTAGAGAAGAAATTTTGCAAAGTGAATAATCATTCGGCGAAGGAATGGAAACTAGTCACCTCATGCACTATTGTTCGTTTAGATAAGTTACCATAACGCTTAAACGGTTTTTGTGGACTATTCGATATTTTGGATGAGTTTACTTCGATTTTAGACACCAAAACTATCATCAAGGCCAGGAAATCTATAGAAACTAAATCTTTTTATGAGCAATTTCTGCTATTATGAAGAATAGAATCTAAATAACGCTTTAAAATTATATAATCTCTGTTCAACATTTACCAAGTAGATACATACAATCTTGATACAATTACGTACCAATATCGGCGAGAACAGGAGGACTGCCATCTTTTCCAAAATTTAATTGGCAGCGACCCAATATCTTCTCGGGCTGCTTTAGTAAATCGCTGGTTATTGCTGTAATTATAAGTAAATACTTATTTCCTAAACGATTTAAGAGAAATCATGCATAATTGTAGGTATACATTAAATTCAGGAAACAGAAAATGAAGGTTCAAAAATTTAGTACATATATATATATATATATATATATATATATATATATATATATATATATATATATATTACAACATCTTCAGGTGGGCTATTACCTAAGATTGAAATAATGAATTTCTACAAAATGTATTCAATGTCAAATAGATTTTAATGTTAATTTATTTTAAGCTTCATGTAAATTTTGTTAAATTTTCTTCGTGTTCATTATAAAAACAGTTACGAAGGAAAATGGAAAAGGTATGAAGAAAATGAAAACATAATTGCGGGAAAAATTTAATTGAAAGATGAAAAAGTAAGGAATTACTTATGATAACGAATCATAATAGTAGACAGCTTTTGGGTTTCAATCATACCACATCGTAACCACAACGTGAAAATTAATATTCTTTCATTAAAATGACCTTTAATTACCGTAAAAAATTTAAATGAAAAAAAATACTTTACCATCCACGCTTTTCTCCCTGTTTTTAGCCTAAAGTTCCTTCTTTACCTTTATCTTTTTCTTTAATTTCCTTTTGAATTGGAGACGGTCATTTCAGTTAAATAGTAAATAAATAAAATTAAATTAGAAAATAATTTCTACTAAAGTGACCGTGAAAAATGTCGTAGTTTTCCTTCGTAGCCCACATGGTCCATAATCCCTCCATCCACAGAACTAAGCTTTACTTCATAAACATTCTATCCCCGTTCGATCAGTTCACGAAACTTACTATTCGGAACGCCAGGTGGCGAGTCCCTCGGGACATCAGCGTCGTGATTGTCACACGGCGAGCCTAGACCCTAGCCTCTATAAATTTTTTAGCTTATCGTAAGCGGAGTAAAGTTACGACTTGATTATGTAATGAAGGGTATATTGTTGCAAATACAGCCAGAATCATATTCGTTTTAAAGTTGTTAAAAAGGTAAGAAAATGGTGTTAATCACGTTATCGTAATGTCTGAAGTTTTATTATTTTTAATTTGACTTTTATAGAATTCGCTGGTCATTACTCAATGAGAAATAGTGCAAAATTAAATGTAGATTTGAAAGGATCTCGAGAAAATATTACGAAGCGTATGCAAGAAATATAAAAGTTATATCCTTCGAAAGGTATCCATAGAATTATTTTGACAGTCGAGTAAAAAAATAGACATGTCTTAATGACATTGAATGCAAGAGTAGGATAAAAAAAATAATATAATATTAGCACATATTAATAATTTGTAAATTATTTAATACTACTTATAACATCGCAGAGGATCACCTGTTGCTATTTTCCTTCGAATTTTGAAATTGAATCTTTAGCAAAAATAATTAATCCACAAGTGAGATTGATGCGTTTTTGAGAGCACCCATTTCAAATTGGATGCTACAATTTTCTACCTTTATAGTGAGTACAACTTTTAACTATCAACCCCAGATTCTATTTGCATATCCATTTATAACTTCATATGAACTTATATTAAGAGAGAGAGACAATGAAGAGGTAAATGGTGAAAAGTAACCATTAAGTTAGATTTATATCCCAATATAACATTCTGCTACTTTTCAAACATCTGCTATGAGTAAGTTTACCAATTATAAACAATTCTGAAAAAGTTATAAAATAGTCTTACCAAATTATGTAAGTAGATGAAAAATTGTCACAAAAACTATCTCTGGTACCTAATAATATAGTAACCAAACCTAACTTAACCCAACCTATTCTCATCTAACCTGTTAAAAATATTTTTTTAAAAATTAATTAACTGGCAAAATTGGTTGGTCTTTATATATATATATATATATATATATATATATATACACACATACATATATAGATCGAAGTTGACAAAACGGCTCCACCGCTGGCGTCTTTCACACTTTGCCGTCGACCACCGCAGAATGCAGAGACAGAGTTCTCCATGTGCCCGTGCTGAGTAATAATTCCGTGGTTCGTACAGAGGCGTTGAGTTGGGCGGGCTGCAGGCTTCCCACTTTGCCGGCAAAGGTGCTACGCCGGGTGATAGTTCCGCTGTCCGACTAAAGTCGTCTTCCACGCTCAAAAATGTGGCCGCCATTTGGTAGATAACCGTAGGTGCTCCTACAAATAAATTAATTTCCTGAGATGAACTCCTTTCCTTGTAGTTTTTGTCTTATATACGTCAATAGGTACTTGATAATTGTTTTGTAAGTATACATATGTTTGTACATAAGCTGATTTAGTCTAATTATAGCACATTTGGAGGGTATTTTGAGAGGTTTTATTTTAATAAAACAGAAACAGAAAAATTATAATATGTTAATGAAGCGCCATTTATGGCGCTTCATTAACATATTATGATTCTTCTGCATATATCATAGTGTATCAACACTATATAAAGTTTTATATAGAAACGTTTAAAAAAAAACAAATGTATTCACAGCCCAATATTATTTTAGAAGCAATTATAATAGATTATTTATTTTTAACCGACTTCTCAGTTCTAACATTGAAGAGTACCTACTTAAATCGAAATACTAAACCATCTACCAAAGAAAATCTAATTACCAAATAAGAGACGCATTGAAAAGTACAGATTAATGAAAATACCAGTGCTTAGAAATTTTACAATAAAATGCCGTTTTCTAACATAAATTAATTTGCAAAATACTACTCAGGATAAAGGTTTTTGAATTTGGTGCCAAGTGAAATGTGCACGCGTGGCGGGTTCGCGTGCGTATGACGCAATACTCTAATATAAACAATAACAAACCTTGATGCATCATGATTAGCATGATTTTTTTATCTTTTTAACTGCTTTAATACGAATATGATCTCGGCTATATTTAAAAGAATATACCTATAACATAGCGACTCGTATCTTTTATCCGCTTACGATAATCTAACGAACTCAGAGAGGCTCTAGAGACTAGGAGCGCAATGTGACATCAATCACAAAGCTGATATCCCGAGGGACTCGTCGCCTGTTGTTCCGTATTAAGTTCCGTAAACTGATCGAACGGGCGTAGAATGTTTATGGAGCGAGGTTTACGAAGTAAAGCTTCGACATTGTACACGCTTTTTTGCTGTAGATTATTTCCGGATATTTCCAGTATTTGCATATTATTTAATTAAAGTGATTGCTCACCAGCCTACCGATATATTAAACGATAATATTTGAAAGCTTGTTTGTTGTCATTTCAAAGGAAAATGAAGGCAAAAGATAAAGGCAGAGTAGATAAAATAAACTAAAAGCAGAGAGAACAGTATAGAAGGTAAAAAATTATTTTTTTTTAAATTTGAATTTTTCACGGCATTATTAAAGCTAAATTTAATGAAGGAACATCAGTTTTCATGTTATTAGTATGATCTGGTATGATTGAAACCTGAAAGCTACTATTAGGATTCGTAATAATAAGGTTATTATAACTCTTCCTTTTTATATTTTCAGTTTAATTTTTTTCAATAATCCTCTTTTTTTCATCATTTCAGTTTACAACGAACTGAATAATTCTAGGTAATACTTGTGTAGAACTGAAAGTAAATATTTATTAAAAATATATTTGAAAAAACCTCCGTTTCTCAAGTTGTTTCTAATCATAAAGGTTACACGTCTTTGACGCAATAATTTATTATATGTGTCTATCTACCGAGTGAATTATTTACATTTATAAATTAACACAAGTATCTAGTTTATTTAAAGCCGAAGCAATTATATTATATCTAGGATTGAACCAGTATTAATTTGAAACAATTAACTATGTAAAATACAAAAGTAAAACGAGAATCATGTTAATGTAAATGCAAAGTAATTATAATATTACCTGTAATTAATATTTGTATTCGCAATTCTGAAACAAAAGGAGAATTAGAGACATCCTTTCGTAACTATACCTGTTATCAGGTGTGGAAACTTTTGGGTGACTTACTCGTTGACGTACTCTTCCATCTCACTGTATCCATGTCATCCACTTTCCTGCAGATTTGCGTTACCATATATGAGTGGATGTATGTATGTGTGTGTGTGTGTGTGCATGCGCGTGCGTGCGTGTATGTATGTGTATGAATATATGTATGTATATATATACATTTTTTTGTATATTGTAAATTTAAATGCACAATTTTCCTGTAACGTAATATAATACATATTCGAGATAATATAACGACTGTAACTGTGCGTCTCTTACTATATTCAGCCATTTCGTTGTTACTAGAGAATAAAAAATTCCATAGTTACATACGTTAACCTTTATAACATAACACTCCTTTTCTCGTAATTTTGTAATAATGTTGGGGTTATATCATAAAAAATATGAAATACGAACGGACAAAACAGACAGTCGAAATAAGATATTTCTTTAATAAATTTTAACATTTTAAAGAAATCAAGAAAACCGTAATCCACATCTGTTCAATTCTGATGTTATTTTATAACAATTAATCGGCCATTGTTATTGGCCCTAATATCACCATTGCTTTTGATTTTTTTAGAATCGTGCATTATTTACATGTATTTTGTACACCTTTCATGATTAATTCGTTTTCGTAGCAATATTTTAAATAAAGCTTAAAAATATGGATTATTTCAAGTCCTACATTTGAGCAACGCGTACAGAAAAATTATATATTATAGCAGGGTTTTAGAGTGAAGCTTACAAAAAAGTAATTATTTTAAGTATTGTCATTAAGCAAGGTTGTAACTAACACGGTAGAGACAGCTCTTGCGCAAATATCTAGTTTGTTATCAAAGTCATTTGACATCACTTTTCAGTGTGTTTAATAGAGAACTATTTGCTAAAGTTAAACGCCTTAATACGTATTACATTTACGCTAAGTGACTAGATGTCAACATTGGCTTGATGATACTTATCTCCGATTTATGCATAATGTCGCGTTTGGATGATTTAAATGAGATAAATTATTATTCGTCTCGAATTCGATTTTGAAATAATTACATTTTCATACCTTGGTTTACACATCTTGGTACTGTCATTACTAATAGAAACCATAACATGTAATAATAATTAGCATACTCCATAAAATAAACAAAATTAATCTGTACATCCCACATTACTAAATTTTTTTTGTATGTACTATAACCGGAACTGCCTTCGCCGCCCCTTTTTCAAACTTATTTTTGTACGGATTATTGTAGACAATTATAAGTCCATGTGTCTTTGATGAAAGTTAAACTGTGTGGTTGACAATTATATAATATCTAAAAGATACCAATATTATTGACAGTAACGCCGTTATCACTAGATAAGCCGTTTTCATTTGCTTTATGCAGAAAGAAAATCAAGCAGTAACTATACGCCATGTTTTGTAACCATTGTATGGGAGAACTTTGTATTAGTGCAGAAAACAAGTGCTTCCTCAGCAGTGTATTGTTTTTGGCTTCCAGAAACCATTTCAATTTAATAAATTAAATGTTCCAGTCTGTAGCATTGTATAAACTGTGAAATCATTCCCCTTCCCCTTCCCCTTCCCCTTCCCCTTCCCCTTCCCCTTCCCCTTCCCCTTCCCCTTCCCCTAAGGTAAAAGGTTCGTGACTACCGAACATCGGATTCGAATCCCAGGCTACTCATCACAGATTTGACCTCTGTGGCTCGAATATATGTTGCGATGTACAACAAAGTCAAATGATAAAGCCGGTGCAGGGATAATAACGATCGGTCTGAAATTATTTTCATCTGACCCCGTGCCCATCTTAAGTATAGATGTTACCCAGATCACTATCCAACGTGAGAGATATTAGCGTAATTTACTTATGTACCACTGTATACCGTTGGGTCGAGGATTTTATCGATACAAAGCTCAGGTACAATAATAAGTGCGGTTTCGTTGAAAGTAAAAATGTTACGTGATATCAAAGCAACATATAGTTATAGCAAGGTATTCGCAACAAAATTAAAATTTAAAGGGAATAAAGAAGTGAAAATAATTTTCATAAAATGAAAACAGAACGCACATCCGAATAAATCGAAGAGAAATGTTAAAACCAAGCAAAACTAAAGTTACGTTACGCCTTCACCATCGTAACCAGTTGTGCTCAGGTATAGTATATACACTCAGTTATCTCCATGCGTGTGATAAAGCTGGATTATCTTGTTTACAGAGGCACGAATAACCTTAAATGAATTAAATGACGGGGACGGTGGCGCCTGCCCGGACAAAAAACAAAGCAAATGACGAACCAATGCTAGAAATGAGCTCCGGTTAAGAGAGCCTTGAAGCCTGAAATAAATAAATATCAGTTCAATGAAATTGTACACTATATGGACCATATTCAGCAAGAAATATATCGTCAGGCATTCAAGTTACTAAAATGGTGGTCAAGCATTTCATTCGAAGTGAAAACATTACTTTTATCTAAAAACACAGTTTTTCTCGGAAAGTAGGTGTTAAATAATATTTGGGAAAGTAAAAACCAAGAATATCTCAAAATCTCTCACAGCCAAACTCTTTGTTACAGTTTTTCTATTGATTATTTATTTATTGAATATATTTGGCGTTAATTTTGTAGAAATTCATTATTCACAATTAAATGAAACTACGTGATGTAGTATTATTTCTACTTTCTTTAATTTCTTTACCACGACCTAGGTTTTGTTGCATTACAACATCTTCAGGTGGGATATTAGCAAAGAATATTTTTTAGTCTTTGGAGTCTGCCAGTTTTATGCATTATTAATGTTAGATCTCTGTACGGAGAATAAATCTATACTTTGTTCATCTTGCTCGTTAAAAATGTTTTCTAGACATATAGTTTAAAATATAGTGTAAAAAAGAAATGAAAGTTTGCTTATTACCCTGATAGGCAACTTAAGTAACACTTTCAGCAGCTCTTTTTTACATTTCGTCTGTAAAAATACTATTCTTATTGTTGTATATAATTCTGTAAATGTTAGAACATAAAAACTTAAACCAACTAACAAATTTGTAATTTACTAGTAATTTTAAAAGAAATCTCTTTGAACTACTGAAAGCAGTAGTCGAGCCAGCCACTTTTCCTTAGACGTCTTTTCAACTACCTTTTTGAAAGCAGTCACTCAGGTGTCTAGTTACTTTGGGGTCCGGTAATAGTACTCCTCGCGATTTGTCCCTTATTCTTGAGAGTAAATGGAAATCGCAAGACGTAAGATCAAGACTATATGGCAGTTGACCTATAATTTCTAAGGACGACGATGTAATATATTCCACTGTTCATCTGATCGAGGGTTCAAAGAAATTTTTGTTATGAAGGAGATCTGTGTTAACTGAGCTTTATCCTCCAAATTTAAAAAAAAATAACAGGGTATTGTTTATAAATTATAGAGTAACTACTGCTTCGTTTTTCAGAATATCCATTGCATATTAACCCGCCTGTATCCGAATAAGATGGCCTTCTTCTTACCAACATTTTGCCCTCAGTTCACATTTGTATGAAACTATTCAGAAGGAAACACGTACTGCGCAGACTGCTACTCAGTTTAAGTTTCGTAACATTGTATACATTTTTCTTCACCTGTCATGGTTTGAGCTTTGGCTACCTGGCCCCTCCGTGGATCCATAATATCCTCCCTCATACAAAAATGTGGACCTTCGGAATTCCCCCAATGGTGTCCTGTATATATTATCTAATGATTCCACTCCACAAGATTAAAATTGTTCTCTTTGCATTGAGGCATTGAGACCTACATTATTTCAAAGACGCACTTTGCCAATACCTTAAATAACTAAATGACGATGCATCGGCGCGAATTGAGTAAATGTTCTATACTATATTGATGCATGCTATCAAAACTACGCGCACCGTTGTGTTTATCGCAGTTAAACAAGTCATACTCCATTGTATGTATGCCAAAACCACAATTACCGGCTAGACTCTCTCTTATTGTAAGTCTTTGCAAACTCGTATGGAAGGCGCCATATCTTGTCAAGAATTGTGAAGTACAATCGTTAGAATTGAGCCAGGAATTCTTCACCTTCTAATGAATATTGGGAATTTTTTTTAGCAATCTCAACTTTAGAATCAACAAAGTTTATCTATTCTTCTAATTGATACATACGATCTTAGAGATGCATCTGTTTTTGATAGTGACCATGCAATAAATCTTCTTCAAAACCCCTGCCTCGAGCCAATTCAAAATTGACCGCGTTTTCCACGATTACAAGAAAGAAGATCCCCTAAAACCGGCACAGCATTTGTCGGGATCACGCATGCTAAACGCTGTAACCTAAGTCCGACTCTTCCCACCTGCTCAGTCCTGACTCACCACGCCAATATATCGAAGTTTGTTGCCATTTAAGTCAATCAGAAGGTCAAAGTTTTAGACCTTAGCTAATCCCAGTAAGTCGGACTATGGCGTGGAAAAGAACCATTACCCTCTCGATAAGGTACCACGTCTACAGCAGAAACCTCACAGATATTTATGGAAAGGGCTCCATTCAATTTATGAACGACAGAAACTGATCGGTTTGCTTTTTTCATTCGTTACTTATAAATGTCCCTTTTTTTTCAATTGTATTTTACTATGAATACTAAAACTGGAAAAAATGGATTGTTCGAAAAATTACTTCTTTATATAATAAGAGAATTGTTAGTTTGTATTTAGATTTGACGCAAATACTATTAATTCTATTCCAATAGAACTTTTGCAATATAAAAGCTTATCATTTTTTGATCGACATTGAGTATACATGAGTACATATAATTTTCATGATATAGTTAATAATGTCAATGTAGTTGGAGAATAGGTAGCTGGTCTGGGTGATTTCATGGCGAATGCTGGCAAAACTATTACTACGTGTACACTTTAAATACATATGAGTAAATTGTAACTGTTCAAAATTTAAAGAAAGGCGCAAGTTAACGTTTATCTACAATTTAATGATGAGCCATGGTAATTATTTCTAAGATTAAAAAATGCATGAGACAAAATTGTTATGATTATATAAATTTATTAATCCTATAAGGTTTCTTCGACAGAAGAAATACATTTTTCGTACTTTGTAATTTTGGTTATAATTTAAGGGAAATTAAAATGTTTTTGTAAGTACAAAAAAGCGGAAAGGCGCATTTTAATTATTTTTATTGTGATCGCGATGTGGTGTGTCCAAAGAGGAAATAGAAGGGAGGGGATGAGTATGGATCAGAGACAAGGGCATCATGTTGCGGTATATTTTATATTTTTTTTTAATGAAATAAAGTCCGGAACTGCGTTTATTTAAGATAATACATATATCGAAAAGTTTCGTTAAATATCTTCATCCAACCGAAAATACCTTGATGCACAAATGATGTACAGATTTCCATATAATGCATATAAATATTGCGCGGGAAAAAAGGACCTCCGCTTCGATCCTACGGTTCCACGTGTTGCGTTATTTTTGGTTGAAAGAGATAAATACATTAGAAGCAAAATATGACAACGGTAAATACAAAGTATACAATAAAATATATTACACTTATGTTTCAAAATAAAAAAAAAAAATATATGTATATATATGTGTATGTATATATATATACATATATATATATATATATATATATATATACATATATATATATGTATATATACACATATAGAGTTAGCTCTTTGTTTAAAATGCATTTAATATTGCCATTCACATAGTTACCATTCCTAAATTGCGAACACCGTATTCCGAGGAAGACCTTATTAGCACACATTTTAATTATTTTCTCAAATTCAATCTTATAGCATACAGACAAAGATCATTTGATCTCTGCAAACATAGGGTAGAGCAATATGTTTAAAATACCAAGCCGGGTGAGCAAGTTTCACAACATTATTAACAGAATGGTGATGGTAAAATAGCTGATTTAAAATTGTGTTTGGTAGGAAATTAACATTTCTCTATTAGTAAATTTTATGTTGGGTTGTAATACGTAATTTTTTATGAAACACAATGTCAGCAATCATGTATAATATAAGTGTTAAAGGATGTCCGTTTCCTTTTTAAAAATGTCTATGGCATAGAATGCTTCTCTTTTTTTTTCGTTTACTATTCTTTATTTTCGGTGATATATCAAGTTTTAATTTTAAAAATGCACAAATATCTATCGAGAAAAAAATCTGGGTTTTGAAAAACAGTTTAGCTACATAACAAATTCCCCAATTACTTTTTAATTATTTGGAAAAAATTATGTTCTACTATAATTTTTGTTGAGAAAAATATTGAAATATTTCCTAATTACTTTTTTTACTTCTTAAAAATTGCTTCTAATGGTTTTTTCTTTGTTTTTCAGGGAGTATTGCCAAAAGTGAATATTTGTGGAATAACTTCAAACAGAATTTTAATATCGTATATCGTCTAGCAGTGTTAAACATGAATATATTTTATTGATCATTACTGTTTCTTTAAAAATAGCAATTACACATTTTGTTTTCAATACTAGTTCATTAGGCCATAAAGTATTCAATACTTAAATTTTATTAAAGCTATGTGGTTTATGATGTAGTATATCTAAGGAAAATTACCCAAAATTTTTACGTTATTGAACCTTTAGACGAAAGTTATCTCCACAGAGTACATACCATATTATTTCAATTGAATGCACATAGATCGCACCTGAATGTATCATAATGGCAATCGCTGTTGCTTTGAAAAAAATGGCTGGTATTGTTTTCCTATACTTATTAATATTACTTTACCATGATATTTAATCACATTTTGACTTTATTTCAATGTTCATGAATTTTTGAAGTTATACTTCTTTAGGCGCGTTATGAAAAAATTATGAGAGTGAAATTTTAAGATTCGTCACATAAAAGTTACATTTTGAAGTTGCAGCGGTTGCAGTCTCGAAACAAAGGCTACCAACAAAATTGAAATAGAAGCTCTATTAGTCGCGCAAGTCATATTCATAGTATTTATTTTCCACATGTTTATAGTGTCTACATTCACACACGTGTTTTAGTTTCATATAAGTGCGATTTTTATATGTGCTGATAAATTATATTCAGTAGTGATTTAAATTCAATATTTTGATTAATATATTTACTATTCGTAAATATTAGTGAAAAAATTGTGTTTATAGACTTATTCAAGTGCTCCAATATAATTGAGGTTATCTATCCGTATGTATTATTTATTGATATAAATTAAAATAATATTATTTAACATAATTAATACTAAATATTATTAAATTATTAATGTTAAATATTTATTATTGGTTATTCAATATTTTAAAAGTAAATAAATAAATTTAATAATAAATTCAATTTGAATTCATTGAATTTAAGTTTCTTTATTTTTTAAATATTGTTATCATTTTCTTACTTTAATATTCACTTTTAATTTTTATCAAAAACTTTTTATTAAATTTGTTCATTTATTTTTATAAATATTTATTATTTCCATTTATTCAATTTAATAATAAATATCGAAAATTAATATTTTAATTTGATGTTTAATTTTAATTTTTATCACAAATTTTTTATTAAATGTTTTATAAAATTAATTTTTTTATTTTGAAAATGTTAAATATATTTATATAGGAAATTAATTAACTTAAATTCAATTTTCGAAATTATTAAATTTATTCATTTACTTTTAAAATATTAAATAATCAATAATAAACATTTGAAATTAAGAATCTTTTAATAATTTAGTACAAATTATGTCCTATATATTTATTATTCTCTAAATTATATTTTTAATAATTGTATATATATGTATATATATATATATATATATATATATATATATATATATATATATATTTATATATAATGAAATTATCAATTTACAATTTTTAAAATTTATTATGAATTATTAAATATTAAATTTAGAAAATTACAATTATTTCTATAACAAATAAATGAAACCTCGTTAGCCAATGATGAGTCGATTAGTATACCAAATTTCAATTGTATAATACAATATAAACGATCAAACGTTCGAGCTGGAGGAGTTGCCATTTATCAGAATATGCACGACACTATGAATATCATTACTCCAAACATTGATATGACTGTAAGACAGGCGGAATTGGCAAGTTCTACAGTGACATCAGTTGGTGAGTTTTGTGCAGGTGAATGCAAAATGGAATATGGCAACAAAATTGTTTTGATGGTAATTTACATTACTCCAAATCAAAAAATGAACGACATCATTCATTTCTTGAAAATATTGTTATGGCCACATACAACAGCTGGAGGAGAATATCTTGGTAGAGGAGAAGACAATATACGGATAATTTCAAGTGGGGACTTCAACGTCAATTTTTCCCGTGAAGATGCTCGTCCACTTATTGATTTCCTCCAAAATTACTTGAATATAGCCATGAATAATAATCCTTTGGTTTCGATAACACGACATGGCACTACCATTGATGCTGTATTTGTACGATATCTCAACGCTGTTAATACAAGACTTTTTGTATCATATTTTATTTATCATAAGCCACTGATAACTGAAGTTCCGATTCAGTCATTACCGGAAGATGCTATGGTAGTGCATATAATTTAAAAATAACATTCGGATAATAATAGAATTTATGTTACCCTTAATGTAAGAAAATAAATATTTATTTATTTAATTTTTCAAATTTAAACTGAACTTTATTGACTGTGTTGACTATCCTTTTCCAGTTCTTTTATTATTTTATTGTAATTTATTATTTGCATAAAATAAAAAAAAAAATGTTTTTAATGATGCCAAAGAAGTATAACTTCTCGCGCGCGTACATAAGTACACACACCCTTTTTTTTCATGTACTTATTTACATTCAGGTAATGAAACATTTCAAATTTATACCTTTGCTTTTCAATAACTATATCAGAACAATATCATAAATTTAGTAACATTATTACAATAAATAAGATTGACACAATTGTCACACATCGGTTCAATCGCCATCAAGCAGTTGAGCAATTATTTGCGGTGCGAAATTGGAAAATTTTAATATAATGTAGGGAAATAATCTTTCCGATTAACTTGGGAATAATATTTTTCCATTTAACAATTTCATTAAAGAAACCTCTGTTCTGCAACCTATGGTAACCCAACATGTCCAAAAGAATAATAGTAGGAAACGCAAAAGGATTAATTTTGTCTCATGAACAAATACTGAATATATATTTTTTAATTCTAAACACCCTAACGTGTATATGACATTAATTCATTTTATCTTACAATGATATCACGCTGGATTGTGATAAATAAAAAAGTGATTAATATTAAGTTATGAACTATGATTTAACAGGTATATGTATTAATTTGTAGGTTATAATTTAATCTATATTTAGATTAAAATTACACAATGGCCTTGTCTGTACGTAAAAATGTAAGGCGACATAATAAAAGAAAGAACCAAAAAAAGATGTTTATCAATTTATTGGTTTACGTATCACGCAAGAACCACAGAAAGTTTCTTCATGGTACATTTTGCAAGGTCTGTGGTACGATATAGGCTTTTATGTCGTAGCAATGAATACACCAAAAAGAAAATATATTCTAATTGGAAATTTAAATACAGAGTACCTTTAATTGAAAACAATAGTATTTTTTTATAAGCACATAAGACGCTAGTGTGTTTGGCTTCCAAACTTACAGCATAATTAAAGTTTTTTCAAGGTTGACTTAAATGAGGCCACGGCCACAGCTAGTACATAATACTTGCGATGTAGAAGAAGCCAAGGTTTAAGACATCAGTGCTACCAAAATATACCCAAATGGTAACAAAATGGTGACTAAAATGGCTTTTTCACGTTTACAGTAGGTTGTCAATGACCGTTTTCGATAACAGTATCTAAATTAAAAGGAAAAAATGAATAAAATGCTTAGGTAAACCTTTTAGGACATGGAAGTAAAATAATAAAAGATGACTTATATCTATTGCTCATTAGCGTTCTATATTTCAGTCTGTTACATTTAAACCTATTTACTGAGTATATACCATCTGCTTAAAATACGTGAATATGATACAGAGGTGACTGATTTTTCATGGATTTACATTGATATATTTGGTTTTAGTAGAAGCGGTGGTTGACAATTTGCTTCTCGACTGGCTATTTCAAAAATGTGATTAAAAAAATTCCAGGTAATTTGTAAATAATTTTGCTTTAAGAGATTATTATAAGTTGCGTTATAATATAATATATTATATTATAATATATAATAAAATATTATAAGTTCCGTTTTTTTGCAAATTTTTACTAAGATAATTTCTAAATTTCTTGAACATATGTCCACACATGCCTTTTGGTGAAATCTTTTCTTAACTACAAGGAGATAATACAATTTTAACTCATTTATACTAAAAATATTAGCCTGGGATATCAAGCATTTAGAATTTTTTAACCGTATTATTAATGCAATGGTAACTTTAAGGTGCAGAATTAAACAAAGCGTTAAAGAGTAATAAACTACTCTCTTTAAGCACTCACTGTTATCTTAAATAATTTTATTCCAAAGTTTTGAAAGTCGCTAATTAAAATTTGATTTTTAAATTGCACTATGCTTTATCAGGGCTATTAAACCTTAAATACCACAATGTATTGGCTCAGGTTAACTACCGTAATCATTTATTTCGAATTATATATATTCAGTGAAGTACGTATACCTAATCACATAATTTTTTTTAATAACCAGCATAGCTTTTGCTACTATAAACGTAAAAGTTAACTTTCTGATTTTTGGTGGTGTTTATCGTATCATGATAATTCATCAAATTCCTTAAAATCTCATCATAATACCATTCTTAATATAATAATGCAGCCACTATTTGTTTAAAGGTATCTCGTAGAAAAGACAGTTAAATAGATTTTGATAACGGTTTCAAAACTTAGTAGATTTAAAGGTTCGCAAGGTTTTTTATTCACTTAGCCTTTTCAAAGAAAAATCGTGCAATTTTTAGGTGGTTGATAATTATTTATTTATTAAATTATCTTCAAATATCCGTTTCTGTTTGAAATTTTTATTTTACGTTAATTTACACTTTTCTTTAAATACCCGTCAATAATGTAAAATGGTTGCTTCGATAACAATAACTTATGTGAAATATTTTCTTAAGATCTTAAGCTTTAAAAGATCTTAACAGCACTTTTAACACAATCGTTACTTCAAAATGCGCAATTAAACAAAGCGCCTTACACTAATGTATCTCTCTGTTGAAACTATCGCAGCCCATTATCTAAAGTCATTTGCTCGCTTATGTGTTTAGGGTCGTTAGCTAGGACTAAGGATCTTAATTCGTGCTATGCATGTTCACGGACACCAAAACTTAACTGTCACGGGATGTTAGCTCCCGCTTACTGGTGAAGATTACTTATCGCCGATTTAATATCCACATTAACGCGCTTATTTGGTTTTGATGATTATGGTATATACGGAACGTATATAAATTTACATCACTTTTATTTTGAATTTTTTCCCAAAGTTAATAATCGCATAAATGTTTACAGTTAAAAAACGTTGAAGCCTACTTATTTTTTTTCCTTTAAATATTAATTTTTTTCATTCATCAGATTGTTCATTTTTATTTATAAGTAAAATGAATGGTTTATGATACCTGAAGTGGTACATTCAGGAGATTAACGAAACTTTTGATTTAAAACTGCTTAGTACAGCTAAAACGATGACGTCTGTTAAACATTAACATATTCGTGATACGTGCGTTACACAATTTTAGTGTGACACTTTTTCTGACTCAGGCATCGCCGAAGAATATTTACTTCAAAAGTAACGTTTTTTTGAGTTTTTCCAAAATGTCAAATATTGGCCAATCATTACTAAAATGAAATTAAATAACAAAAAACTGATTTTAAAAACGAAATACCTTTCTTAAATATATTAAAATGTATAATTAAACTCGACACTAGAAATGTAATTTTTCATTCTTAACCGTACTTGTAATTAATACAGCCTCTGAGAAAGTGCTTTTCAAATAACTTTCTCTTATAGTTTTCGTGGTTACAAAATATGTACAGTGCGGCCGCAGCTTAAGTTTAAATACTCGATGCGGTTTTGCGTATCTAGTCGTACATCATTTCTGCTCTTCGCAAATTTCAAAAAAGCGCAAGCTTATCACTTATTTAGAGAATCTTGACTTTACTCTGTGAATCTTAGATTAAAAATAAATTGAAAATAAAATAAAATTTTTTAAACGGAAAATGTGGATTAATTTTTTAATTTTTATATTCATATCTGATATGATAAACGTGCATGGTAGTAATTTTCCATTAAAAATTAGAAGGAATAATACTTTTTATGTACTTACTATATTAATTTCAATGATTAAAAAACTGAACTACGGTAGATAAATCTACAAAAAAAAGAAAAATCGCGTTGAAATTCAGGCGGTTATTTTAAAGTTATCATAAATTTTTGTAGGTACACTTACATATATGTACTCTAGCAACATCGCTTAAAGTTGATGTAATTAAATCTAGTTACATATTCGTATGAGAACAAGCATTACAAAAAGTTATGCTTCATTAAGCTTAGGGCAATACAAGGACAAAAAACGATGGTAAAATCTTTTTCTCCATTTAATGCTACAAATAAATCAAACAGAATACGTTGCTACAATAGTCACGGTAAAATAATTAATCGTAATTCTACGATAAAGGTATGAGCAGCGTAATTATAGACAACTTCGTTCTCTTAAGAGTTTGTAAATTCATCATGTATAGGCGCTTATACTACTAATTTTCATTATTTATCAGCTTATGATGTGCATATCCTCACGTTATGATGTACATATGTTGCGATAATGCTTGAGATGGCAAGATATTCATCATAGTTTAATCTTCATAGGTTATGTCCTCAGTATGTGTTTTGTTTAGTTATATCAATGCGTTCAAGAAATTAACCTTTCTAAAATTGTGTGCGTTAAATTGACCTTCCTAATAATATATTATTATAATAAGCCTAAAGTCTTTTAATGCTGGTACAAATGGGTACTTATCCATTTTTTCATTAGTATTTCACTTCTAATTACAAAGGGAAAACTTTATGCGACATAGACCTAATATCATAATAGTAGTGTTTGTACTGACTTTCTTTACAATATTTTAGTGCATTCTTTGTTTACACAATATATTTTTAACGCTTTATTGTTACAATTATATTGTACTTAATATAAACCAGGTTGACATTGATTAATGTCGAAAGATGAACAACTTGTGTAAAGTTAAGATATAAGGAATGCCATACATATAACCTAACGCTAAACTTTAAATTTAATCTTTATTAGAAATCCATGAAAGAAACTTAAAATTAGGTGACAAACCATCTTATGTCAGTCCGATCTGTATATATAATTCCATATTGGGTATGATGCTCTTTTATATTCATTTCCAATACACCTGCGACTAAAAGCATTCAATATATTTTCAAATTCAATTTAAAATTTTAATTCTAAATATTATTTGGTATTTTTTTCACTGGCGGCATTATTCCAACAACACAAAACAAGATTTTTACGTAAACAAACACAGTGAGCAATTGAATAACAACAGAATTGCGTAAAGCAACGAGTGCGGTACTCCATTCCCGCCGCATCCCTCCGACGCTTTCGCCTGGTGCAATGGTGAAGTTCGCTTGCCGAGTACGTGTGAGATGCCCGCGCGGCACGTCACTGGCTGCGGCCCGCCACCGTTCCTGCGTAATGCAACACAGTCTCAATGGAAAGTACTAAAATAACGCTATAAAAATAGCGTTTTATGATTTGCATATGCAAACATGCTAATGCATATAATCCGATGTCTAATTATAAGTCACTAATAATAAAGACTACCTGTCACAATAAATATTAATAATACTTAATATAATTAAGCACACGGGGAATTATATATTTATATACTCTTTAAGGAACACTAACTTCGTAATTTTTACCTTCAGTTGTTACTAAACACACTCAGTTGTTACTAAGTACACTATCAAATATTATAAATAAAATATTTTTGAAACGGTAGCTAATCCTTTCAAACGCTACCCCACACTATACAAGGAACCATTATATTTTAAGTGCTTAAATATGTTTGACTAACTATTGAGATAGGTATGCTAAGTTAATAGGCTTTAATATATTTTCCCTGTTAAGTTACAAATTCCAAAAAGAATTAGTAATTTAGATGACCTAATGTAATTCGTGACGATAGATTTATTCTTTTGACGTAATTGTTAAAATTTATAAATAATATTTTAATGAAGTAGATTAGATTCTATAGTAGGGACTGGACAAATATACTCGTTCGTATGGTGCATGATTACGATTACGTGGGAGAATTTATTTTGTACTAAATATTATTGTGAAAATATTTTTATTTAAAATTTGCAAATATATTAAGAATGTAATATATACGCGTTTGCGGACATAGTTATGTTGATTTTTGAATTATGGTTTGAAATTTTATTTTATTTTTTGCTCTCTATTAAATGTAAATCTTTAAATTATTTGTTTCATTTACATTAAAAAAAACAGTTTACTTAAAAATTCAATTTCATTTATATAACGCCAGTTCATTTTCGGCGGTCGTCTTTTATTTTATTTTGATTATATTAATGATGCAGTTCATAAAATGTCAATAATTAAGTGGCAAATATATTAGTACTACCAAGATAATGTAGCTCATCCGTTAATAGCTGGCCTAGTGTTCAAAAAATATTTAAATGTTAATATTATACTAAAGTAATACAAAACTTAAAGATTTGCAGCCCACAAAACGTAAAAATATTTTTAGTTCTTTAATTTGGTATTAAAGCCCTTATTTTCTTAATATCTGCTAATAATATTTTAGTAGTTCTAAACATAATTTGAATGAAATGAAATGAAATGAATTTTCTTTCAAGTTATTATTATATGACAAGGATTTATCTTAACATCTCTTAAATTATGATAATTAAAGTACGACAAAAGTAATTAGGTTTAAAATTTTTTCATGCAGTGAAGATTTCTGTAAGAAAAGGCCATCTCCCTTCACCATATAAGATCTTCAACATTCTCAACCCAGCCCTGTCATCTATTTTAAAAATTTCACGTGTTCATCTACCTGGGGCTATTCCTACTTACCGTTAACCTCTTGGATTATTCCAGTTTGTCACTCCATTGGTCCATTTCTTATTGATCACCCTTATCACGTCTCCAGTCAATTTCAATATCAATTTTTGACAATAAATTATAATATTAAATCTAAAGTTTGTTTGCATTTGTTAAATTAGCACATATGAAAATTTTTCTTTCAACAATTTTATACCCTGTAATATTACTATCAGTTTCACCAAAGTCAGACACTCATATGATTTATTTAAGAAAATAATGTTAAAGTCGAATAAATAGGAAAGCTTTTTATGCCTTTTTGAGAACATCTTGAAATAAATCAACACGTGAAACCGTAATGATAACCGTATGGTAAAGAGGTTTTTATGATATTTATAAAGAAATTTATTCAATTATTTTTATTTGATTGAGGCGCTACTCAAGATGAACACGATTTGTTACAATTTGATTTTTATGTAAAAAATCATTTAATTTTTCTAGATTTTATTAAGAGATCTTTGTGAATGCGAAGTGTATTCTAGATAAATCAATTTGAAAATCTGTCATTTTTTGCAAAGCAACGAAGAACGAGATAATGTTCAAAATAAACATTAAATCATTTTCAGTTTTTTGTTCAATGATATTTATTCATTTTATAATTCTTCAGTAATAAAAAAATCAATCAAAAATAAAAAAAAGGTACACCATTTTGCCTTCATAAAAATTTTATTGGAAACCCAAAATTTACTGAAAAACCTTAACATATATCATAATCACAATGGAGGTGTGGCGTGCCTTTATATATTTATATGCCCCTAAGTGTATACGAAAACTTTCGGTCGTGAGTTTTACTACGACTTAACAGGTTTTTAATTATATTACTGATTCCTCAAGAAAATTACACTATAGTGGTCAAATCAAAAACTTCACTTGATTTTCCACATCAGTACACTTTGTAATGCATTATATATCGAGCAAAGTCAACGTGTATTATTTTCACAGTATGGAAACGATTTACATACATTTTGAATGACTGAATTGTTCCTTTGAAGATTTGAATCTGTAATTCCTTATCACGACGAAACAATTACCAATTAAAAAATTATTTCATAAAAACAAGATTTAAAAAGAAAAAAATTCTAAGGAAATTTTGACCAAAGTGTCAAAGTATATACTCATATTCAATGAAGTGCAACCAGGCGTCAAATTAGTGAAAAGCCGTTGAAGGTTCAATAGGAAACAGCTAACCCGTAGAGATTATCTTCAAAACAAGATTGATAGTTAAGCAAGCAAGAAACCTAATTTTGATCTTCAGAATCCTCTTGACAACATCAACTTCACGCTCTAAATTTATCGAATGTAATGGTTGACTAGAGAAAATTAATTACGTGGTATCAAGGTTGAATGACAGTTTGTAATTGGGTATAAAAGCAAATAATTTTTAAAGGTTGTAAGAACCTTGAGTTAATTTGAAATTGACAGGTGATTTCGTACCAAACGGTTTTCACAAAATTTGCTTTAATTGATCTTATTTCATCGTTTAATTCGATGAAATATTTTTCTAATATCATTATTACCTACAAAAGGCTGTCCAAATGAAAGTTACAATACATCGAATGTTTTTGTTTCGTTCAATAAATTCGCAAGATGTACTTCTTCTAGCAATGTACATAGATATATAAGTGACGTTTAACATATTCTACTACTATCTGCAATTCCTCCATTCATTATTTCAATGTATCTTTAACGACTTACGTAATATAATTAAAAATTAATATTTTCTATTGCATTACTATTATTAATAATAAAAAGTACATATTTAAAGAAAAATAATATTATATTTATTTACCTTTAAATTTCAAGCGTGTATTTCATGTCCTTAAGTTAATTTTTACGTTTGTTAAAGGATTTAATTTATTTATCATTTAATTTTTAACGCATTGAGATGACAAACTTACTTGAAAAAAATAATTGTGAACTGAAATAAATTTAAATAATTAAAAAAAATAGTGTTTTATGGCGTAGAAGTTATCTATCGTATATTACGTATCGTACTATGTACACCCCTCTTGTGATATTGTTGTTTTTGATTTGCGAAACTTTTGCCTTAATAATTTAATAGACGATTCAAAATTATTGGTTAGAATTTAATTTTAATTGTTATCCTTTTGAGATTGAAAAGGGAGAATTTTTTCGTTATTTTTCTTTAGTCATTTAACAAATATTTTGATAATTAATAAAAACTGGAGTACAAATATTTAGTATGTAGTATGATATCTGTATATTTTGCATTCATTTCATCATTTACTGGCTCAAAACGTTTTCAAATATTTAGTATTGGTTATGGTGCACAATTAAATGAAACTACATTATATAGTATTATTTCCACTTTATTTAAGTTTTTTACTACCAACCACCCAGGTTTCGTTGCATTGTGTCTTTAGGGCAATTAGCATAAATAGGCTCTTGAGGCCTTTTACGTTAGAATAAGTAAGAAACCATTTATCCCATGACCGATAAATAAAAGAACGGAAGTCCGCAGAATGCTAACAACCAAAATCTGCATGCATCAACACCTGCTAGAGATGAGCAGTCTCTGACGAATTCAGCAAACTAACAATATATATTGACAACGAATTTAATGATTTGAAGGAGGCAAAAAATACCAATTTACGAATAAATGTCGAAAAATTAATAGACAACCTGAAAGAACGTATAAACTTTATGTAAAACACATTTCATAAATACAAAATGATCTTGAAAGAACAATCCAAATTAATTAGGGAGCTCAAATTAAAAAATCAATATATTCGATTGCAATATCATGAATTGTAAATAAAATCTTCACACTGTTAAACAACAATCAAGCTAAAACAATACAGAGATCCAATGGTACAAGAAACACACAACAACAAATCGCTCCGCAAATCTCGTCAACCTCGCGAATTTTCGTCAATTGTAAAGTGTGGATTGCAAGAAAATAACGTAGTTGCAGTATATATAGTAGCTAAGATATGTATAGATAATAAAAGATCTAGATCACTCATCTTAAAATTGTCTAGTCAAAGACGTCGTGACATATTCTTAGCTGCTGTCTAACACTTCAGCAAATAAAATCCTTAAGAAAAATTGAACTCTTTTCAACTGGGGATCGGCGTAAATACAACTACATGCCGTGGCGCTTATTTTCGCAAAAGTAAACACGTTTAAGTGGGAGCATAATGGCAGGGTGTACTTAGGAAAATATGTACATGCACCAGGTCATGTCATAAATACTACTGAACAAGTTATTAATAATTTTTAATATTTTATTATTGTGAAGTTTCTCTTACTAAACGTATATTCTGTAAGAATTAAAAAGTTTTATGATCAAAATTACGTATTTTTTTTAGAACTAATAAATAATAAATGTAAGGTAATAACTCTAAATCAAACATCGTTGCATCGCTTCATTTATGACTCCGAGCTTTTCTACAAATGATAGCAAGTGTTTATACTGTTCACTAGCAGTAATTACACATAAGATTTACACAAATTATTACATAATTCATTAAATCATATTGAAATTTAAAAAAAAAGTTTAAGTTAAGAGAGAGCGGATAAATTCTATAGGGAAATGGAAATAATTTCTATGTAACTTAAGATAAGGTCGGCTTAATGGATTACATTTAATCTTTCAAATTCAAAAATTGTAAGAGGCAATGTAAAAATGTAGTTCTTTATAAGACACAATTTTGTTAAGGCAGTCAAACTGGGTTAAATCTGTAAAAGAACCGTAACTGCTCCCCAAAAGTTGAACGTAACTTTTCCACTGCAGTAACGTAGGTTCGTAGCTTCTCGTCTTGCAACTTTAACCCTATTTACAAAGTTTTGTCATAAAGAGTTGAAAGTGAAAGTCTACGTTTATTTTCATTTCACCTTGGTATAAGAGCAATATTTTAAACATTATATGTTTGTTCCAAAGGGAACCCGAACTAGTGAGTTGTGACTTAGGCGTTTGTGTAAAAACGCTTGTCGCATTACGAAACAATTCTACTGATGCCGGTAATTACTGTTATTAGAACGCAACGATTGCCAGTTAGAAATTTAATATAATTTGGGAGCCAAAGCAAAGTTTTTGTACTTTAATAAAAAAATTAAGGAGAGTAAAAAAAGTCTTTGGTAGTTAATTAGTAGTTTTTAATATATTGTCTAAAATGAAACTAAAATGCATTTTCCAATTTCTTTAAGAAAATTCAAAAGAAGAAAAACAATACAGTTTGAAATTGCAAAATGAACTGTTATTGGGGAGTATATTAATATACACAACAATTACCACTTTTATTAAAATTATAGCTTGATATCAAAGGAGCATACTGTCAACTAAGATTTCCTCATATTCTTGGAATAAAAGTCGCCAAATCTTGTTATTCAGATATGCCATATTTCCCAAAGAAAGACGTGTTTATCTCTTAATGAATATATCATCAAAGACCAAATATCTAAAGGATTTGTGATGGGCTTTGCAATACAAGATTTGTATGCCAGTCCCTTCATGGCCGGTATTCTATTTTTCAATGTAACTAAACTCTTAAACAGCTGAAATAATTGGAATTTTTAAGCGCATGAAACACTCTATGGCTATTTTTAAGACAGAACAACCGATCAGCAGATCAAATAAAATTTTGTTAACAGGTATTACGCATTTTTTGGATTCATATTCTCATTAATAAGATGAAAGCGGTTAAAACCCTTTTGGAGGAAGTAATCAACATATTCATTTTCAGTGGATATTTTGCATTGCACTGAATTATTTTCATTAGCTTACCGGGTTCATCTCCTAAGTAACTTTGTGGTAAACAACGTTTCGTCTAAAAAGTATAAATTGACCTTTTATCTATGAAGATTTTCTCGTCCTTTTCCTCTTAAAGAAATTAGCTGCAAAAATATTGAGATGACAACAGTTAAGATTTTGCAAACATTTGCTAGAGAATTACGTATGGGAGAGTTAGATGTGTATGCAATTCATCCGTTTCGGAATTTTTAATAAAAGTAAAAAACATATCCAACCTTTATCAATCATAATTGTCAAAAATCTCTATGAGCGCTGTCTCTTAATGACCTCAAAATTTGCACTGGCTAAGTAGTTTTAAAAAATTTGTTAAAAACTTTTAATTACAAATATTAATGAAAGTGAAAAAATAATGGATAACGCACATTTATTATTTTTCAAGTTAACTTAACACTACTTGCGAACGCTATGGATCCAAAGGTTGCTCCCGCATACATTTAGCATAGACTTAAAGCATGATTTGACTCTTCTACATCTACACAACAGGACGGAAAAGTAATAGCACAAATTTAATTTGTACTTGGTCATCTTTATGGTTCCTTAAAGAAAAATTTAATCGTTATAATTCTTCCCCTCCTATTTCCAAATTAGAGATGAAAAAAATACTGAAAATTGATTTTCACAACTATATAACTTCAATAATTCTGGAAATATCAAAAAAACTTAAGAACGTCGAGAAATATCAGATTGAAATGACCAGACGTGTATGTTTATAGATTTGCTTAAGATAATTTTATGAGAATTATTAAAATATATTCTACAATATTGAATTATAAAAAAGTACAAAAAGTGAATCAAAATAGCAGACCCAATTGTCGGAGTATTAGAATATTTTTTCATCTACCGGTGACTTTTGTAAGCACATGTGGGTACAAAACAATAATTTACAAATGATTTAGTGAAATCTAAACCTAACCCCATTTGTACAGGGTCTGCATGCAATTAATCATTTTTATCATACATAATTTACTTATACTCATTATATTTTTAGGTTTACATATGTCCTAAATATTCACAACGGCTTTTTTTTTTATTTTCTCTACTTTTAATGTAACCCTTCGCCATAGCGTATATCATAATTTTTCTTGCAAATTTACGTAATATATGAATGCTCGCTTCAGCCGAAAGTGTAGACTAAATGTTTCCTAAAATTATTATCAACTAATTTAAAAACTTTCCTTCTCCATTACATTGCAAGGGAGGAAATCTAAATACTGTCATTACACTTGTAGTTACTTTGAAAACAAAAGTAACTAAGTAACACCTTGATAATAACAATTATAGTATTTTTCAATCTAAAGGTTAATTGAATTTGTTTCATATATTATTCATGGCGGAGAGAAACTTGTTTTGTCAAAATCCATATATGAACATATATTTTTTATTCATTCCTCTATGTATATTTGCATCCATAAAGAGATCTTAACAGTTTCAATGGTATATGTAGGTGTTATATACACGTTTTCATTCTCCAAGAGGCATAAGTTCACTTTAGTAGAAGTTAATTTTTGAGTGTTTTTCTTTATTCTAATAAAAGAGAGTATAGCCTAGAATTTATTTTGAATACGTAAAAATATACAGAATTCATTTTGAATACGTAAAAATAGCAGTTCCGAATATATCACGTAAACAAATTTTGTTCCGCTAAACTTGCCTACTTCAGCGAGCCACTTTTTAGAAATTTTTGGACGAAATTCACATTATTTGCTCTTTGTATATAAATGACAACATAAAGTATTAAATACTAAATAAAATAATCAAGGAAATGCAAAAAAAATAAGTAGGAAAAAAAACTACACATAATTGCAAGAAATAATAGTAAAACACCGACAGACACGGCCGTCCAACGAATTTTGGAAAAAAATATAGGGATAGTATCCAACTGCTAGTTCGACACTATCAGTGTTAAAAATTAAAAAGATACAGAATTTCTTAACCATAAATTGCCATATAACTAAAAGTTTAAAATATCTCCTGAATTTTACTCGATAAAATCATTTACTCATAGCGCGGAGCCAATAAAAAATAGGTTGATTCAACTTAAGAAGCGAATTTTATTTAATTTTTTTACACAATTAAATGAAACTGGGTCATGTAGTAGTATATCTTATTTATCTAAATTCTGAACCACGATCAAGGTTTAGTTATATGACAACATCTTCAGGAGTGCAATTTGAAGAGTAAATTTTACACATTTAGTTTCTCATCTCTGGTCATCCAAACTTTTATGAAAACGTGAGACATGCTTATTGTCCTTTAAAGTTGCAACGATCAGGGAGAAGAGAGAAGGGGTAAGAAGGTCCGCATAAAACATAAGCTGAGAAACGTTATCGCACAAGGAAAAACGAAATTTTCTTATGAATATGAATGAATTATTTGATAATTAATTTTGAATATCGATAGAGTCACTCACTAATAGAGACAAGGGCTAGTTGTAAAGCAATGTCAGTCTTAATACGTCAGTAAGTGAATTCAATTTTTATAATAAATAGTAAATTTTATAGCTAAGCAGAAAATTTGCTGAAAAGGAATAAATGTTTTTTCTGACGATTTTATTCGCATTGTCTGGTTCATTCAATGTGGAAATATTTGCTTTTCGCAGCTGAAAAGATCTTAATTAAATAAATTTAGGTACAGAAATGCTTTCAATCAGGCGGAGAAAATTTTCAAGAAATTTCCCTCGATTTCTCCTCAATCTCGGGATTTTATTTATTTCCAATAACAGGTTTGTTTCTTTACAATAAGCTTTATTAGCAAAAAACTAGTTAATGACATCTTTTAAAACTAACTTGAGTTTTGAAAAATACCGCCTTTTTTAAATTTTCAACAAAAAATGTGAAATCTAAATTTCTATACAAAAATTTGCATAATAGCGGAGTTATGGGGTAGACAGACATATTATAAGTGTCACGGCAGGAAATATTGCTTCTCTTGTAATTAATGACTTAATCTACTGTTGATTATGTATTGCGTGTTGATTTCAACATTCAATACTTTTATTATTAGATAAAAATATATGATGTAGGCTGCTCACAATAATTTTACGGCTTTTTAATACGATTTAAACATTAGCTTCACTTGTGGGTCAATTTCCATCAACTCCTAATTGTTGAACCTATTTGAAACTTTGGAAATATATGCAATTCACAGTAAAATAACAATACGATATTACCGAGTCGATATGTTGATGTAGGAGAGGATGGACATGGGAACTTCTCAATGGCTAATAGTAAACTCGTCGAATTTGGCCAGTTTGAGTTATATTATTGTGTTCTTTGGTTATCTATGGTATGCAAAAGTTTTTGCTGATCGTGAAGATAGGTAGTTATGAGAACTTCTGAATGGTCAACCATGAACCCATCGAATTTCGGCTCACTCATCATAATGTTGGTTGCAAAATACTTTTTTCTAACTACATATTTTAACAATTAAATGAAACTACGTGATGTAGTATTATTTCTAATTTTTTAAATTTCTTCACCACGACGTAGGTTTCATTGTATTACAACATCTTCAGGTGGGCTATTAGCACAAATTAACCTGAAGATGTTGTAATACAACGAAACCTAATTCGTAGTAAAGAAAATAGAAATAAGACTCCATCACGTAGTTTTATTTAATTGTGAACAATGAATTTCTATAAAATGAATGCCAAATATATTCAATATAAGTTTTAACTATTTAATGTTAATATAATATATTATATATATATATATATATATATATATATATATATATATATATATATATTGAATGTAATAAATAGTACCAGATTATTCGTATTCATTTGTTTAAAATATAATTAATTTTTGAAATAAAAACCCAATCCCGAATAATAAATGCTTCTAAATATAGCTAATTATTTATAAAATCATAATATAGCTTTTCTATCGTTTTAATTTTGATAGTCCTTACTTTGGAATTCTTTTGGTAAAAAAAAACTGCAAATGGAACTAAATAGTTTTAAAGCTCCAAAGAATTTCCTACAAATAAGAAGCTTGTTATTTCGAAATCATGTAGCCAACGATCGACAGGTATGCAGAAACAGCATTGATGCTAAGTAAAAAATAATTGGATATTAGATAAATAGAATTGAATATTATTAAATACCCTATCCATAAAGCGAAACTTTAAGCATATGTGTCAGCAAAAATATAATCCCAATCAGGTGTGTATTTACCAGGGTTCTGTATTTAAAAGGAAAAACGGAACCCCCATGAAGGCACTCTTGTGCCAACCTATCAACCAACCGATTTTCACAAAAATCACAAATTTATTCGCATGCTATAAAACGTCGATCACATGAATTTTAAATTGATTTTTGCCTTCCAAATATAAACTAATTTTTTCGAAACTTTTCCTAAAACTCGACCGTGCTCAGTTGGCATGAGCAAATCTTCTTAAAAACAGGAACATCATATTCTTTTAAAACAAAACGCTCTTTGCTCAAGATCCTGCTTGATTGTGGGCAACAGACTTGCTGAGTGTACAAAAAGTAATGTTTGTGGGAGTTCCTCCAATTATGGTTTGGACTGTTTTTATCTTTTAAGTAAATCTGAACGTAAAAAAAATACGTAAAATCCTATGATCTGCTAATCGAATATTACATCTGGATAATAGCACTTGGGGATATCGGTCAAGCAGCATCGCTACCAGCTCTGCATATAATGGAGACTGGAAAACGTAATATCGAAAGTACCGGAGTGCGTGAATTTCTGGGAGCAAATACTATGTAAAACGTGTGGTTTTTAATAAAATGTTTCTTATTAAAACTTAAGAAGTTACTCTGATAATGTTGTTCTTTTGCCTAGTTTAATTTCAGGCAAATAAATAAAAAATGCAAGAATTGTCTGAACTCTATTTAAAGACCCCCAAATACTTTCCATCTCTTGAGGTTAGAGAAACTTAAGTTAGGCTTATATCCAAAATTAAAATGGACCTATAACAGGCAATCATAAGGTATGTAATCTTGCAACATTAGTTACCGGAATATAGAGAAACTTTTTACTGGAAAATGCTTTAACTACAGTATTTATGACTCTATATAAATTTAAAAATAAGAGAAAAAATTTGTCTATAATCACCTTCCACTTTCCAGGACTTCACACACAAATACGTATATTTATCTATATTTATATATATATATATATATATATATATATATATATATATATATATATATATATGTATATATATCAAGTTTTAACTTTAGTTTCACTCACTTATTATCGAAATCTACACGGTATTTCCGGTAGTTCTATAATCTTGAATAGGAGGGCTTGAAGCCTAAGTAAAGGAGAATGTCCAAAATCAACGAATACTAGCTTTATATATTTCATAGTTTTTAATTTAACGCCTGCTCATATTAAATAGGCAATATATTTACGTCATGGAAAATGATATTTTTAAATAGTTTAATTAAAAATTACTATGTTCTTTTAAACATTCTTATTTCAAGTTTTACTATAGAATTTTTTCATAAGTTAATAAAGTCAAAATTTGCAACGAGTATTAGTTTTGTTGGGAACGTGCGACATACACGTCTTAATATAATACATTTGTATGAAGATTTAGTATATAATTATAATTTATCCATTAGCAAATATAAATTTTGTGTGAGTTATTTTTTAACTTGTAATAAGCGTGGCCATACTTTTTATTAAAATATTTCTCTAAAGCGGTTCTTCTTTAGTACATTGATTTAAGTGCTATATTTTAATATGTACATAAATTTCACATTCACACACAGACAATGAGACTCGTTGCCATATTCACGTTTGCAAACTTTAAATAAATATTAGTGAAATTAAATTTGTAAATAAAATTCATAATTTCAAGATATAATGAATATCTTGAAATATATAGAGAATATTTTAATAAAAGTGCTGATATCAGTGAATTACTTATGTTTTCTTATACCTTTGATCGAAACGTAGAGAAGAGTGCATGACGTTAGTTTTTATTTAATGCAAAATATATCTCAAGTTAGCTTTTAAAATATTTTTAGGTTACTCACATTTAAAAGACAATGAAATAATACAGTAATATATTTCGAACATTGTCAGATCCAAACTATTGGTAATATCATGAAGAAAGAATTGATTTGCAAAGTATGGTGTAATTCAATTTGATACAAATTTTTAAACTTATTTTAATGACATATGAACAATATGAATAATACTCCATGTAATATTTTTTAAAGCTTAACTTTGAAAATTGGTAGTTTCAACAATAATTAAGGTTTTTCCCTACGCGAAAATTTAATTCATAACATGCGTAATAAAAAATTATTACAAACCTAAGAAGTGAATTTTTACATACCAAGTAAACATTTAAAAAAATAAAATATAAACTAAATACTTCCAAGTAAGTTTTTCACATGTCTTTGTGAAATAAAAACTTTAGACTCCGATGTATTTTCCATTTTCAATTACGTAGAAACAAATTTTGATCATAGAGGCTAACGGATTGAATATTGGTAGACAAGATTCTTTAATCTAAAAGAATATTAATAAACTAAAAATGAAATTAATTTTTACTTTTCATTTATACATATATTGCATCAATAATTCTCCGATGTAAAATAGTTATCTAAAAAATTACCCAAGTTGATACGTACCCATCTAATGATAAAAATTATAGTTATAGCAATCTTTAAACTAAAACTTCATTACGTACTAATATTAATACAAGTCCATTAATACACTTACGAGTACGTATGTTCATTTTACTAAATAACATTTTACTTATCGTCGTCGACAAAACGTAGTCGATTAAACTGAACGATGCTTAAGTAAAAGGGCTCTAATTAGAAGTGATAACTTGAGTTCCCTTTTATCGGAGAGGAAAAGCCAGCTCACGTGCGCGCCTCAAATAAATTGACTTTATTACAACGCGGAGTAAAATATTTCGATTACTAGGTATTTACTTATTAAATAATTTCAATAATCTTAAAGAATAAAAAATGATATTAAGTGCCGTATTATATAGTTTGAAGCAGCAAGTGGTTAAAAAATATGGAATTTTTGGCTTCCTATGTTTTGATTGATTTCTTAAGAAATAAATTATGGTTTTTGAACTAACATTTATTTGTTATAATTTACTAGTTCGAAATATGTTGACTTGTTTGGATGTCATATTTTTTAATGGACTTTATTCACATCTAACATTGTTACTCGGGTGATATTATCGTACGTCAATAATACAGATTTTACCTTGAAATTAGTTTGGATGTTAGACATATTTCTGATTAAAAAAATGTAAAAATAAAAGAATAATTAACCAAAATAATATCTTGTGTGTTACGTTTTACAAACGGCAGAAAATTGTCGCACTATGTTGTTATTATAAATATCCACGGGTCACACGTAACTTTTTAAATATTTTCGTAACTGCGTTGACATTTTGATGACAATAGTTTACTGAACGAATTTAAAAGTTGAAATGTTACCTGTTTCCATCTTCAAAGTAACTTGTTTCCACTCTTATACGTGTCCACTCAATACTTATTACGCATGACAATTTGAAGGCTGAAAATTTAATTTATATGAACATTAACATTTCTAGGCTTGCCTTTGGCTAAATTGATTTAAGTTTTTTAACAGGAGTCATTAACATAATAAATTATATTTCTAGTTAGTGGCTGAGGTAGAAATGGAAAAAAATATATTAAACCGTGTAATTTTTCATCCGTCACTTTTTATTTGGATTTTTATCTTAACGCTATAAAAAATCATAACTTAGGATAAGTTATGATTTTTTATAGCATCATTTATGAAAGTAAAAGTAAAAATAAAAATGTAATTTTTCATATTCATCTTGCCTCGCGCTGATGGTTTCAACGCTCAAAACGAAGCGTCACGACACACGGGGCTGCAGCCATACGTTAGACCGTACCTCTATCCTGACTGACTTAGACCTTTGTTTCAGTTTTTTCGGAATTTTCCTAATGTTTCATTTGACATTGTCTTCTATCTTTTACAATATGAGGCCGCCACTGTTTGGTACCTCTGGTAAGTGCAGCTAAGAAGCTATCCTAGCGAATATGAAATAGAAAACAAATTTGAATTCGGATTGGGTTGAAGACCTATCGTTTTAATATGAGCATATTACCCTATAGTATAATGCTTTCACTTCAGATAAATGTCTTTCAGCTCTACATATTTTTAAATTGCTCTATGGTATGAATATATTTTTGCGATTATCAAATACTGGTTTATTAATATATTGTTTCAGAAAATAAGTAGGCACACACATTATTAAGTTTAAATAATAAAACTTGAGTGATATTTAACACTTCTGAAGAAGAGGTCCCTAATTTGATCATTTTAATATAATATTTTAACAATTAGGATCGTGACGTATGTATTTAACTGCCGTATAATATTACTACTCAAAGTCACTTCATACTTTATTACCGTTGCCGAGAAATCGTACCGTGACACTAAAAAGTTCGAGTTATCTTTAACTTTAGACTTTCACGTTTGCCCAAAGTTTATAGAACAAAGTAAATTAATTTAAAACTCTGTTTTACCATTAAAACGAAGAATTACGACGCACTCCTAGTTAACAGTAAATACGATATTGTAAAAATATGAAAATATCTCCAAGAAAATAATACGTACATTGGACAATACCCAAAAGATACTTAAGTTCGTTTATTAGAAAGAGCAACACTCCTTTATACATTCATCATGTTACTTAAAGGAATTATACAAGATAAATTGAGTTTGATATTTCACGAACTGGGCACCACAAATACAAATTATTTACAAAGAAAACAAGTTTTCTCAAAAAAGGAAAACATCTGTAATAATTCAAGTTTATTTTCATGATATATGAAACCGATGGCAAATGACTACTTAAATCATGAATGTTAAATTTTATTCGATTTACTTCGAAACATTTTTATGATTCCTTTGCATATGAAGGAAAAAAATGGATCAATAATAATATCACTTCATCTTTCTCCACTGGGGTCTGTCGGCTGCGTCGAGGTCGATCCGACTACAACTATTTTGTCATCGCTCCAGCAAACACGCGGAAGTTCTAGCAGTCCGCAGTGGCTTCATGACCATCAGAGTCACTTCATATACCCGCCACTTTCATTTGAATTTGTAAGCAATTTCAGCGATGGCGGTCAATTGCATTTCGTCGATTTAAAAACGTGTTCCAACAACTATTATTATTCCACCAAATTTTTATTCTTTCCTTGATCTGTTTGGTAGTGGTATATGGAAACTATATTTTGGTCTAGATAGATACATTCGTTTACATAATTTGTTGTTTTAATATAAGGGAATATCTATAGGAATACTTTCAATAGATATATATTCGCTATTAGTCATGACACATGTTTTACTTACATTAATTTCTTAGCTACAAAGGCATGCCACGCAATTTTGAATTTTTTTTCGCCCTGTTTAGTAGTGGTATCTTTTAATCTAGACAGGTTACATACATTTCCATAATGTATTATTTTAAATATTTTCTATGTAGATATTTTTTTGCTAGTCATCACGTATCCTTTTATTACGTTGACTTCTTAAACGAAATAGTATTTTATGAAACTTTGATTCATCTCTCGATATGTTTGTTCCATGAAATTTCTGTTTTGGCCTAGATAGGTAAATTTATTTATATAATATTTTATATCAAATAGTATTCGCATGGCTTCTGGTAATAGTATCCTAACTACAATTGTTATTTTCATGACTGTCATCACGACTTCAGCTTGTCAAAGTAAATCGTTAAGAAATTCCGAATGACTTCCAAATAATTTATATGCTTAATAGTAAAAGTGAAAACCAAAATTTCGTTTTTCATATTCAATCACAAAGTGACAATCCCTTCTAATATACTGAAATTGTAACATCCGCTTGGCCGTCTACAAAATATCGTATCGTTCTACAAAAAAGTAGTATATGAGTAAATAAAATTTTTATAAAAATGATAGGAAATAAAAGAAAATTATAATTTATATTTGACATGTTAAGGGATTGGAAAATTAAACAATTCTGCGAAATCCCCGGAGTGCTTGCTTCACGAATGTTTTCACGAAGCAGTGTTACATTAAAAAACTATTACTCCGTACATTGCTATTGTATATGCGTAATTACAATTTTTTTAAACACAATTCGTATATCTTTACCTGTATATTTATTACACTGAAAGGTTTATTCCAAAGTAAAATATATTGAAAGTATTGATCGAATTAATTTGCATCGCCTGTTCCTAGCCAGAGTTAAACTTTATTTTAAATTACATTTTGCGTGGATAAATAAGACTTATTAGGACCGATATTGAGCTGTCGTCAGTTAGCTACAGCTATGCTATTTTAATTAAGAGATATTTAGTAAAGCGTAGGGATTCGAATATCAATATTCTATATTATTACTCCACTATAAAACCATTGTTGGCGTATATTGTCTGATGTTAACCAAGCTTCCATTACAGCTAAAGCAGCTATTTATATAACAGCAATCAATTATGTCCCTAGCGTACAGCGAACTCCACATTTTGGAAATATATACATTAAATTTTAATTCATTTTAATGTTTATACTTTTTAGGGTTAAGCATATATTCGTCTGTAGATAAATATTTAAGCAGATAACCAAAATACATTTACATCTATCATTATATAATTATGTCTGATGACAAAGAGTTAGAATATTGATCGCCTTTATTTACTTTTCATCGTTTTCTTGTTGTCTTTTCTACATCATTAAAACTAGTATATTAATTTTGTTTAACTAAATAGTAGATAAATTAAAACGAATTTTTTATGAATTAATAATTAAAAAAAAATGACTGATATATATTTTACCTTAAAAAATATTCATTCGTGTATAATTTTATTTATTTCCCTTGATAAAAGAAACATTAAGTAACAAAAAAAACTATTCATAAAATTTCTTATTCACAAAAATGGAAAACCGATTCTAATATAAATAAAATAAAATAACAAATAACTGAAAAAAATAATTGAAATGCAAACAAAATACAATAAAAATACATTTATTTATCTAATTTAATGTATCTAATTGATACATATGGCGGACTTATTGCTACGTGAGCAATCTCTTACAGCCAACCATACTTAAAAGCAAGGAAAAAAAATTAAGTTATTTAACAATAATACGTATTGAGAAATGAGTGACCATAAACAGGGAAACATTTTGTTTTTGAGAATTCCCACCGCGGCAATGATTTTTTTAGAAATTCTTTCTAAGTCAAGCATTTTTTAAAACAATTTTTTCTACATAATAAACCCATTGTACAGTATATAAATTACTGTCATAATTATTCCTAAAATACAACAAAAACCTTAAAAAGGGTACGATTAAGCAATGCAGCAGGAAAAGTTCGCAATTTATTGTTTTGTCTAAGTTTAGATAACATACAAAATCTACATTTTACGAAATATCCATATGAGCTTAAGTAAAATCCTAAATACTTCTTTTGTAATCAAGTTTCGTTGTCGATATGCTTTCGCAGATCTGGCAAGCGTAGCACAAGCTTCATCTTTGACGAAAAAAGATGGCATACAGTGTCTTTATATAATTGATTATGATCAGGTATTTCCGATACTATGGAGTTATATAATTGATTATGATGTAGGTATTTCCGATACTCCAATCACTATTCACCTCATTGACTCCAAAGTTTAATGGCATAACTGGGATATGACAGTAATTTTGCATCATATAGTGGATACGACATTTTTCATTAAAGTTCCTATGGAAAGATGAAAAATTTAGACCGTAATTCCAACCGTAAATTTTGTCATAAAACTATACATGTCAATTTTTTGTTAATTGCAGGTTTTCTTATCGAGGTCTAATTAGTAAATACTAATTAACAGTTAGCAAAGTAAATACCAAATTAATTACTTAATATATTGCTAAATTTAATAATAATTATGTTAAAACCCATCACTTGAATTATGTGTTCGGTTTTATACATTACGAAACAGCTTAAACATAGTAAATTGATTAGTCTGTTTCTTCATTGATTACCTGTAGAAAATAGAATATTCAAGAACTATTTGCATTATTTTAGAAGAATTAAAACATCGATTTGAATACATATTGAATTATAAACTAACACACTAAAGTTTTACATATGACTTTCTTTTCTACTTGCTTTTTATAACTAATCCACATTTCTAAAATATAAAGCTTCAAAATATTATGCAACACAAAACGGCACCCATAATTTTCTAATTTTTGAAGTCTTTTCTGATACTGGCAATTATTATAGACAACTAAACTTACATTATGCCTGTGTCGATGCATATTTGGTGAATTTTTTGAGTATATCAAAACTTTAAGTTTATTTGGCTAGTGTAAATGTAATATATTTACGCATAATTAGCTCTTTGAAGAAAATTCCATTTAATCACATTGACAGATCTACATCTAATTTGATTATAAAATTACTATATCTCTGTGCTGTCGTTTTTTTGCCTCAATATTTATAAACTGGATGATTCTAAGACAATATCTTTGTTTTATAATACCACGGTTTGATGAAAAATATCTCGATTTAACAATACGTCGGATTATTAAACACCTGAGATTAGTTAGTACAAGACAATACCGTATATTGAAGAACTACGTGATTCTAAGACAATATCTCGGTTTGACCATATCTAGGATTGTTGAACCGATTTAAGAAAAATTCGGACTGATAAACAAAAAATACCTTGGATTGATGAACTGCATGATTCTGTGATAGAGTCTACAATTTTTTGGTATTTTTATCTTTCTTCTCATCTGTCAGAATTATTGGAAAAATTTAACCTAAAAGCTTTGGATATCGTTTTCAGAATACTTTTAAATGCGTATAAAATAGCGTTTTGAAAAAAATAAATGGAACGTAATATAGAAATTTGAAGCTTAAAGTTAAACTATTAACGTAAGTGTAGTTTATTTCCAAAAAATATGAATTGTGAAATCGTAGTTAGTGGAGAATATGTTCCGCTTACTTGTTATTTTCACATCGCATTCATACTTGCTTAGATTTTCTATGAAATCGCTCTTGTGCAGATTTGATTGTTTTTTAATCCAGTTTGTAATAAATTTATTTACAAAGCTCAAAATAATTTAGCAGATGGTCTATACAATAATGCAGGAGTTTTAATTAGTTTACTTCATTACATTGGTATTGGGTTTAGTATAAGCTTTGAAATTTTGAAATATAATTACAGTTCTTAATAAAATAAGTAAGATATAAGTAATAAATTTCAGATTCAGTTTATAATTTGAAGCTATTCTCATGAACGATACATTTCAAATTTAATTTAGAATCTACCCAATTTAGCATGCATTTGATGTTATGCCATTTTTTTCAATTTATTCAAAAAATTCTAAATACGAAAGTTCAAAGCAGATCAAACACTAAAAGTTTTAACGGTATCCCATACGAAATTCAATGTACGAGTATGTGTTAAGTTTAAGACAACATTAATATCTAAATTTAATTAAGGATGAATCTTTCACAATCTACGAGTACATTTAGATTTTAGGACTAATAATTATCAAGTTTGTCTAAAGGTACATTACGCCGTAATTACTTAAATTTACCTAGTCACAATTTTACAAAAAACTAAGTTAAAAAATCCATAAAATTTGGTATAAAGTACCAATTTTTGTGAGTTTTTTAACTTAGTTTCTTTGTAAAATTTTACTGTTGATTAATTGCTTCAAAGAGGCAAACGTGGATTTATTTTTACTTCAAAGTCGTTACTTAACATTTCCCATTTTTCCATTATTTATTTTTAATAAGTAATAAAAAAATAAAGTAATAATTATATGACTTTTTCTGCTAGGTTCCTTTGCAAAATTTTTGTTTTTTTTTCATATGCTTTTATCCCTATAGTTGCATAAACTATAAATTTCTACAAAATGATCATACCTCTTTAGTCGTCCGCCTGTGCGTCCGCCTTTACATTCGACTTTATCTTCATCTGTCATACTTTTAGACTTTTTTATTCTTGCTTGTAAGAAATTATGTGTTAGCATTTTATATACAGATATCAATTAAGACGTAGAAAAATTAAAAAAAAAACTTTAATATATCTATCTTTCTAATGTAAAGTGAGCCTCGATATTTATCGGGTTCTTCAATGTGATTGGTTATTAAAATATGTTTTTTTCCAATTAAAACTTCCTTTACCATTTTACATTTATAAACCACATTTGTAAATATAAAGCTTCAGAAGGTTATGCAACGTAACAAATCTATACATCACTTTCCAAATGTTCTACGGCATTTCCAAAGTTCCAAGGCATTTTCTAAATTTTCTACAGCAGTTCGTCTACTAATATAGAAAAATAATTCTTAGTTTTGTGTGCATTTAAATATCAACTTTTAAAACCATCTATAGTTTTCTTGTTATTTAAAAAGAAAACTCCTCCTCGTAATAGAAAACTCTTTCATCACGACATTTTTACAAATTCGGCCAGCCGGACGATTGAACTATGTCAGGTATAGATATTTTCACTTATCATCCACATAGCTCTTACTTCACACCCTACGGTTTTTATTTGTCCCAAAGAATAAATAAAGAATTGAAATTCAGGTATAGAACTATGTCAGGTATAGGTATTTTAACTTATCGGCCATATAGCTCTTACTTCACACCCTACGGTTTTTATTTGTCCCCAAGAATAAATAAAGAATTGAAATTCAGGTATAGAACTGTGTCAGGTATAGGTATTTTAACTTATCGGCCATATAGTTCTTACTTCACACCCTACGGTTTTTATTTGTCCCCAAGAATAAATAAAGAATTGAAATTCAGATATAGAACTATGTCAGGTATAGGTATTTTAACTTATCGGCCATATAGCTCTTACTTCACACCCTACGGTTTTTATTTGTCCCCAAGAATAAATAAAGAATTGAAATTCAGATATAGAACTATGTCAGGTATAGGTATTTTAACTTATCGGCCATATAGTTCTTACTTCACACCCTACGGTTTTTATTTGTCCCCAAGAATAAATAAAGAATTGAAATTCAGGTATAGAACTATGTCAGGTATAGGTATTTTAACTTATCGGCCATATAGCTCTTACTTCACACCCTACGGTTTTTATTTGTCCCCAAGAATAAATAAAGAATTGAAATTCAGGTATAGAACTATGTCAGGTATAGGTATTTTAACTTATCGGCCATATAGCTCTTACTTCACACCCTACGGTTTTTATTTGTCCCCAAGAATAAATGAAGAATTGAAATTCAGGTATAGAACTATGTCAGGTATAGGTATTTTAACTTATCGGTCATATAGCTCTTACTTCACAGCCTACGGTTTTTATTTGTCCCCAAGAATAAATGAAGAATTACAATTCTCTGAGACTGAAGAAGCGGTGACTACCTTCTCTAAGTAGTTCCATTGTATGAAACAATGCGTAGAGTATCATTGAAACTATTTTCAAAAACAATGAATTTCTGCAAACTAGCTAATTTCTCCCATTTTTTTATATTCAACTTTGGGAAGAAGAAATCTATAATTTAGTTGTGTCCAATCAAGGTTATTACACTAAATGAGGGCACGACCGTTAAAAGAAAACATTGGCTATCCATACTAAAATTGATTTTCAATACTAAACCGTGACATTTTATCTAACTATTCGGAATTAAGCGAATATATTCTTAATCAAATAAAACTCCCATCACATTGGAATAAAGGTTAAAATATTTAAATACAGTAATACTATAATATTATATAATTTTCATTTATTACCCGTTATTGTTTGTATTAAAGGAGACATGTTTAAAGCCACAAAAAATAAAATTAGAAGTAAAAACATAAAATTGTCACTATCAGAAAACATGATGTATCTGTAGATAAAAATTCTTAACATAGGTTAATTTATCAAACCAATAATAGAGCCTACACTTTCTGAATAAATGTCCCGTTTAATAAAAAAATAGAATGATTAGAATAGTATTCAAAGAAAATTAAGAGAACTATTTCGCAATGGCATGCTTTGAATACTCAAATAAAATGTTCTCATGGCACAGTAAAAAATATTTAGCAAGTTGGGAAATGTCAAAAAAATATAATGTTTGTAATATAGTCAAAAAAATATAGTGTTTGAATACCCCGTTAGTGGTGCCAAAATTGTTATGCAGACATACGTACATAAATCATATCTTTTCTGTCTACGTTCAACTAGTTGAACTATATCAAAACATGAAAGTGGGATGGGACATGCATCATGCAAGTGCCAATGGTTGAGTCAAAAAAAATTAAGAAAACAGATACCAAAAAATTAATTTTGTCACATTATTCTTATTGGGATATTCATCTTACCGTGTATTCGGAAATACTTCCTAGGAATATCATATAATCGCAATATTACTCAGCTTTAAAATTAAGTCTATGAATTTTGATGGAAGAGGACACAACAACACAAAATCTTCTTTTTGCACGTTGATACCCACTTTCATGTTCTAATAATTAGCCGATACATGACAATCTTCGACTTTTGTAAACTTAGGCTATTAAGCAGAAAATTCCGTGAAAGAAAATTTTTATGGCGAAAACTATTTGAGAGTATGTTGACCAACCTTTCATTTCAAAACGTGTGAGTTTATATTTTGATGGTATTCATTCTTTGCCAAACAGAATGAAATTGGTAGTCGGTAATTATGGTACATATGTCACTTATGATTAGGTATCTGACAAATAGATGTCATTTTTTTCTAAATCTATGTAACCCCTTAAATAGGTAAACACAAGTCCTTATAATACTTACGAATATTTGCAGTATTAAACACTTTCATCGCCTTAAATTTTGCGAGGGAGGAAACTCAACCGCGTCCTTCACTGAATGGCATTTAGTATGATTGAATAACTTTAAGCAACGACTGTAGTGTAGTACAAGATAATTTTGGTTTAATTGTAGAATAAGTGTTCCGTTAACATAATCTTTACTAAAAGTGGAAACGTTGTTTTCTATTGGAGCTTTTACCTGAAACTTGAAAAAATTATGGGCTAAATTCAGGAATTTTTTAAAATTTTATTCCTCTAAAAGTATATATAAACTAATATATCCGGTAAATCATTAACCTTCAAATTTAAATGTAAAATTACTAGGTAAAACACATAGCCACCCAAAGTCGCTACAAATATTAATATATATTAATCAATAAGAATATCAGGCCGAGCTGAGAATCAATCACAGATGAAAGTTTTTCATAATATTCGACATGAAAACAGCACGACATGAATAATATCCGAGTAGATTCTAGCACGGCGCCGATATTACATGAACTATTTCTTCTTACTAACTTTACCCACGACGATTCCGATATGGTAGACTATTAATAAAATGTGTTCTAGAAATTTGTGTTTTTTTAATGAACCACTGAAGTAAAGCAAAGCGAATAGTCAAGCATTTTGCGTTGACGTTTTGACATACAGTGCAATTTCTTCTTGTTTTACAAAAATTAACTTTATATTTAATTGACATTTCATTAATAAACAAATATTTTGACAAGAAAAAATGTGTTTTAAAACTGCACTTTCAAATAAAAACGATTGTATTTGGAAAATTATATAAATAATGTTTTTATCGTCTAATGAATGATTAAATTATGAGAATTCGATGTGTTTTTTGAGCAAGTAAATAGCAATACCTAAAATAATTGTAAATTAAGAATTGAGTGACTTGAGAAATTGTGTAGTTGAGAAATTGTAAATTAAATAACAAATCTGTTAAAAACTTACAATTTTATTCTGATTTCGGCGAACTTCCACACGAAAATGAATGTTTGAAAAAAAATTTTAATTAATATTTTTGTGTTTCCCATCATACTTATTCTTGTCTACCGTGGTGTTAAATTTGCAAAGTCCATTTTACGTAAAGCTTTTCACATTTGTGAATATTGATTTAAGCGAAATGCAATGTTATCTTCTCGCTGATTACTGATCATTTTGAATATTTAATAATTTATATATAATTAAAGAAACTTCTTAAATACGATTGTAATTCGGACCAAAAAGGGTCATTGCACACTTAAGCGCATATAATCAAGTAAAAATATGTTGCATTCCTGTTAAAATAAACACCAATATAAATATTATCTTCACAATGTGAATATATTGCTTGTTTTGCAAGCGTAAAAATTTCGTAAATATCTCAAAAGTTATAAAAAATGTATACTCATTACTACCAAAAAATGTACAGTAACGCTGATACATTCTTAATGATATAATTGTATATAATACACGGGAGAAAGGGGGTGTAGTTATATTTTATGTAGACATTTTTAAAAACATTGTTATAACTGTATCACATAAAGTCAAGAAAGTTTTTGGAGATATAAGTGGGTTAATATGATTTATCACCATGCTTATTCCTTGCTTCTGCGTGAAATGGTTTTTGAAAAAAAAATTGTGAATTTTTCCAGCAATATGTTTTTCACTTATATAAAATTATAAGATAAATAAATTTAGATTCCTTATAGGCCACTCTCTTTATTTATACCTCACATAAAACCAAAAATTATCCATGCATAATTACTTATTGTCAAGTAGCAATTCCACTGAAAATGTGCAGTTCACTACACCCGCAGAAAGCGCATTTGAACTGTTGAGTCATATCTTTTTGCTGCAAGATATTTTAATGTCATAACATTTCGACAGGATTTGTAGTTCAACAGAACAACAAATTATTATTTTATATGAAAAGTTTAACATTCGCAATAAACAGCATTTCTAGGACGATGAATTGACTCCTCCAAGAATTTAATTTGTAGTTTAATTTGCAATTAAATGGTGATTCAAAGTCAAAATGAAATTGGGTAAATTAACCAGCAATTGGAAAAATATTATAAAACTGGAACTATTTATTGATGGAAGTAGTTTCGGGTACATATTGCGAAACATTATTCTTGATTTTCCGTCAAAGAATAAATTATAAATATTGCAGTTTCTTTCAGAAATGTACATAAAACATTTCTTGTCTGTTGTTGGAAAGGTCCAAAAAAGCAAGTTACCCTTGCTTCTGTTTCTGAAATTGCTAACATCTAATTTATAAACTGCAGCGTTACTAAAGGCTTACCTAAAAATGTATTGAAAAATAGTTAGTTGATGAAGACTGATAAAAGAATTTATACAAATTTACTACATACCTTTAAATGTTTACACACGCCTGAATGAACGCGTGCAGAATTTTTTAATTATAACTCCTTTCTTATTTCACAGGTTACATTACTTAGTCACACAATTTCAAGTTCGCTATAATATAATATGCAAAAAACAAATTTCAATATTTTCATTGATACAAATATAACCTCATGTCTTAAACACTAAAGTACATACCTAATAATCATTAAGCAATTAAAAACAAAACAATAATTATAGTTTGCAATAATGTGTCATAACTGTTAATGATACAAGCGTGAAAGATCATCTTCAACGATGTAATGATATGAGATAACCATCAACGTTACAATAGTGTCAGAAGATCATCAACGATATAATAGTGTGTGATGATCATCAATAAATAATTACATTTTTTATACCGAGTAATAATTTGTTGATATGAATAACTACAAATCCAGTCGTAATATAATATTATTCAATTAATAATATAATATTAATTGAATAATATTATATCAATTAATAATACTATAAATCCAGTCGTAATATAATATTATTCAATTAATAATATAATATTATTCATTTGCTGAAAGAAGATAAGTGTTAACAATGTTTTTCGATACTTCTGACCTGGTCGTAGTATATACGATTTCGGTAAATTTCTACACCAACTAATTTAATTTCAAAAAAATATTATGCCGTATCGTTCAATTGCTACCATGAAAACTGATAAATCTTTCATTATTTCGGAAAAATCAACAACAACAGGACAAAAATACCTCAAATTATATTCATTAAGATCAATTAAATTCTTATTGCTATCACGGTTTATTGATTTAATTGTTTTAACAGGTAAGTAGAAAGAAATTTTGTTCACATATTTTTCTATTTTATGGATGAAATTTTATAAATTAATTAAGTAGATTTCATTTGCACTTGCGAGTCAAACGAATAGAATTTTCCTTTAAAGATTAAATTTTTTTAAAACATTTATGTGTCTCACAAAACGTAAAGAGGAATTGAAAGAATCGATAATTTTTTTTTAACCGATTTGATAAATCTTACTTCTTTATTTTATTTTACGATATATATATATATATATATATATATATGTGTATATATATATATATATATATATATATATATATATGTATATATATATATATATATATATATATATATACATATGTATATATATATATATATATATATATAAATATATATATATATATATATATTACGATATATAGCATTTTACTGTAAATTTCTGTTTGACGTAAAAACGTCAATGTGCATATAAATTCCACAATGGTCAATATTGGACATTAAGATGATGCCAAGTTTAAAACGTGAATTAGGCCACATAATAGCCGTAAATGTTCCTTTAACGCGTCCTTATTAAAGGACGCTATAAACAATCAACGCGGAAACGATTTAGATAACGGACCAGATTTGTAGAAAAAAATTTCTCTTGACCACAACTTTTACTCTAGAAAGCTTTTCTTAATTGCGAATTTTTTGTAACTACTCAGTAAGTATATTAATGAGGTTCTTAGGAGCCAGCTCCTTAAATAATACTAATAAGCACTGACAAATGTTCTGAAAAAGTGGTTTCATATAGTTTTTTTGCCCTAACATGTTTATTTACCTTGGCTTCATATAGGATGAACTAAGATTATTCGCAAGTTCATATTTATACTATTTTGTTACTCTTAAAATATCTCCATCTACAAATGAATGAGCAGTTTAATTGGTTACTAACTAACGTTAAAATTTGAATGAATATACTACTAATACGAAAGTTAGTCCATGCTAAAAGAGCAGGCGAGAAAAAACAAATTTTCGATTTATTTTATATTTTAGAATACATGGAACGCCTTTTCTGGAATAAAAGTATCTTTCTTTTTATTCCCTTTTTATAGATTAATTTATTAGTTAAATAAAATAGCAATAGGAACCGTTTTATCAAAACAAGGAACTAACCTTTCAGCTAGCATTCATTAATTATAAATTATAAGATTAAACAACTGATTTACAAATTTATATACACTTTTCAAAATTCCAACGTACGTATTGAGATGTGTACGAGAAATACAGCTCAGAAAAAAATGGAACCTATGAAATGAATTTACTTCTCGGAAAACGCTTAAATATTAACCGTATATACCTGATATCATGATCCGTAAAATTTATCAAGAAAATGTATGTAGAATATTCCTTAGTTTAATATAAAACAAAATTTTATTTCTCCGACACCATGAAAATACGGATAAAGGCGAATATAGTCATACGGTGATAGCCTGAACTTAATACCCATTTCTACATCAAAAGCAACATTATACGCCATTGTATCTTCAGTTTGATAGCAGATACCCTCCTTAACATTCTTTGTGTCCTCTCAAACCTTTCCTGGGAACGTAGATAAAGGCAAACATCTCGTTTGATCGTGGCGCGCCTTCGGTCTAGAAATATTTTTGGGATATCATGTCCTTGAATAATTATAATTCGCTATTAATAAGGTAAGGTTATAAACATTGAAATGTTTAATATATAAAGTAGCTTGGCTTCAATACATTTAAGGTAATCGAAAAGTATTGTTTTCATAAATATAAAACCAAAATGTTTTTTAAACGAAAAAATTACCTGTTAAGTTTTTAATTTCATACTTGTCTATAATTTCATACTTATTAACGAAATTTTGAAAGATCATTCACGTGTCGGTTTGTCCGTTTATCACAGCCGATTTCTTAGAAACTGCATAACGTAGAAACTTAAAATTCCACAAAGTAATAAAGCAGAAGTAAAATTTTTGAGAATAGATTGGGAGGGGGGATGTTATGACATCTAAAAGTTTGACAGGTATGGGCTGCGTAAATTGATAGAACCATTTTTTGCGGTTAGCATTTGGAAAATAAAGCACAGTGCCAGATTTTAAATGTTGCCGGAATTGATCTCAGCGTCCAATGTTTTTCACATGGCCAGTTGCATTTTGCTCTGTTATGAGTGGCATCAAAATAAAATGTTTATTTTGGCACCTAATCCGGCGAAAGTAACAAATGTTATATATCAAAAATATTTTATATAAAAATATATCTCCTGGTTGTTAATTCTTTTGGAATGATTATAATATAATTCCTATTATATTACACCTATTTTTATTCACAACTAAATGAAACTACGTCATGCAGTATTATTTCTACTTGGTTTAAATTCTTGACCATGACCTAGGGTTCCTTGTATGACAATATCTTCAGGTGATCAATTTTTAAAGATTTTGCATGCAATCTTAACAGTAGCTACTAAATAATGTATAGATCTCTGGGGCCACTGACCCTAGTTTATTCTGCTAGACCCTTTGTTTCTTAGCAAAATCAAGGTGCAACGATGGACCCACTAGCTCAAACGAAAACTCTGTCACTAAATTTCGGGTTCCCACTCTTCAGTATTGATGCTGTATAAACCGTAAGACTTGATGATCTACTGTGTTTAAATTTGTATCGTGGTGTATGTCTTAAGCAGAGACTATCTCATTGAACTTCGAGTTCCTACTCCTCTGTCCTTATGCTGCAGTAGAGTTTCCTGCCTAAACTGTAAAAATTAATCACCTCTTATTTAGAAAGTAGGGTTTTGGATTACAAACAGAGACTCCGTCAAATAAATCGACACTCCCGATGTTGCAGGGGTACGATCTGTTTAAATGATAACACTGGGAGACAAGCCATTTTAAAAATAGTATTATAAATCTCTAGATATTTTGTTACTGATCTTCGGGTTCTAATTCCATAATGCTGATGTTGCAGAAGTATTGCATGTCAGAGCCGTGAGGTTTGAGAAATTGCCGTTTTAATTTAAATTTTAGGTCTCAATCATAGACCCAGTCATTAAACTCTGGATTCTAAACTCCTAAATTTGGGGGTATATTCTGCTTAAAGCGTAAAACTTAAGGATCTACTATTTTTCAATTAGTATTGTGGATTTCAAGGAAGTACTCTTTTTCTAAACTTCAAATTCCCGCTCCTCAGTTGCTGTCTTAAATCGTAAGACTTGAGGACCTACTATTTTAGGTCACCATCGTGGGTCTCAAACAGAAGCTCTGTCATTAAACTCCTAATACCAAATTCCTCAGCCAGGTTCTTTAGTGATACTACTTGCTTTTTGTATTTCAACTCATTTGATTGGCATTAATAGACTAATTTGGATAATTCTATTTCTATCTAAATGACGCCGTGAAAAAATTATTAGAAATCGGCCATGTAAACTGTAGATACATCATAGAATTCCTTAGTAATAAACAGCACAGTTAATCATTGAACCTAAATCATCCCAACTTGATAACAACACAAGGTGCCATGATCAAGTTTGAATGATGTAAGTCTAATGATAATCCCATAATACAGTCTCTAAAATTTTGATACAATTAAGGAGGCGTGTACCCATCTGCTCTTTAGCAAACATTTTCACTCTTGTAGAGTACACTAATCTACTTTCGGCTTATTTCCTTCGACGTAAGCGAGAAAATAACAAAGTGAATTGGTAGGTAAGTATATACTGTGAATTGGTAGGTAAGTATATACCAGTACATACTTACCTATCTATTTACTTTTATTTTCTTGCTTACGTCAAGTGAAATGAACCAAAGTGAATAAAACAATTTTGTTTGGTAGTTAAATAAATAAGTTACTACAAGAATAACAATAGCAAGAAATAGCTAACTATTAATTTGTAGGAAGATAGGTAAGTAAGTACATAGGAATATACGCAAATATATTTAGGAACTAGAATATTAGGAAGTATGTAAGTACATATGTGCAGAAAAATACAGGGGAGTAAAGTAATCAGGATTTTAATAGCCCTATATATGGTATATAATACTATATAAGCGCTTGAGGTAATCACTACGGCAAAGCCAAAAAAGGTAATAAAATTTATATGTCCGTATTTATGAATGTGTGTGTGTGTGCTTTGTGTGTGTGTGTGTGACAGTGTACACAAGCACGTACGTTTGTAGATATTTATGAATTCACTTAGAACGGCTTTACAATAGAAACGGCTGTTTAATTTCAATAAATAAGATGTAACGCCGTAACTTGACTGAGAACCGACCAATTTTTGAGTCATTTAAAACGTTCATAAAGTGCATCCTTGAAAAAAAAGTAGAGATAAGAAATAACTCAATAAAAAATTACCCGACAAGGGACAGTCTCTAATGGGTGGAAGCGCTCAATACGAGATCTTCCAAGGTACCCTCTTCTTTATGAATGGGGATATTACTCAAATCAGGTGAGGCCCTGGGGCAACCCTGATAGAATGACGGCAATAGTGTCTTCAGACAGATGCTTCAAATAAAAAATAAATTAAGAAATTAAATTATTTCCTTTAGCAGCGCAATATCCTGGGAAAATAACGCTATCTGAAATAAATGTTAGATTTTAACAAAAAATTTAATAAATCTGCTGATGGAATGTTTGTAGCAATTAAAGAGTCCATGGATTTTTACAACCTTTTATTCAATCGAATATCTAGACTCAACGCAAACAATTGCAATGTTAATTTTGGCATTCATCGTTCATTGTACACAAACATCAAAAAAGGAGCGCCAAGTCTAATAAAGGACAACTCCCATGCTCATATTGTTCATAATACAGTGAAATATGCTGTGGGTCACTTGACCTTTCACATAGAAAACATTGTTTTGAAAATCTAGGCATTATTCTGCATCAGCTTTTGGGAGAAAAGAATTACAAAACAATTATCTCTATGGTTGATGGCGAATTTCATGAAATAAAACGCCATATTGGTATTTGTTGGTTTTCTATATTTTGAGCCGTCGACACACTTTTATTTAACTGGACGCCAATATGTAATTATTTTGTATATTTAAGTGATGATTGTTCAATTATTATGGAAGAATTATGAAAGTTAAGTGAACAACGGGTTCATGGAATTGTCAAAATTTTTCTACATTTTACAAGCCACAGTTTGAGTATTTCTAACAAATTTATATATATATATATATATATATATATATATATATATATATATATATATATATATAATTAATAGATCTAGAAGGAAACTGTGCAATTATATTGAATGTCTATGATTTATGATCCATTTGAAAAACGAATTAGAAGGAAGAAAAATTGACAAGTACTTCAGTTATGAATCAAGACTTAGATAATGGGATATTCAATTATCAACCATTATTTACTGGATTATTGCAGAAAACAGCTCCGAAATATTTTGCATGTTAAGGCAACTAGACGATGCGTCTCGGGTAATTGTATGATATGAGATCTATCAAGTATAGCTTAGATGATCAGGATTTATTAGAGAATTACGAATAAAAACATTATAATAAATTAGTGGATGCTCTCCAATTTAAAGAAAATAACAATATAAATGAATATATTTTAAAAGTAACTGCTGTTAGATCCGATGCTACCATCCGATGCATATTCATCGATGATATCTTGCATGAATATTGATTAATATGATGAATATGCATCGGTTGCATACCATCCGATGCATATTCATCGATGATACCTTGCAGTTAGAGATGATTGTCGAGAACGGGAGAAACAAATTAATGAGATTCGCCGGATTGTAAGAGTATTGCAATGCTGGGAGTATGCACTCCCAGCATTGTAATCCAGTACATAACCACAATTAACTGCAAGTTTTGATAGATTTTCCCATAAGATAGGATTCAACATTACACGTATTAGAGCGGTTATTGAGTTTTAAACATTTTTGTCAGTCCCATTCAAATGTCCAACACCGTTTGAAAAAATATTTGGTTAAACATACAAGATTCTTTGAATGCTTTAGCACTTTGCACGATATTATGAACAATTTAAACACGATATTATGATATTATAAATACAGTAACTGACATTTAAGAAATTTTCATATTTTCTGAACACAATGCATTTTTGAGACGGAAAAAATGTTATATCCTTTTCATTATATTTGGGGATTTGTATGAAACTAAGGCACGAATGACTTTTCACGAACAAATAGAGGATATATGTATATATATATATATATATATATATATATATATATATATACTTATATATATATATGTATATATATACATATATGTATATATATATATATATATATATATATATATATATATATATATATATATACAAATGTATAATTTTGTTTTGTGGCTGAACTTTAGGTCACATTTCGTAATCGATCAAGCTAAAACTCGGTACAAAAATAGTTTCGGACTAAATTTAGGTAAAGTTTGTAGCTGGGCTATTAGTTTGAAACTGGCGGTGGTTGAGATTTAAAGAAAAATCAAAGTAAAAAGAACACAAATGTGTTAAGAAATGTCCGGCCTAGCCTAGCCGCCCGGGCTGGCTGGATCGTTTATGAAATAATAGTATGTGAGTTTAACATATATTTAAAATTTAGACAACTACAAAGTCAAATGAATGCCATGAAATATCCAAAAAATATATATGCCATAATACAATTAGTCGTTTCTGTTTCCTGAATGTTGCACCATTTAATCAAAATATAATTTTTTAAATTGACACATTAAAAAATATTCAATTTTGATAAAGCATTTTTGTTTCAAATACTTAATAAGTAACAACAAATTTTATAAATATTTTTTTATATTTATGGATAACCATCCAAGGATCAACCTTAAATAGATACATGATATGGATTATAATTTATTGACATAATATTTATAAAAGTGATAGAGACAGTGAAGCCAGACGTTTTTTTCTGTTATTTGCCGTTAATAATGACAACTTTGTATTAAACGTTTGCATTTTGCTATGGCAGTCAGAAAATGGTAATCATAATTTAAAACAATAGCCTCAAAATTAAATAAGTAGAATCAAACCGCATCATACACAACATGAGCATCACAATTTCTGTTGATTATATCAAGGATACAGTACCAGGAACGGAGTAAATACCAGATTAGAGGCAGTTTAAAACATGTGCACTTTAGAAAGCATGTACTAAAAATTATTACGTATTATATTTACTATACTATCAATATCAAGATTATGTATGTTTGAATAATATTTGAATATTTTAAATTTGGACATCGAATTAAAGATTTGAATTAGGTTCATCGTAAATAAAATAATATGAAATTCCACCTTATCACATCGCTACTCGTAATGATACGCAATGCTGTAACTAGCCCAAAATACAGTCGGTGCTGTTTATATTTATTACATAGAATTACGTCCCTTAACGGTCTTGTCGACGTTCTCTGAATTTTACGCCTGTGCCATAGCACAATTTTTACTGCCGTTATTACGAGAAAGCTGATATATTACCTCTTCAAAATTATTCACATTCTTTTTCAATATTGTCTAACATACAGTGGTGTTACCTGTATATAGGAAAGAAATAATTTTGGTAATATATATTTCTTGAAATACATTTAGATAGTCTAAGAATTTGGCATTTAAAAATAGCATAATATAATAAAAAAGGCAATCAGATTAAGTTTATATTTTTTTTATATATGGTAACGGAAATGTACACTTAAATATATTTATTAACAATATTTTAATGTGGTCATTACATACAGGTTGGCTTAAGTTTATTTTTTGTTAAATACATTTTTTTTAGTTTTTAAATATATATTATTAGTGTGCATGTATAAGTAAAGGAACTATTTTAAAACTTTCCATATTTCATCAAACAATTTGGCATTTTCATTTTATACGTAAATGTCCATTCGGGCCAATTCTGGTTGACACAGCTTTTGCTGATTTAAGGGAACAATCGGCCTGCGTGTGTAATATCACTGTCATGTAGGCTGTCATTTTGTCATTATGTCGCATTACACGCGCCACTGGTGGTCGACATCAGTACACTAGCCATTTTACAATTGACCAGAAATCTATTAGGAATTCATAGCGCATGGCTGGAAGATATTCTTGGCTTGGGAAAGTTTCATTGGTAATATTGTTAAAATTTCTATTTCGTCTTTTATAAACCAAATGTTTTGTCCAGTATTCTTTCATGGTTCAAACTTATAGAGGGTTAAATTTATAAGAGTGTTTAACTAAATATTAGTTAAATAATATTTAACAAGTACTTAAATAAATGCAAGTCCGGCTCGCGCTTCGAGAGGCCAGTGTCTTGTTAGAAGTGGATTACTTTATTTTTCGTAAACCATCACTATTTTCCAATATGTCAAGAGCAATCAATATTTATTAATACCAAATACAATCAAGTACAGGGGACATGTGAATTATCGTAAAAATAAAAAAAATTATGTCACCTACATTCGGTCATCAATTTCCTATAACTTTTGCGTTGACCACTAAAAAATTGCTTATATGTTTTTTATAATTTTTGGTTCAGTATTTTCGACAATATGGGGGAGGGGGGCACATTTTTTATATTTCCTTGTATATCCACAAGGTATTCTCTTAAAATGATATATATTGCTATAAAATATTTTTAAGACCTTCATTACTAGCACATTCAAACCATGCACTACACTATTTAGTGATTTGTTAAAAAAATCCAGGCAATTGTTTTTTTTCCATACAATTTTGTTTGGGCATTACTTATTAAAATGTGTGCGATTTAACTTTCGTGCTACAGTTTTCTATAAAAAAAATTTAATTTAATTGAAATGGAAAAATGGCATTAATGACAATATTAAAATGAAGCTTTATCGAAATATTTTACTACACTTATAATAAAGGTTAGCATTTTTCATTTTTCCAAGTTCAGAAAAACATTTTTAATTAGCATTTCGTGTTTCGTTTTAAACTGGTTTGGCATAAACTGTAATATCCCCTTTTTTGGGGGATTTTAGGACGTATATTTTTTTTAAAGTCAACAATTACACTTCACTTGCAAGCAATTTGTTTACTATGATATGCTTTTCAAGAATAGTTAATAAGGTTTAAAAGAGAATTGGCTACACCAAACATAACGGATGAAATTTGGTAAGTAGATAAGATGGTGATAGATTGACTAAAAGTGCAAAAACATGAAATTATTTAATATAAGTTCATTATGTAGAACAAGAAAAAAATATATAAAGGAACTACAACGCTGATCTAAATTGAAAGGATAGAAACAGTTTATACAATTTTGAAATTATGAAAACAAATCTTGACGGCCTAAATGTTATTTACAGTCGAACAGTATATTTATTTTTAAAAAAATTATTGTATTTTATATTCTAAAAAACATTTGAATTTATAGAAGCATTTTTAAGATAGATATTTTAATTTCATCTCCTAAATTTTTCTTTGCGCTCATATCTAGCTTTTAATGCTGCATATTTCTTAGAAAGTACAGTGATACACGTAAGCCAAGTTGTAAATATATAAAGTTAATTTTTTTGACAGGATGTCGAGCGATGGTTATACGCGTTTAGGGTAAATTTAACCTAACAGGTCCTCTTCCTATTGTTAGAAGAATGAATGAAAACAATAATTTTTTTTTTCAAGGACAAGTTTGTTTTAAAAGGAAGTTAATTTCCTAGAATACTAGTTATTGAGAACGTGGCTGTTTCAACACATGCAGTAGCCTCTACAAATAACTATTACTTATAAGCTCAAAAATAGCAATACGAGTTTAATAGTCAACTGTTATTAAGCCAGCAGTATTTTTCCCTCAAGTATTCCCGCAGGTGTCTTCCGAGAACAAGTATTTGAGCTATAAATACAACTATACATACCGTTCTACATATAACACAAAGTTAGGAACACCCTAGAAAAAAGGTTGCAGAATTCAGAATTAACAAGCCACTGATATTTTTCTCAAAGGCATTACCGTAGTTGTGTGGTGCTGTAAATAGATATACACCTATCCAAATATAAAACTAATTTGGGGAAGATACTGAATAAAAACTCACTGAATTCAAATTTTTTTAATTTTGGTCAGGTCTCCTCCCAGAACGAGTATATGACGCTGTAAATATAAACTATATATACATTTCCTAATATAACACGAAGCTGGAGAATACACTCTGAATAAATGACATAATCCAGAACTATGTGATTATGTAAGTACAATCCATGTACACCTTTAAAATAAAATCTGTAGTATTTAAAAGCATTAAATTAATTATATTATTCTTGCAGGCATATGAGAATACACTTATGAGGATAAGTTTTTTCCTATATTGAGTATGTCACACTGCAGATATAAACTCTATACACCTTTCCAAATATAATACAAAGTCTGTGAACATACTGGAAAAAAGGTGCAGAATTCAGAATTAATAAGTCAATGGTATTATTCCCGCAAGCATTCGCATAATTGCCTTTCGAAAACAAGTATTTGACGCTAAAAATAAATAATACATAAACCTTTCCAAATTTAATACAGAATTGAGGAACACACTGGAGAAAATTTTGCCGAATTTAGAACTAATAAACCACTGGTTTTCTTTTCACTGGCATTCCCGCAGTTATGTGACGCTGCAAATGCTAGTCATATACGCTTTTAAAAGTAAACTATTAAGCTGAAAAACACATTAAAGAATTCAGAACTGCTCCAAAATTCAGAACTGATAAGCCACTGGTACTATTACCGTAAGCATTCTCTTAGTTATGTGATGCTGTAAATAAAAGCTATATACATTTTTCTAAATATAATATAAAGTTGGGTAATACGTTGAAGAAAGAATCGCTGAATTCGGAACTAATAAGCCACAGATATTATTGCAGACATTTCCGTAGGTGTGGGTGATGCTGTAAATACAAATTATAAACACCTTTCCAAATACAATAAAAAGTTTGAGGATATACTGAATAAACAGCTGCAAAATTCAGAAACAATCAGCTTCCGGTATAGTTCCCGCAGGCATTCCCGTAGTGGCTTCCTAGAAAAAGTATATGACGCAATAGACTCAAGCAATATACACCTTTCCAAATATAATACAACGCTGGGGAATACACTGGAGAATTAGTTGTAGAATTGTAAAATTTATAAGCCACTAGTAGTATAGAGAGAGAATAATTATATGACGCCGTAAATATAAACTATATACACCTTTTCAAATATAATGGAAAGTTGGGAACACACTGGGGAAAGAGTTGTAGAATTCAGAACTAATAAACCAGTGATATTATTCCCACAGGTATTCTCTTTGGTATGTGATGCTGAATATACCTTTTCAAATATAACACAAAGTTGTGAAATACACTAAAAAAAGAGCGGCAACATTTAGAACTAATGAGACGATATAATTACAAGGTATACATCTTTACCATTATTATGAATAATTTTGGAACATACTGGAGAAAGTATTGGAAAATTAATATTTTTTGAATTACCCGTTATTATAAAATGTAATATTTCAAGCATTCTTAACTATGTATGTCCAGTTAATTTTAAAGTGCATCAACTGTTTAGGTTACACGCATCATTTGTATTCTGTCTTTTTTAAGTAGTACATTATAAGTTTATATCTCACAAATTAATTACCATAATTATATTTCTATAGTAATGGCAAATGCAAAATTTGATAGTCATAATTTGAAAAGAAGAAAAAAAACCATAAATTAAAGATTTAAAGATAGTGAAACATATTCATTTGCTATGATTGATCATTTTCTTATTTGACGGTTAAGATTGTTAAAAATCACAACATTTTAACGTAATTTTAAAAGTTTATTTTAAGTGATTTTATTTCATTAATTTGTTAATACCTTTGTTTGTGTATCAAACGTATAATGTCTAACGATAAATTTATTGTGAATATAATGAGAAAAAAACAGGTAACATACAAATTTCAGCATATTTCTGGCGAGTATTTTTTTTCAAAATTATTATTTTATAATAAATAAGCGGCAGCAGAATTTCTTTCTAGGTAAGTAGTTTTAATGTGTATACTTTCATGATTTCAAAAAAATTTTGAAATGTCCCTTGTTCTAAAGTGCATATGTTTCCAATATAATGCGTACACCACTTCGTGGTTTTCTTTCGTTCTGTCAAGTATATGCTTAATTTCTTATCTTTCGAATTAACTTCTGTCCTAGTCTTGTTATAGATCAGCCCGTTGTGGCTTTCCAAATGCTCGTAACTCAAAATAAAGACATCATATGGATGCAATTAACAGATATAATAATTATCCTGGTGCGACCGGGAACCCAAAAAAGCAAAAACCTTTAAAAAAACTAGCAAGTACATGGTGCCATCTAAATAGTGCCAACGAAAATATTTCCCCTTCATCATTCGACCTATTCTGAATAGCATTGTCGTCTTGTTAGGGTTCCACAGCTACAGATTGCTAACTTAAAGTGTCTTCGTTGAGACCTCTCTAAGTACCGCCGACGACAGACATTGAGCTGCACTCACCAACCGTATAAGACCCCATCGACGCTCCCCTGTTTTTCACTTCAGCCAGCGATCCTTCGAAATAAGCATCATGTTCCATAGTAATGGCTCCGGAACCTACCCAGACCCCGTTACTTTTATTGCTCCTTAATGAACACAAAATAAAGAAAACTTTATTTGAAATAGAATAATTTGTGACCAGAGGATAAATAAATATCATGAGACATTTTAATATTTAAGACAGACATTTATCAGAACACTGGTAAGTTATTATTCTGTGGCTCATTTAGTACGGCATCTTGCAGTGCGCTTGATAGGGAAGAACCAGTAAGACATATTCCTAGCCAATAACGAAATGTAAGTCCCATTAGAAAAATTAAGATTATCTTCGGTTTATAACCGAAGAAAAAAGAGATAGTACGATAGTTTTCTAATGAAAGAAATTTTTCACTCTCATTAAGTTCGAGGTAGTCGGTATATCAAGTAATAAGCAATTCAGTTCGTAGCAAATGAGTGAGGTACATGGTAAGAATTTAGGGGAAAATATGTATGTTTTAGTCACCATGTAAAAATTTTGTGAAATATGTATTTAAAAGCTGACACAAACATATACTTATGCTCACACTTACACACATATATGTATATATATATATATATATATATATACACACATACATATATATATATATATATATACACACATACATATATATATATATATATATATATATACATAATAATTTTGTTGCCGGTATGTTGGCCATGAGAGTTACTGCCATTATCTCTATTTAACCGGCGGCATAATACCACTGTTAATGAAATATATTCTTTGTTTTAGTTTACATTGCCATGGACATTTAACAAATTTGTTTTTTTTTACTAAACTCACCGAATACTGGTCAATAGAACCAATTTTGGTAGTGCAGAAACTCGGTTGAGCAATGTTTTATGACCAGTATTTATGAATGCTCACTAAATTGTTTTGTTTTTGTGATAATTTAACGCCATTGGATTCAAATATCAATTCAAAAATATAACGTTGTGAAAGTGCTATTTTTCAAGAGTAAATTGTATCCGAACCAAAGTTTACCCAGTTCGGCATTAAAACTTACAATCTTTGTGAAAACCGCTCCAGGCATATTTGTTAATTCATGATTTAATTCGATGAATCTACTACCGCTTAATAATATTTTAATCTACACTTAGTTGGAAAAGATAAACATATACTGTTGGTACTACTGAACGGACCAAACACTGAAGCGTATCGTATACCCTTGAACCAATGTTGAGAGAAATGCCATTTTACTTTAATAAATGTAGTGTTTTCCATTGTATGACATATATACGTAGAATTTTTTTCTAAGATGTAAATGTGTCATATACACTTCTTATATATTATAAATATGATTTTTCTCCATTTACACAAAATATTTCATTACAAGAAAATCAATACTTTTGAAGTTACTCATTATTTTATCGATGTAGTTTGAGCGCCGATGTTATGTGAAATTCACCTGTACGTTCGAAAATTTAATTTTCAACGGCCTAGGAGTTATACCAGTGAAAAAAAATACGTTAGCCACAAGCAGGATATGTTAATAATAATTTAAGACGCAATAACTAAAATGTGCACTTAAATATTTTTTTATAAATTATGTTTGAATTGAGGTCATTAAACATGATGCATAAGGTTTTGTATTCGTTTAAATTATTTTTTACTTTTTTTAATAGTATAATTTAACATTGTTGCTTTGAGTTTTCCGTTTCAAACTTGTTACTCGTACAAACATGAGAAGAACGTAAATCGATCTTTTATCAAATAAAAGCTAAGACCTGCCAGTTCGACTAGACAGTACACAATCGAGTAAATTCAGCATGTATGCGACCACTCTACATTCAGCTTGAGTACGGACTGCCACTTCCAATCTCGTTACTGTGAGCTATCGTGATACGATTACACTCTTCATACGTGCCACGGTTGATTTATATATACCTATGTACGAGCTATTCACTATTTACGACGGTTCTGTTTTGAATTTACAGTGTGCCACTGAAGGATATTTCTGGCTTTAAGAATTCCTGCAGACGACAATTTGAAAAGATGTATTTTATCTACATTCAAATGTTAATTGCTTTGAGTATAAAATTTGCTATTCAAAAATAATTTTGGCTCCAATTATGAAAAAATAAGAATTTCGATTATAAAATAAAGCATTTATTAAGGACGTGTTTATTTAAAACACAAAGGTTCGGCCAATTTTTCACTGTAAACGAAATGCAAACTCAGATTACTAAAAATATCTAAGCTGGTGGCAATAAAAAAACTGTAGAATATATTTAATGAAGTATACTTATTGCGTTGTACTTAATGAATACAATTGTTATACCTGAGAGTCATTTTTAAAATTACTTTCTCTCATGCGAATAAATTACTATATATGTGAAAATGCATAACTCTTCCGTATTCACATCATAATTAAATTTTTAAAATCGCAAATCATGGCGATCAAAAACTTACAAAATACTCATAAGTACTCACCGCAATCAAAATACTTAATTTTTCCAGTAACTTTTTAGCAATATGGGGTTCGAAAAATAATTCGGTTCTTAGTTTCAATTTTGTTTAAAATTAGGTATTTTAAGAATTTTTCCCAACGGTAGAAGTGATGGTTTTATGCTTTTAGGATGAATCTAAACTATCACATCCTGTTTTTAAAGTTGGAAGAACGAATGAATCTAATATATATTTTTTTAAAGACAATATTGGATTGGGGATGTTGCATAAGTGACATTATTAATAATAATACCATTGCTTCCGCATATAACCATTACCCATAAGCATTACCCATCTCAAAAAGCTATTCCGGTTTTGTAAACACCAATTAAAAAGCCACTGTCATTTTTCCTGCAGGCGCTCCTGCAAATGTGTTCTCGGAATAAGTGCGTAAACTGTTCACAACTTTTCACTTATATTGCGAAATTGGGGAACACAATGGAGAAAGAGTTGCAAATTCAGAACTTGTTATGCTTTTCAATTATCCTTTATTTTAAAAATTAACACTTCGTTAAATATGAACTAAAATTTACCAATTCATTTTAAAATATATTTTGACCGTTTTTCGCTAATAATATTTGGTGGGATATTATTTCACTTGGATGACTTAATATCCATTTTTATCTTAATTCTAGCCAGATACTAAATATTAAAGTAAACGTCAATTGTCAACCGAAAAGGAATATTTAAAAAGAAAGAAAATCATCAAAATACAGGAAATACCTAAAGGCCACTAAATTTTACAAAATTAAATTTGAACCTTCGTAGTCTGAACGATGAGAGACTGCATATTTAGCGCGTCGAGTAATAAGTTCTCACAGCACATCTATTAAATAAAAATTAATTTATTCATTGTTTGTTCAACTTAATTAAGTACAGTTTCCTACATAAATAACTTTCAATCCATAATAGCAGCTTTAATTAATTGATAAGAAAATAACAAATGTTTTACATATTAATTTTATGTCTTATTCTCAAAAAAATATTGTTTCATTTACTTCAATTTATATTGTCACATTTATGTATTGTTGTATTTAATTGAATATATTGTAAATGTATTTATTTTTCTTTGTTCTTTGTGGAAATGTTAGAATACAAACTTATTTCGTATTTAGTGTTCATAGAATATTTCAAATAGTTTGTATTTGTTTTTTCTATTTACAGAAAATAAAAAAAATTAAAATAAAAAATAAATCATAGAAATGCGCACAAATTATTCATGTCCCTAAATATATTTTTATATAATATAGTTCCGATAATAGAGCGTACCGTGAACTCCTTAGCTATTTCTATATTAGTGCAAGTAGAATACTCGGCTCAAAGGGGTACAAATTTTGCTTCACGAAATATATAATGTTACCATTTTATGTAAAAGTACCAAAGTCTTACGCCATTTTTTTCCAAAATGAAAAGAAATAATAATGCTTTCTAATAAAAAATTACAGAACATTTTTAATAAAAATTAAAACGAAGTTTTTGTAAAAATTTGAAACAACTTGTAAGAATTACACAACAACAAGTCTAATAAAAATAGAATTATATAAATAGGATATTCTTCACAAGAAGAAAAATAAAAATAGGAGTCCTTCATCGAGATGGAGCTTTTGCAGCACATCATTACTGAACATAAATAAATTTGCAAAATGCTATTACCCCTGGTTTTTGAAATCGGAGTCAAGACAAAGCTTGTCTTTTTTTATAAATTACGTGTACATATACATACACTGATGAATGCTACATTTTAAAAAATAAAAGAAATAAAGTAAAAACAGTTTATATTATTTTCAATTTATTTGTATTAGAAACCGATATTTAACCGCAAAAGTTTCAAATAAATACCTTCATTTTCACTTTTTTTTTTGCTTTTCACCGAGTTTCTTATTCGGTAGATATTTGAAGCTGGT